>JBAMAW010002204.1:0-374099 GCA_037043295.1 Amiota minor
TTGTGTATGTCAAATTGCCACAATCCAGAAGTTGTGAAAGTTTCAAGAAAGCAAATGGATGGCACAAAAAAGGATGTGAAGAAATGTCCGCTGGTAATAAGCGATCATAATAAAATGATGGGTGGCGTTGACCTCGCTGACCAGAAAACAGCAGTGTATGATTTGGACAGGAAATCAAAGAAGTGGTGGAAGAAAGTACTCTTCAAAATTTTAATGATTGCCGTTGTACAATAAATGCTTGGATCATTTACACGGAGCAGCATCGCCGTAAGGTGCCTCTAATACAGTTTGTGGCTCCATTGGCTGAGGCCCTTGTCGCAGAAGGAGCAAAACCAAAGAAAATGAGAACTCGACATGATTCGCTTTATATACTTTGAAATTTGTGTTCTTATGAAATGACTTTATATTCTTTTGTAATGCTTTTTCTTTTAAAAATTGAAATTGTTATGCTTTATATACTTTTGTTATGTTTTTTGTTAAAAGAAATTGTTTTTTTTTTGTATAACTGTATTTTTATTTGCAACTCTCCCAAAAGGCAGAACCAGCGAATTTTATGAGTTGAGAATGACATGTTGTTATAGTACTACTTAAGAGTTATATTTATAATATTTTATTGACTGAAGAACATCGCTTAGTCTGCCGGTGATCTGAAAGGGAGATCCAGGGGATGGTAACGCATTAACCTACGAGTGTGCAAGCTATTGTCTAACAAATTGACAGCGAGGTGATTTTATATAATTCAAGTCGGAGAACATGTTTCTTACTGCGGTTCACAATTTCCTCATTTACAGTTGACACCTGCAAGTCTTTGTGGATGACTGAGTTGTGAACATACCATTCACCGTTGACAAGCCTCCTTAAAACTTTGGACTGAAAACTTTGTATAATTTTGGCATTTGATTTTGAAGTTGTGCCCCAAAGTTCAATGCCATAAGTCCATACTGGTTTGGGGATGGTTTTGTAGAGAAGGAGCTTGTTATTTGTGCTTAATTTTGAATTGTGCCTCAAGAGCCAGCTCATCCTGATTAGTTTGAGGTTCAGTTGTTTCGTTTTGTTTTTAATGTGGGGTCTCCAGGTCAAACGCCTCTCAAGTGTCAATCCAAGGTCCTTCGCTGAAGTGAAATTTGGTATGTTATTTCCGTTTAGCTGAACCGGGGGACAGGATGTGTGTCTCAGAGTGAAGGTGACATGAGAAGATTTATCTGCGTTGACACCAATATTCCACCTTTTAAGCCATGGCTCAATAATTTTTAACTGATTCTGCAAAATTGATGAGGCAGTGGTTGGGTCAGGGTGAGACGCCAGTTTAAAAAATAAGATTAAAAGAAAAACAAAGGAATTTGTTTGTGTCTTTATTTATTTATTTCTTTATTTTTGTTTGTTTTAATATGGAACAATAATACACAATTTTCAATTCAATTGCTCAATGTGATGTTTTTATATATATATATATTTTTTTATATACCATATAACATATGTATGTATATATATTTATATACTAAATATTGCATATGTTTGTATAATTATTTGTTTGTTTAGGTATATAGAAATACGAGAATGTGACATTTTATAAACACCCAAACTATTTAGTATTGTATGTATGTATATGCATCTGTATTTGTATGTATGTATTTGTGTATATATATATATATATATATATATATATATATGTTTGTATATGGATGGTATGGTATTGTATGTATGTGTGTATAGTATATAAGTTTTTATTTATCTTCTATTCACTTGCAATTGCAATAATTAAGATTGTTTTTATATTCTATGTGGATGTGTTCTAATGGCGTTTTATCACCCAGGATGAATCAGCTATACCATTGACAAGTAATCTCATGATACAAAAATCAATTACAATCTTAAACTATGCCTAAACATTTCTTCTTTTCTATTGTGTTTTAAATTGTACTCCATAGTAAATTGTAAATTGTTGGCCGGATAATGGTGAAGGCGGTTGCGATGTCAACATCGAATATGAACTTGAGGCAACACACTTGAAATTACAAGATGTTACAATATCATTATCGATGATTTCGACCTTCCGGCCACGGCCACCGGCAGTGTCAAAGCGCCATCTCAAAAGCACCGCTGCTTTGGGTAATTACTCAAGTAAAGTGCAACCAATGGTTGAGTTGAACTCTCTTCCAAAGGCTCCTCATCACCATCATCAACGTCAACAGCATCATTGAGGCATTAACAGATGCATCTATCTTTCTTTGTAACTCTACCGGCACACATACTCACTTTGAAGTTGTATCCTTTTTGGGTGGCGTCACTTGAAAACGATTTTTGAATAATGACTTCAACAACAAGAACAACAACAACAACCGAAACAAAGATACTGTGCTGATGTTGGTACTCTTGGTATAGTAACAACTATAAAGCAAAGAGTAAAGTCATAAGTATATATTGTATATCTGAGTCTGATTGGTTTCAGTTGACGCCTTGCAGTCTCTATCTGTTCATTTATTGTACAATACAAAGTATTTAGAACAATATACTCGCATGTTTGTATGTATGAATGTTATTGGTGGATGTTGCTGGAAATTGCATAAATTTGGAAGACAACAACAATTTCATGCGATGACAGCAATAAATCATTACAACAATACTATTATAGTATATGTTGTCTTGTTGTTGAAATACAGCGTGCGCTCTGAGACAACTGATTGGAATTCATAATGACCTGGTACATTGATTGTTTTTAAATCGACTATAGTTCGTAGTACTCGGAATACTAGTTAAAGTTCTACAATATAAATAAGTATATTAATTTTAATTAGACGCACTTTTTTCTTTATTCCCTGCAGAAACATTTTCAAAGCAACTTTTGGATATCGGAAACGGAAAACTTCCAACTGATCGCAAAACAAATGCGATTTCCTTTCCATTCAGGATTTTATGAATAAAGGTTTCCCAAAATTGACAGCCAATCTGAAAATTATCTAACAAATTTTTTGAATTCGTTGGATCCAACAGGAATGCCACCACACTTATGGACATTGAAAGTTGTAACACCGGTAATGCTTATTCGAAACTTGAATGCACCAAAATTGTGTAGCGGAATCAGGCTGACAATAAAAAAATTAATTTCACATTTGATCGAGGTAACTAACAATTATCAGTAGACGTTCTGATTCCTCTTAAACCGATGATATCAAGCGGCTTCAGTTCTCTGCGCGTCTTACATTTGCGATTACCTTGATGGTAAAAAGCACAAGGACAATCACTAAGTAGCGCTGGCCTGAAT
This sequence comes from Amiota minor, assembly GCA_037043295.1. Taxonomy (NCBI): domain Eukaryota; kingdom Metazoa; phylum Arthropoda; class Insecta; order Diptera; family Drosophilidae; genus Amiota; species Amiota minor. The sequence continues at coordinate 3,263 of JBAMAW010002204.1, forward strand.
TCGGAAAATTCATGCTTTTCTTAAATGATTTTTCAGACAATTTTAGGAGTCAAACAAGGTTGTCTATTGTCAGCACTGCTTTTTGACCTTTATTTAAATGACATACACGAGTATTTAGGGTTTGTTATCGCTATATCAGACGATTTTTCAGACTATGCAATGTGTGATAGAAAATCTCGAAAAGTAATGCCGTAAGTAGAATTTAGATATTAACCTACATGTTGGCGCATATTATTGTGGATTTGAACAGTCGCTAATAATATTAACAGTAATCATTCAATCTAAAAACCGGAAAATTAACATACAAACAAATTTGGTAAATATTTTTATTATTTTGTAACATTCGCTGGAAGACAAATCAAACAATAAACATTATGACCGCATTGATTGATCCAGATATTGTTTACTATAATTACAATTATTATCTCAAAGGCGACCTTGCCTACACAGAGGACCATGTCTTGGTGCACAAGTTATTTGTTTACAAGATCCCACGTAGGGTTACTGCTGGCCTTATTATGGAATATTTCTCATATTATGGTCACATAGTTGACATTCGCCTTGTATACGGCAACAGGCGCCATAGAAGACTAGTGAGTCCCAATGTTGCAAAGACAGCATCAAAAGCTTTAAAAGTCGACCGTCATACATTGGGCGGTGCCCGCATCCTGGTAACAGTGTGCGACAGTTGGCATCAGCCAAGCGCTGAAACCAATTGCCAGCCAAATGAGTCGGCTTTTCGCAACAGACGTATTCAGCCCAAGGAAGATGATGGTGGGAATGAAGTGAGCATTAAGAATTTTGTTCCACTGGAAAGAGACAGTATCCTATTCCTTAACGATTGCTGCCTGGAGAACATTATACAGCGTTTGCCCCTTCGGTCGCAAGTATGTTTTGCACGTTCCTGAACACGTATACGCCACGTCATCTTAGACAAGTAAATTGTTGCACCGTACATTGTTGTTGGAGCGTTTGTCCGATATGACGTTGTGGGAGACAAGAGATTTCTTTGATTTTATGGGAGAATTTATATCACGTATCGAAGGTGAACTCCCAGATAAATATCGGTTTGTCGAGTTCTTGGACACAAATTGCAGAAACGTAGAGAGCCTTCAACTGGAACCGTGCGCCTTAACAATAAAGACATTGAAAATGTTATTTAACAGCAAAGACATTTATTGACTTACCCAATATTGTGGACATGCGTTTACATTACTATTCCCTGAGCGATTCATCTGTATTGACATTACGTAAATTGAAAAAAATTAAAAATCTTAAATTTATCACATAATTTTAAGATGTCAGGCAAACATCTGAATACTCTCTCACCAACACTGGAGATTCTATAATATCTATGAAAAATTACAGTGCTGTAAATTGTAAATTATTTTCCTATGTGCCAAACTAATTCATAGAATTTTGTATATTCAGTATAGAAATAAAAGTATTCAGGATACAAAAAATTTCCACTTTTATATAGTAAAAAAATTTACTTGTGAAAATTGCTTTCGGATAAGATTTGCTGCATATTACATTTTGCAGAAAAATATTCAAAATTTAAAAGTACAATATGTCTTCTGACACTATTTATTATACAAAAGTTGTGGGTATTTTAAACTGTGCCATGCAGCCTGTGATCTTGCCACAACTTATGAGTGGCCCTTTTTGCCACTTGAAGCCGATACAAGCGTGAAAGCAAAAATAAAACGGGAAGTTCGGAAATCCTTGAAAAAGACCCAAAATCTTGGAATTATCCAAAAAGAACGAATGCATTATTACATGGCATCGGAAGCACTATTGGACTACGCCTGTGAACTTGACGCTGAATCTGACGATGCCAATGATCCTTTGTATAGCATAGTAATCAGCGCTATTAATTATAGAGAGAACTAAAGAGAGTTAAAAAATAAATTTTTTTGTCTTTACTGTTCTTTACCTTATGTATTTTAATACAAATAATATTTTTTGACACATTTGTTTGTTTCTGTTTTGTAAACGAAATCTTCAAACTTACGTAGTAAATCAAATATGTTGTCAGAAACTTTATTGCGCGATTCTGCAAATGTCCGTAATATTTGTAACGCTGAACACGTCATTAAAATGTTGGTAATTTCTTCAACTTCTTCTTCTGGGTTTTCCTCATCTGAATCTTTAAAAATTGTATTAATGTAGTATTGCGGATTAATAATTGTTAATCAAGAATTTCGACCATATTTCTTCTAGATTCCTTCTTCTAGAGGTATATTGCTCTCATCATCAGAAGAATCCAGCTTCACATCTTTTGAAAATCCTGTTTGTTTTTAAACAGTTTGTAATTGTTTCACCTGATAGTACATGTTACATCTTTCCAAGCTTTACTTAATTCTCTTATTGCATCAAGTAAAAAAATTGACAAAGAAACGTTTTCTATTGATTCTAAAATTTTCCTCATTCAAATTGAATATAATGCCTTGGTCCATTGGCTTTGGGGGAAATGGCGAGCTTAATGTTTTTTAATTTAGCTTGATAACTTAAGATAAACATTGATGCATCATTTGAAGACTACGTCAATGTTGATATTGATGTTCAGACCAGAGACAACCCGTCCGATGAAGATATTCTCACCAGTATTCTGGAAAGTCATGGAGTTCAGGCAATCCGTGATATTTCAGATTCAGATAATGATGAAGAAGAATTGGCGAATGATAATAAGATGTTACCTACGTTTTAGAGCTTATCAAAGTTGGTTTGATTTTGGAAATTTCACATGTAAATGGAATGTGGAAAACGATGGAAAAAGACAGACAAATTCAAATAGAAAATCGTCATCGGCATATAATCAACCAACAAACATAAATCAACCAAAGGGCTGGCCACTATACTATCTATGTATAAGGTTTCCATTGTCTTCTTCAATTCGCTACAAATATCACAAAAAGCGAAAGAACACCTCTCGGTCGCCCGAAGTGAAAGTGCCTACTTATCAATTGATGAGTGCATGACAAAATTTGAAGCAATACATACCAATGAAACCAATAAAACGCGGAGTAAAAATTTGGATGAGATGTGACGCGAAGACCAGGTACACATATGACTTCAATATTTACACCGGCAAAGAAACCGACCCAGAAGTCACCGGCACTCCTGGCGAAAGAGTTATCATCAAATTGACATCATCAGTTCGTGAGAAAGAAGTAGCTCTCATTTTCGACAGTTTTTTTACGACAATCTCATTGTTGAGACATATTCAGTATCCCGCATTTGGCACTTACATGAGGAATAGGAAGGAAACACCAACCTTCTTATCACGTTTGGAACGCGGAGGATGTAAGTTCCAAATAAGCCAATATGGTTTGTTGGCTGCAAGATGGATGGACTCCAAAGAGGTGTTGTGTATGTCAAATTGCCACAATCCGGAAGTTGTGAAAGTTTCAAGAAAGCAAATGGGTGGCAAAAAAAAAATGATGTGAAGGAATGTCCGCTGGTAATAAGTGATTATAATAAAATAATGGGTGGCGTTGACCTCGCTGACCAGAAAACAGCAGTGTATGATTTGGACAGGAAGTCAAGGAAGTAAAAATACTTTGATTTTTGTTCACAAGTTGGAACATCAAGGTAAATCACAACTATGTTTCTGCAATCTCAGGAAAAAAGATATAAACTGACGCTTAACATGGAAAACCCATACAACAACCATTGCTCGATCCTGTTAAAAAAGTAAAAAGCTGAACTGGCTTCTGACATGTAAAACAAAATTTTATGATATAAAGAAATTGTTGCTTCTTCCTGGAAATATACCATTGCAGGAAAATTCAAAGTCGTTCAAAACAAGGCCCTTAGGACAATCACCAATGCCCCTTGGTTTGTCAGGAACTCGACACTTCACAAAGATCACAGCAACCCTACACTTCTCCAGGAAATAAACTTTCACAGCAATCGATACAATGACAGACTTCACTTCGAACCAAATCCTCTCACAGAATCACTAACCGTGACGGTGACCATCAATGATATCAATGAAATTAAATACTTGATCCCTTTTGTAAACACGTTTTAAATCAATATCTGTAAAATTTTCTTAGGTCTCAACAACAATACACACTTATACTTTATAGCTTTTAGTTTAAAAAATAAAATTAAAAGAAAAACAAAGGAATTTGTTTGTGTCTTTATTTATTTATTTATTTATTTCTTTATTTTTGTTGGTTTTAATATGGAACAATAATACACAATTTTCAATTCAATTGCTCAATGTGATGTTTTTATATATATATATTTTTTTTTTGTATATACCATATAACATATGTATGTATGTATGTATATATATTTATATAAATACCAAATATTGTATATGTTTGTATATTTATTTATTTGTTTAGGTATATAGAAATACGAGAATGTGACTTTTTATAAACACCCAAACTATATAGTATTGTATGTATGTGTATGCATCTGTATTTGTAGTTATGCATGTAAATATATATATATTTATATATATATATATATATGTTTGTATATGGTATGGTATTGTATGTATAGTATATAAGTTTTTATTTATCTTCTATTCACTTGCAATTGCAATAATTAAGATTGTTTTTGTTTTTATATTCTATGCATTCATTTTTAGTACATAAACAATAATTTCGTTTAGTTTAGTTTGGTTAGTTTTTGCATATGTCACTGATATCTAAATATATGTTATATGTGTATGTGTATATAGTAAATATATGTTAGTAAGTATATATTGTATGTAAACAAAATGAAAAAATAAAAGAAATTACAATACTTTCTCACACAAACCCAATAAAATTTTGTTTGTCTTCACATATTTTTATTGTTTTGTTTAGTTTTGTTTTTATAATAAAATTTTAATGATTCCGATAATTTAATTATTTTTGTTTTCTTGTATAGTTTTTATATAAATATATGATTTTTATGTATATATATATATATATATATATATATATATTTTGTTTGTTGAAATTTATAAATTGTGGAAGTTTAATATTTTTAATAGGTTTTTTTTTTTTTTTGGTTTTTTCTTTCTTTCAACTATTTTGTATATAATTGTTCACATATATAATCCAATATATAAATATGTATATATATATATATATATATAGATATATATGAATATCATTTAAAGGATGATCCATTTATTGACCGATTGTGTTTAGGTTATTAAATGGACAAAAGTTAATTTGATAGAGTAATTCTTTCGGTTAAGTATGGAAGCTGATTTCATTCAAATATTGGCCATCCTATGTGGGTTTTTAATAAGTTCAACGATGACCCAGATTTTACAAACAAAATCATATTTTTTTCATGAATTTGGGGAATGGAAAATCCACACATCATCCTACAGAAGTCAATGCATCCAGCTCAAGTGACTGTGTGGTGCGGCATTGGCTTTATTTTATTATAAAATGCGGAAGATTGCGTTGTGACAATTAATGGTGAACGCTACCGAGACGTGATAAGTGACTTTTTTATGGCAGGAATTAGAACATATCGATCTCGATGAGCTATGGTTTCATCAAATCAGTGTGTAGCATCAACCTTTTGCTCACAAGATTTTACAACCGTGGGATTAGTCATTTTGGCTGACATTTAATGCCGCTGGACTTTTGCTCGGAAATTGCCCTTAAGTGACCAAAAAAAGAGTGATCAAAGTACTTGAAAATTGTTGTTCCAGGATGGCCTACTGCCGAGACATCAGCGACCTGATGGTCATTTCAATAAAATTTTCCATAACTAAACGCCAAACTTACTTTATTAAATAAAATGAAATTCGTTTAAAGAAAAAATAATTTTTGCCCAAACCAAAATCTGATCTATATAAACAAATATATATATATACTAGGTGTCCCGGCTTACGTTGCGCGCCCTCCCTCACGTTGTTCGTTTGTTAAGTTTTTAAGAATCATAGTATTAAAATAAAATAAAATTTCCTCAGCTCCCCTACGTATATTAAAGTCGGTCCAGCTGTTCTTGAGTTAGAAATGGTGTTAATACACACGACTTTTATATGTGTATTATTAACGAAAGCAAATATGTTTTTGTGTTTGTTTGTTCTCTTTGTTTTCTTGCATGTTGTTTTCGTTGCGATAGAGAGCTATAGATTCGCGCCATCTATCGTTATACTGTAAAACATACAATAAACATGAAACAGAAACGGAGTTCTAAAGCAATCAGCTTTTTGTATTGGAGCATAATGATCTTACAGTAGAGTCAAAATAAATGCACAAAATACCTATATAAAAACTTGCGAGTTGCAACAAAGTGGGTAGCATATAAACATTCCTTATGAAGAAACACATATATGTACATGCCAACTTTCATGCTGATTGACAAAACGGTGTCGGAGTTCAGCGCCGTTAAACTGAAATTCTAGACCTATTATATATATAATTGTGAATCTAAACCATTCTCAGATCCCCTTGAACACACACAAACAATTTCATCAAAATCGGTCCAGTCGTTTAAGAGAAGTTCAGTGACATACACACTCACAGAAGAATTTATATATATAATTGTGAATCTAAATCATTCTCAGATCCCCTTGAACACACACAAAAAATTTCATCAAAATCGGTCCAGTCGTTTAAGAGAAGTTCAGTGACATACACACTCACAGAAGAATTATATATATTGTATAAAGATATACATATATATATATCACATATACTGTAGTTTATTTATGTGAATCTTTTTTTTTTTTTTGTATTTTTATTGGCTAGGCTTTGTAAGTTTATTTCTTAATGTTCTTAATTTTGTATTTCATTCATTTGAATTGTTTTTAAAAATTTATCTTTTTTGTCTTTTTTTTATATTTTTTATTTTTTATATGTTTATTCTTTTTTTTTATTGAAACTTAATCAATATTTCTCATATTTTTTTTTTTTAGTTTATTGATTTATTAGATTCTTTTTTCTTCTTTATTGAATTTTTTATTCTTTTTTTCCTATTATTTTCTTTTTATTTTTTATTTAATCAATTTTGTTATTTTATTTCGTTAATTTTTTTTTCTTTATTTATTTTTTTTTTTTGAATTTAGTTTAATTGGATTTTATTTTTTTTTTTTTAGTTACTGGTTTTTTTTTATTATAATTTTAATTTATTTATTTTTGTTAGATTTTAATTAATTTTTTTTACTCAGTTATTATTTGTGTTTTCTGTTATTGAATTTATTTAATTTTATTTATTTTTTTTTTATATTTATTTAATTATTGATTTATTTGATTGTTTGTATTGTTTATATTTTTCTTTTTTTTAATATTTATTATTTTTATTAGTATCTTATTATTAATTTCTTATTTATTTTATGTTTTTTTATTTATTTGATTTAATTCCTTTTTTTATTAATATTTTTGGTATTAATTAATTTGTCCTTTTTATTATAGTTAATTCTTTATTTCATTTAATAGACTAATTAAAAGATCAGAGATTGCGATTTTTGTTTTTTTTTAACGTTTATAGAATGTAAATCAACCAATCAATGAACTTTTAAACAGACCAATAATATAATTTATTTGCATATTTATTTCGTTAATTATTTAATATTTTTTCCTATGATTTTTTGTTTTTATTTATTTGATATTATTATTATTTAATTGTTAAGTGGCAGAATTGATTTTTTATATATAAAATATTATAAGTATTATAAATATATCCATATGAATACATAATAAAAGATAGAATAGCGACAGATTGATTGATAGGCAGATGTGTGTGAGATAATGTTTTATCATTCACATAGACAATTTTTATTAAATACATATATTTTTTTTGTTTTTTTTTTTTCTTAAATTAGAATTTGACTTGTTGTGAGATTTATATTTTGTATATTTTTTGTTTTTGTAGTTTTTACGATTCTATTCCACTTAGAACACATCTAACATCTATGTGTGTGATCATATTCACTAAATCTATTCTTAGATTAAAAACCATTTTGAGTCCTTGATAAAAAAGACTCAATAGTAAAAAGTGTTTCATTAGTTCACCTATGTAATGTTCAGTTTAGTATGTATATATGTACAATATTTTTACTATTTGGTATCTTGTGCAATCAGATCAGAGGCGCATTAAAAGTATTTAAAATAAAATCAAGGCATTTTAGATAATCAAGATCAAGTATATAATTTGTATAATTTTATTTTATAAAATAGTAAATTTCCTCGTTTTGTTTATTTGTTTGTTTGTTTGTTTTTTGTTGTTACCAAAAATTAAATTTCTATTAGAATTTTGTTTGTTTTTCTAAAAAAGAAATATTTTTTCTTTTCTTTTTTTTTTTTTTTTTGTTTGTTAATTTTTTCAATAATAAATTCGTCAAGACTCATTACTATCATTATTACTTTAAGAACTAAGACACAGCAAAAATACACATTTAAAACGCATTTTTCAATATTTTTTTTTTTTTTATATAAATTTTGGCGCAACATTTTGTTTCTAGTTAATTTTTTTTTTTATATATTTTTTTTATTTTTTTGTAATTTTTTTTTTTTTTTTAATATATTTTTTTCATTTTTTTTTGTCTATATTTTGAAGTTATATACTTTTGTAAATAAATTAAATATATTTTTATATATATAATTGCTACAAATACAAATTTTGTATACATATATTTTTCTATATATATATTAATTATGTAAATTATATAATTCGCTGCCTGTATGTATATAGTAAATATGATATATGTGTATAGATGTATGTCTGTATATATGTATATTATATATATACATATATATATATATATATATTTCACTAAATAATATTTTATATATATAAAGTATATAAATAATTTTCAATTTTGTTCTTCAACTTTTTTCTAAGACAAAATCTCATGCCAATTTTTAATAATAAAAAATTTATTACAAATTAATTGTTACATTTTACAAAAAAATAAAATAAAATAAATAATAAAAATGTATTATAAGTTTGATATGTTAATTTTAAAAATGCGTTTAATTAATTGCTTTTATTTTGTTTTTTTATTTATTATTTTTTTTATTATTTCGTAAATTATTATTTTTATACCCTTCATACATGGCAATTTCTCTCATTCAAATTTCTTCTTGATTCATTTCAAGAAATTCAGATGTCTTACAAAATTGATAAAATGTATAAAAGGAAACATTTTTTTTTTCTTTGGTTTTTTTTAAGTATTCATTATTTGCTATTGTCGTCAGGCGACAACCAGCGAATTTTATATTAAGTTAAATTCGCAGAAGCAAGTGAGGATGAGTTGATCACACAATGGGAGGTCTATGGGATATTGCCTTTTCAGGCTTCGCGTTTGCCTGCTATTGTCCAACAGGTTGATTGCGAGGTTATTGACATGGGCATCCAACATAATCAAATATCTTAAGCTGTGCTTCACGATTTCTTCATTTATCATTGGGATTTGCAAATCTCGGTGGATAACTGAGTTCCGGACAAACCACTGCGCGCCTACAATCCTCCGCAGTAGCTTGAACTGAAACCTCTAAAGGATTTCTATGTACGTTTAAGTAGTCTGCGGTACCGCAAAGCTGTATACCGTAAGTCCATACTGGTTTCAGTATGGCCTTGTAACAGCTTGTTTCGCAGGATCAGCTTCGAGTTGGTACTGAAAAGCGAACTCATTCTTCGAAGTTTCAAGTCCAACTGCTTTTCTTTTGGTCAGTTTTCGTGAAGTTTCCAGGTGAGGCGCCTATCTAGTGTCAGTTCCCGGTACTTGACAGTGTCGTTGTTTGCAATTACATCACCGTTAATGAAAACTGCAGGGCATGTCGAGAGGTTCAAAGTAAATGTCGCATGCATTGACTTCTCCGCATAGACACAGATATTCCACCTCTGTAGCCAAGACTCCAAAAGGGCTTACAAAAAAAAAAAAAAAGAAGCGGAAAATTTGATCGAAAAACTTATATTAGAAGAATATGCCCAATAAAATGTTTCGATATCTTGTATACTGAAAACTTCCCATATAGTATATATGTATATAAGTACTGCCTATAACCACAATATGCAAAGCATATATTTTTCAGAGTTTTTCATTTTCAAAAATTAGATCAGTCAAGATTTCGCCGCCCCATATGTGCTGTCATTGAGAGAATTGAAGCCTGCTAGTAATTTTGTGATTGTAGGAACATGGTATAGGGTATTCATTAGCACATAAGAATAGTTGTTAAGAGTTCCAGTAATTTAGTTGTCTAGCATGTAAGAGTAGTAAGTAAGAGATTACATGGACTACAATATTTTGAAAATAATATTAACCTTTCCAATCGGAAGTATTGAGTCTACTTGTTCAAAGTCAAAGCAGTTGTTATTAGAGTTTAGATTACATTTAGATTACACTACTCAACACTAAAAAAATGCATATATAACCCGATTCATATTATTTCATAATGAGGTTGACTTATAATAAATAACTGTAGGCATTTTATTTTGATATCACATTTGGAAGTGGAAATAAAGTCCTTAACATATTTATAGGATACTTATAAAATTTGACCTTAATCACTCGTTTTAACAGAGCTTAACTCAATATGAGAATGAAAGATTAAAGAAGAATGAGATTTAGATTTAGTAGAATTGCTTAATTTGTTGACGAAATTTTGCGTCTCTCTTTGTTTCTAACGCAATTAAAGGGTTTTTTCTGAAAAATCAAATCAAAGTATTAAGTATACCAACGTGTTATCAGTAATAAAACCGCAGCTACATTCCGATGAGTTACCTCTTCCTGAGGCCCAGATCAAAATTCAATTGAGTAAGAGAAATACTCAAGTTCGACAAATAGTAGAAGTTATGAGGATCCAAATTATGTTCCAAAAGATAGTTGCTTTGATACTTTTAGTGAACCAAACTAGGCTTAATAATTTAATAAGAGAATGGATTTACCCATTGATAAAGCAGAATTATTGGCTAAAAATATGGGTTCCATCAGTGACAAACATAAAGGACGCTTTCACCAAGATATTGCTGCAATTGAACAGCGCTTTCAAGGTAGATGGGATCTTTTATGCTCGCAGATTACTGTTGCAGCCTTATTAGAGATACCCCTGAGTCCCAGTACACCAGTACAAGACGAAAGTCAGTCACTCAAGAAAAAAACCATGCCATGCCGTTTCAATGCACACAAAAATAAAAATCTATATCAAAACTTCAATTTGTGATAAATTCTTGATATAAGACATGGCTACTTATCTGGAAATTGAGATGTGATAGAAAGTGTATATTCACGTATTTTTATTATACAACATAATGAAAACTCAGATAAAATAAAAAGTTGAAAATTTGTTGAGTAGTGTTATTAGATATTGGGAAAGTGCCGAAGCTAGTCTTGCACGTGTATTAAGTTTAAAAGTCTTTAATACCCCTTACTAATTGTAACTGCATGTATGAGGGATAGTGAATTAATTTGGTACCATTACGAATGAAGATGATGTGGTGAAGTTATTTTTTTTTTAATTTTTGAATTCACCTGATTTGCCTGAACTGCCATCACACAATTTGCAATTGATAGTTTGAGTACCGATTATAAGGATTTGTAACGGTACCAGGCTTGTATAATAGTAAAAAATTTAATGCACAATATCATTGAGGCAACTATTTTAAAAGGGAAATACAAAGGTCAAGATGTTCTGATTCCGAACGTACCAATAATTCACGACACAATCATTCAAGCGTCTCATCTGTCCTGCTTTGGAATGACAATCAATAAGGCGCAAGACCAGTCTTTGAGAACGTATAGAATTATTTTAGAATATCCTGTGTTTTCTCATGATCAAGTTCACGTGAAGGAAAACCATCATCAAAGACAAAAAAACTAAAAATGTTGTCAATCATACCGCCACTCATATCATATCATAACACCACTAGTTCTCTGTAATTTTATGAGAATGCCTTAAGTTAGCAAGGCATACAATTTAATGAAAAAATCTCTAGTCACATGGTGCCCAGTACCTTTTGAAATTTCCAATATTATGTCATATTACTCGTATTTCCTCAAATCGATCGAGATAATAAGTAGATTGTTTCAGCTGTCATACTCGTATAGTGTAGTCCACACTACTCTATCAATGATATAAACTCTGTGTAGGCTGAGTTATTCATGAGACCCTAACCAAAGCTAAGTATAAGGTGAAAGATATATTAAGTTTCGGCTGTAAACCAATATTATTTGTTATTGTTTGTTTGTTTTTTGTTTTTTGTTTTTTGTTTTTTTTTTTTTTTTTTTTTAAATTGTTTAACTTGTTTAATAAAAAATTACAATATTTAAATTGATTAATGTGTGTTACAATAATTTTTTTTTATTTAGATAAAATTTTTTCTCGTTTTTGTTTTTTTTTTTATATATAAATATAATTTTATAAATATAATATTTTGTATTCTGTTAAATTTTGTTCATTTTAATTATATTAATTACTTTATTATTTTGTTTTATTTTCTAAATAAAGAAAAAAAATTTATTTTTTTTTAAATCAATATTTAAGGCTATTTTTGCAAATCATTTGCAGATAAAATCCCTTTTTTTTAAATATTTTAAACATATTTTTATTGTTATTTTTGTTGTATAGAATATATTTACTATATATGAATTTATTGTATTGTATATTATTAATATTTTTAATATATATCGATATATATAGTTTTTGGTTAGTTTTTTGGTCTCTAATTTATATATTGGTATTGGTATTTATATATATATATTAATTATAATTTTCATTACTTTTACTACTAACAATTTTAGTTTGCCGTCCATTTCTATTTCTAATAATATATTTTATTTAATTTAATTTTTTTTTTAATATTTGTATAATTATTCATTTATATATTTATGTATATATATATAGATAATATATATTTGGCGATGTTTTTGTTTTGTTTAACAAGACTTGAATATGAGAGTATTATTTGTCTATAAATTATTGCAAATTGCCTAAAATTCTAGGTAAACATTTGTTAATCTTAATTAAATATACCACATATTAATTTATATATAATATTTGTTTCTTTTTCATTCTTAATTTTATGACTTATTATTATTAATTTTATTTATATAAACTATCATCATTATTTAATTAATTATAGTTACACATTATGCTGTGGACAAAAACTAGTATGAATTTGACTCTTTTGCCCTCGAAATTGTGATTCAAAATATCTAAGGATTTCCATAGTCTTTGGATTTAGTAGTATGGCCTAATTATGGTAAGTAAATCTATCTATATACCATAAGTACAGTAATATGTATATTGTATATATAAATATTCTTATTCTTCCAATTTTTTTTTTGTTTTGTTTTTGTTCTTTGTTTCAAATGTAACTTTCATTTCACAAGAAAAGAACAATGACAATTGTCAAGCAAATTAAAATATATTTCTGTATATAAAATAATAAAAATTTTGATTTCCAATACCTGATTTTATTTATCATTTAATTTGTGTTTAAAAACAAATTTTTTTTTTATAAAACGTATATTTTTTTTAAAATTTTTTTTATTGAAAATTTATAGCATTTAAAAATGCTTCAAATATAAATATTTTCTTTAATTTTTTATTTTTATTATACTAAAAAAAAAAAAAAGAATAACACACAAAAATCTGTCTCAAATTTACTGTTATTTTTCTTTTTCAAAATTTTTTTATTTAACACTTATGTATAAATAAAATAAAAAATATTATGTGGTGAGCAAAAATGATTAAAAGTTCGTGATCTTTGCACTTTTTGGTATTCAAACAAAGTCAAAAATGACTGAATAAAAATTTATATAAAAAAGAAACGTATCTTTATAAAAAATGTGAGACAATAAAAAATAAAATCAGGGCTACCTGTTTGTATTCAATTATGCTCGTTTTTTTTTTTTTTTTGGAATTTTGATCCAAAATTCCTTGTTTTTTTTACCAATTTGTGAACATGGTTACTGAGAATAGTGTTTCATTTAGTATGTTGCAATCTAACCGAAAGTAAATCTTTCGCAACGCGTGCTCCATCGAATTTTGGAAGCCTTCCCTTGTCCAATGACCCCAGATTTTTGCTGGGATTAATGTCTTTCGGGCAGTTATCTAACTGTGGGTCATCATCATCGTTCACAAAATCGTTTAAAAATTACATAGGTGGGCTTTTTTTTTTATATGATACCCTATATTGACATCTTCGTGAACTGACAACTGAGAGTCTACTAGGCATGATGCTTGGTTATCCTCTCACTAGGATACTTCCAGAAATATTAATTCTTAACTGATTTAAATTATTTATGTATACAATCATTCAATTATCTACGCTATAGTTTGGTCAAATTAGAGGAACGGAGAGAACCATGTAAAGTAGACGCTAAAAATTCCATGTGAAGAAGTGATTTTAAGGAACTTTTGCTATTAAACTAAGGAGGAGTATCTGGTATTTTTTATACTATTCACACAGTGAATAGTATTATAAGTTTGTAATGAAGTGTAACAGTCAGAAGGAGATATCAGAGACCCCAGAAACTATATATATTGGATATTCTTGATCAGCTCGACGAGACGAGTTGATTAAACCTTGTCCGGCTGTCCGTCTGTATGTAAGCAATCTAGTCTCTCAGTTTTTAACTAGAGAGCTAAAATTTTACACGAACCTTTCTTTTTATTAGACGCAGCGGGGTACTTCCCATACAAACCATCTATTCAAATTCAGGTTCTTAATAGAAAAACTTTTTTGTTTTTTGTTCTATTAAACTAAAATTTACATACTATAAGTTTCAATCAAAACCCATGAAATACGTAAATTTCAAGACCCTTGAGTTACTGGATCGTATACTCCCATACAAACCCAAACACAAATTTAGATTTTTATTAGAAAAACTTTTTTGTTATTTCTGTTATCGAACTGAAATTTGAACAGTATAGTATTTCAAAACCCTAGGATCACTGGATCGTCAAGCTCTCATACAAATATTTCGGCCTCAGTGTTGAAATGCTCTATGTGTACTGGACTATATTGGGTATAGTCTTAACTGAAGTCAAATCAATAATCAAATATTTCGGATTGCTCTATCACAGAGCGGTGACACCCCGTTTTTTTTTATAATTTTCTACTCAAGCGTTTGTCTCCTCCCCCTACATACCAAAATGTGTAAAAGTCACGAACATTTAATCATTTTTGCTTACCAGTCAATGTATGTAGGAGTATTTATGTATAAGGGAAATTTAAAAATAAATACTGAGCAAAAAGTAGCCTCAATAATTTTTATTTTCTTTTTTGTTTTTTTTTTTTGCTTTTTTTTTTGCATATAAATATTATAATAATATTTTATGTAGGGGTTATAAATACACTGTATATAGATATATATATATGTATATATACTATATGTTCTCTAAGGAGGGCACACGAATGAGTAAACATTGTTCAATATTTTTGGTTTAGTTTGGTTCCCCATTTTTTAAAAAATGTTTTAAAAAAACATAATTCATAAATACACATAAAATTATTTTTCTTTATTTTTCTATTTAATATATTTAATAGTTAGTTTTTTTTTTTTTTTTTTTTTGTTATTCGATTAGTAGATATTTATTTAATATACATATATCGTAATATTCTAAAAAAATTGTGCTTAACATTTATTGTTTTCATTTAACTTGAGTGTGTGATTTTATTTTAATTAATTTTTTGTTTTTTTTAGCCAAATATTTTGATAGATTTTTTGAATGCTTTAATGATTGGTCTTGGAGATCTTATCGATAAAGGAAACTAAAATAAAGAAATATTGTAAAAATGAAACTTAACAAATTATATGTATGAATTAATGAAAATATTTTATATTTGGGGGGCCCTTCAGTGACTCTGACACCGAATACTATATGGGCTTAAAGCTTGACAAAAGGCCGGTTTTACAAATACAATATGGTATATTGATATTATGGATATGAAACTATTATATGCAGTATAAATTGACTAGTATTACCATCTGAGAAACTGAAACAAACTTATGATTTTATAGTATCCAACTATAGAAAACACTTTCAGATCAAACTTCCTTAAGAAAACCTTAAGCGTTTTCAATTGTTTTTTGTTGAAGTTGAAGATTCTATGATCTGATTGGCATTGGCATCCACCTAACAACTGGACAACAGAATGATTTTCTGATATTTCTGTAGTCTAGTAGTATATAAAATTTAAAAAAAAAAAAAAAACAAACAACTAAAATTAATTTAAAATAAAAATTCCAAAAATTCTTCAATAAATAAATTCATTTATAAGAATTGATTTTTTAAGGTTTCAGGTCATAAATTTATAGTCTTTTATGTTTCTCTGAGTAGTCTGCATAGTATATATGTATATTTATTTACATATTTTGTTATTTTTTTTGCATTTATAGTCAAAAATTTCATCATAATTCAATGGGATAAATACAATAAATAAATAGTGAAGTTTGCTATTGTACATTTTTAAATACCCTTTACACTTTACACAGAGGAAGAGGAGAACCAATTAATTATATTGTAATAAGTAAGTACGATTCATTATCATACAAAACTAGTAAAATAAATACAATAAATAGTTATAATTTGTACTTTAATAAAGAAATTCGAAGCACTCAAATTGAAGTATGCACTTCTTTCTTTCGAAACCCTTTGCTTAGGTTTAATTGTATTGCAACAAATTTTTAAGGGATTTCTTAATAGTTTATCAATCTATAAAAAGCAATTGTCAAACTCTTTTGTTTTTTATTCCAAATATTTTGTTTGTTCAGATGATGAAAGATGAATCTAGTGAAACGGCATCGGCATCAGAAAGGGCCTGAGCTCTGCTGCCAATTCCATCCCAACTCAATCTAACCTAGGAATCTAGTGTAACGGCATCGGAAAGGGCCTGAGCTCTGCTACCAATTCTATCCCAACTCAATCTAACATAGTCTTAATCACTAGGAGTATATGTACAAGTCTACTGATCTGTACTTATTAATTAATTAATTTTATGCATGTAAAGAGTATTTTTTATTACAAAGCAAACAAATTTTTTTTTTTTTTATGTTTTCTATAATTTTCCCTTTTTAAAAACATTATTTATTATAATTCATCACAATTTGTTATTGATTTATTGTTAAAAAAAAAAAAAAAAGAAAAAAGAAAAACGTTGCTCAAGATTTTATATTTATTGTATACCAATTTTATTTTATTATTTATGTTTCTGTTTTGTTTTTTTCGAATAGGCAAATTGTTATTTTTCTTTCTTAATTTATTATTTTTTATTGTTTATAATTGTATGTATATATTTTTATTTTTTTTTTTTTTTAATTTTTATGATTTATTGGTTGTTATTCTGTTGAATTTTGTGGTTTTGTATTTTTGTATTTTGGAAGCTTAATTTGTCTTAATTTATTTGATTTGATTTTAATTTATTATTTTATGATTTTATTTGTTTAGTGTAAATAAATGTAAAATTATTAGTAGTTTTTGTTGTTGTTGTTGTTGTTTCTAGGATTCAATGCGATTGTTTGTACTGAAGTAGACTGAATTTACGATTTGTTTTTATTATTATTATTTTTATTTTTTTTTTTGTTTTTTTTTTTATTGTATATATATTTTAATTAATTATTTAATAATTTGTTTAAGAATTTGATTTTAAACATTTTACGTATGCTATTAATATATATATTATTATGTAGTTTTGTTGCTGTTGTTCTTATATATTTCTGGTGCATCACGGATGTTGTCTTTTATCATTTATTATTTATTATTTGTTTATTTGTTTTTTTTTTTTTGTTGTTAAGATTTATTAAAATATTTTTAATTGATACTGAGGGAAGACAAAATTCTAAAAAAGATATTTTTTTTTGTTTTTTTGTTTGTTTGTTTGCTTGTTTTTATTGTATAGTATTTTTTCATAAATATTTTATTTAAGTTTTTGTTTCTTTTTTAATTTATTATGTATATAAATATACAATATTCTATAGAATTACGTTTGTATATGTACGAATATATAGGCGTATATACTTTTGTATATATAAATATAAATATAATAATTAAAGCATTTATTGTTAGTTTTACACTACTATAATACAAATAAACAATTAATTAATTTATCGATCGATCGACATGACACAATATTTTGATGCCACATACTTAAATGTAAATTATTATTTTAAAATTGTCATTTAGTAAATATTTTTTGCAAAAACCATTTAAAATGCAAATAGAAAGAATTTCTATACTTTTTATCTTTGTACACTTCACAACACTAGTGAAAGAGGAAAACTATATGGAAATACATGAAGAAATAAGTTTTTAAATGAAATGTGGGCCGCTGTTTTTATTGAAGCAATTTCTCTGTGATTTAGACTAAATTAGTGTTGGCATTGATAGTGGATTGGAACATTTTACAAGAGTTGCATTTCAGGGGGTTTATATAAAATTGTATGTATGCCCCCATTCAATATTTGTCATTGATCATTGCTCACTCACATTCAAATTGTAAGTTTTAAAATGTTAAAATCAATCAAGCTTGTCGTATCTTAAATATAAGTATTAAGTATTATGATTGTTGTAGTTGTAGTCATTTTTCTTGTCATATACAGGTTCTTCTCTTGATTAAGTGAAATGAACACCTATGGTATTGATCCAAAATTCTGTCAATGTTGCTATTGTATCGTGCAAATGAATATACTCCCCATTTATTGTATGTTGTTGTTGTTTCCGAATGTTTTCATATCGGTAAAGTGATATTTTACATTCGCGACATCTGCCGTTCGACTTTAAAACATACAATAAAGATGAGCTTAAATGAAAGAACTGAAAACAACTGAGTTCTATAGCAATAAGCTTTAAATATTTTAAATGACATTCAGCTTGGTATAATAAAACATATAGTAGAGTAAAATTTGATTCGCTTCTTATTAAAATACTATGAAAATATAAGAGTTATAACAAAATGGATAGCATAAAAACCTTCTCCATGGAAAAATACATATATGAGCCAAATTTCATGATGACCGGTCCAACAGTGTCAGAGTTTAGCACCGTCAAACTATTTTTTTCGTTTATTTTTATGTATATGGCTTTCTAGTGTGGATAGTGTGTGATTCTTCTAACCTATAGTGTCGGATAAGGAGATAATGTATTGTTAGTTCGACCATAAAGGTAGATTAAGATACTAAAATATAGTATAAATGGCAAAGAAAGCATAAGTTGCGCGTGTGCCTTCGTACATGTGATAGAAGTGAAACTTCTTAAAAACAGACTGCGAGAGATAATCTTAAAGTCTGTCTGTCCGTCTGTATATTGCTTTTAGTTTCCTTGGGGTGTCTAATTGTTGTTGTTGTGCTAACGTTTGCCGTCTGTCCTCTTTTGCAAATAAATTATATCATCGACGAGCTTCTGTGTGTTTCTCGTTCTCTTTTCTTCTTCTTTTTTGAGACTTTTCTTTATTTATTTTGGGGTTATGGCAATACAAATACACATTCTGTGAAAATTTGAAGTCTCTACCTATTGCGGTTCATGAGATACAGAGACCACCAAAACGTGATGATTCACATTTTTTCACTCAAATTTTTAGTATAAACGCCGCTAAAGAAGTTTCACTTCAATATTGTCTAGTAATTTGGAACTGAAACAGTTTTTTTTTCCTATACGGAAAACATATTTTTTTCATACATGCAACATCAACTGGATCACTACCGTATACCAAAGCACCCAAACAGGACCGAACGTCGTTCTATATCTGCCACCAGTGGGCTCATATATGAAGCCCATAGCTGCAAGAAGTTCACACTAATAGAGATTGGCGTGTTGATAAGATTGGAACGCTTGAAATGAGAGTAACTTCTTACATACTCGTGTATAAAAAAAAAGGCGCCCAAGTGATTTTCACAAGAAGAATTAAACTACAAAAATACGGTTTGTTTTTTTATTCGAGGTTTATTAACAAAGCTTTATGTAGAAATGCACAAAATTTTAATACCTTAATTGAAGTTTGATACTGCTTCTCCGAGATATACATAACAGTTCTGTTTTCATATATTTTTACAGCCAAATAAATCGCTGAAGCCGAAACGATTCACCTTCATGATTTCCATAAACATAAAGGAAGGTTAGGGGTTTTGTCATGAATTTACTCAGTGGGTCAGGTCTACTGTCCCCAAGAACAGGACACAGTTCTCATTACACTCAATCTTTTAGCATTTTGCAAGATTTGAACAGAAGCCTATATTGTTGATATTGACACAATATTTTTATTTTTTTTTTTATTTTTTGGTTTTGTTTTTAATTTCTGACTGTACAATTTTGTTCGGAGACTTTTTTTTAATTGAGTTCAAGGATTCTGGGGAAGGCCATGGTAAAATTACGCATGTGAAGTGTAAACTTTGATAGGACCAAAGCTAGAGTTTTTTTTTTTTTTTTTATTTATAAAATTTCTTTTATATATGTAAATTAAATAATTAAACATTGTTAAGTAATTTTGTAAGAGGTTTTCTTTTTTCTTTTTTTTTTTTTCTTTGTTTGTTTGTTTGTTAAATATATTATTTAGAATATTTTCTTTTTGTGAACTTTTAGTAAACTGTGCAATAGCACAAAAACATATGTACGAGTATATAGTTTATATATATGATTTTTAAAATATTATATTATTATTATTATTTTTCTCTTCATTTTTTAGGAGGTTTGTCAAATTCAATTGTTGTTTTAATAAATTTTAAATACAATACAATACAATTTACAATATTTTATATCCTAAGCACAAATTCTATAAGTCAATTATTATTTTTTATTGTTTTAATTTAGTAGTATAAAAACAAGAGAATTAAAATATTAATAATATAATTTATTAATTTAATTTATTAATTTTTTTTTTTATTTTTTGTTTTACTTATATATAATATTTATGGAAATACAATAATTATTTTTTAAATTTTATCAGGTTTTCATTTTTAGTTTTTATCATTGAAATTCATTTAATCTTGTTTTTTTTTTATTATTATTATTTTTTTATTATAAATTACATTTTTTTTTTAATATTAAAATTTCAATATTGTATGGTTTTTGTTTCATGTTAAGGCAAATAAATAAAAAAAAAAAATATCAAAATTTGGATGGAATTGTGTCTTTTGTTGTTTACTAAGTAGTTTTGCATTTTGTTTTATTATTATACTATAATTTTTTAATTTTTTTTTTTTTAAATCTAATAAAATTTTAAATTTTTCTTTGTTTTTTTTTTCTACAATTTGTCTGTTAATAAAAAATTGTATTAAAGTATTTGAAATTCAAACACAGCGTTCGAAAATGTATTGTAGGTATATTTAACATATTTTTTTTGTGGTTTGGGGATTGTACACAAAATAAATCATACCAAATACAGTCAAACTTCAATAACTCGAACTTCCATAGGATATTTAAATTTGTGGTCGCTAAATCTTTTTTTTTTTTTACAGGGACCAAATTATAACATTGTTTCTTATGTATAATGTAAATATATTCCGGTTAGGTAAATCGATCGCTACACAAGGAAAACAGGAAGAGTTTCAGAATTCTTTCAAGGAAATTATCTTTACCGATGAAGCTCATTTCAAAATATAGAGGCTATCGCATTTGATTTGATGAAAATCATACAAATTTGTTTGAAAAGCCAACGTATAAGTTTGGATTTTGGTGAATGTTTCGAAAGTCAAAATGCCAATGCAATTAATGTGAATGGAGGAGCTCGATATTTTGAGAGATGCTTAGAAACTTTTTGTGGAGTAAATTGTGAGACATTGATGTTGGTAGCAATGTAGGAGATTACTTGAACGGTATTCTTTTTGAACCGGAACCAATATATGTATGTACTTTAATTTCCAAATAAATAAAGAGATCACTCAATTTATGTTTGTAACTTCAAATGTAGGTGAAAAGATCGCTCCTATTTGAACACCCTTTATAAATGAAAGTTGCTATAACTCGAAGTACAATAAAACGATATCCTTACAAATTTTTCTTTCATTATTCGAACTTTGTTTGTTTGTCATTATGGTGACCATTAAGTTATGGAAGTTCGACTATATTATCTTTATCCCAAAAATTTAAAATGTTTTGTTCAGAAGACTAAAATTTGGTCTATAGCTAACCATGTTCTCTATATAAAGAGTAAACTATTATATAGTTCATAAAACTGAATGTCTTGTGTGTTTAAATGTAAATGAAACCATCTAGTTTTTGGATTAAAATTAAAAAAAAAACGAACAAAAAAGTCAAATCGATCAGAAAAGAAAATGAGAAATATACTATATATACTTTCTATGTAAATACCACCCCAACTTGCTTGCGATAGGTCAATAAATATTTTCGAATTACATAACTCAATTTTGATTATACAATACTATGTAAGTATAGTATAACAGTATCAATTGATTCAAATTTGAAAGTCTGAATGCCAGATTTTTGGATAAAGTTACCAAAAAAAAAGAAACTTCATACACATAAAAACAAAAATATATCTATATTTGTAACTAAGGAGCGCCTTGGAGTTCCACAAATTATTATACTGATGGCTCAAAGTATGAAAAGAGACCATATAAGAGTATCAAAAACTTGCACTATCCTTTTAGCTTTCGCAAAAGAATTCAAGAGATGCTAGGGCTAACTCGGAAAGGTATTCCCCATATAGTCTCAATATTTTAAACATAATATTGTATAGTTATGAAAAGCTTACATAATATGAAAATAATTTATCATAATGACCAATTTACTTTAATGAACGAAGAAGAAGAACAAACAGCAAAACATCTGCTAATTTGGATCAAACTGCGATATCTAGATATCTAATACCTAGAACTAACTGAAATTGTAGATCTACCTCTTTCAAAATTCAAATACTTTGTACGCAGAGTATATAGTACATATGACATCATTGGTATAAAAATTGTCTGATTCGGTAGATCGATTTAAATCCTCTACCAATTGTTCGAGTATTATATAGGATAGTGCTAAATGAATCAACTTATGGATGTTTTAGATAGTATAATGATGATTAGATGTTTAACATGACGATGACGATGATTAGATGATTAGTTTTTGAAGCTATTGATCTCAGAATTTAATACATATACTTGTACAAACAAAATTTTTACTACCCTAAGCTTAAAGTATGTTTTAGTTGGAGTTCCTTGATTATTGACTGGTGAATAATATGTGTATTTTTGAACTTATGGTAAAGTTTGTCATATAAAAAATTTGAAATGATCGGATGGATCAATATTTTATACGAGTATAGCCAGGTATATAGGTACTACTTATATTTATTTATTTACTATATATTTCTGTAAGGGCATCTCTTCTTTATTTCTTCGGCTCATATGGTATATGGTATGTATATCTCGTGTCTAGTGTAAAAGGTAAAAGTGGAAACAAAAGTCCAATACTTTGTAACTTAATATGCAATAATAATTGGAGTACATAGCATTTTCTTATACAATATTCAATAAAATATTGCATAAACTTGAATGTTTAATATGTCGTTATGATGAATATTGCTTTTGAAAAACCTTTAAGGCAAAGGTTATTTGTTATAGAGTTTATATATTGTACGAGTATTTCAGAAATTGCACAAATAATATTTAATAATTTGATTAATTTTTGAATTATTTAATATTAATAAACTATAATATATGATTTGTAGGTATATTATTATTATAGTTGTATATTTATTTACTACACACACACACACACTTATATGTATATATACATATATATATATGTATACTAGTATATATGTATATATAATTATATGTTGGTATAAATGTAATAAATAATATAAGAATATTAGGTATATAATTTTTTATTTTATAGGTATAAGACGTTTGCCTGTTTTCGAAAAAAAGGTACATTAACATTTACAAGTTTTTGCATTCAATACATATATATTTATTAATATTATATATATACAATATACAATATATATATATATATATATGTATGTATATATTTCAATTTATTTATATGTGTATATAAATGAATGCATATAAATTCATAAAAAGCTTTTTACTAATTTTATTTTATTTATATTTATTTTAAGAACTTTTTGTTATAAAATAAATTTGATTTTATTTTTTTTTTTTTTACTTTTGTCAGCAATTTAAATTTTTTAATTAATTTTGAGCCATTTCAATATAATAGTTGTGGTTGTTGTTGTTGTTGTGATAAATAGTATTTGATTTGGTAATTTAATAAAAAAAAATATTATATAAAAAAATATTAGTTTATATCAATAAGAACAAAAATAATTAAAAATTAATTTATTTCAATTTTAAACTATTTTATTTTCCGAACGAAACCCTAATAATATTACTAATACTAAGGCTACGCTGGCCGTCCGACCTTCCCTTCTTCTCGGGGTCTAACCCATGAACCGTAATACATAGGTATAAAGTTGAAGTTTTCACAGAATATGTAGTTCTATCGGGCTACAGCAACAAAAACTAAAATAAAATTAAAAATTTAAAGGGGCCCCCATACAAGAAACGTATGGGTTTGTATGGCAGCTATAAGAACCAGTAGCCCCTAGGGGCTGTTAGTGGAAATATATTTTCCAAATTGCATGTTGACAGATTTTTAACATTTCACTCAACTCAATAATAAACTAGAGTATTCAAAAGGAATATCAATCTATAGTCTTAACAGTCACTTGCAACAACGATGATGACTTCTTATTTTTTAAGATTTGTGAGACAATCAAACCAGTTTTTGATTTTTTGTCAAACAAAATAATATTGAAAGAGTTCATGGTGTTGATGGAGAAACACCATAGGCGCAGAAATGCCTTCCGGCAAGTGAGAGCAAGTGAGGTCAGCTTTTGAACCATGAACATTGAATGCATCCACTCAGACTGACGAACTACTAACTAATAAATATTATTCACTCATATTGTAAATGTTTAACAATTCATCTAAATAAAATTTCAGACCTATGATTTGTAAGAAACGAAATGATAATACGTTTCCATTGGAGACTATAAATTTCGTAATGTCACCTTAAAAGTTTAATGCCCCCCTCAGTTTTTGGAGGCATATGACATGACAACTTTTAAAATAATCCTTAGTTCTGATAATTTCTATTGAATCTACATGAAATAGAAAACCCCACACATGGTATATTTTCTTAATTGTTGAATGATATTTTGCTTGGTCAAAATAATTCCCATCAGCTTTGAATTGATTTTGGTGGTACAGGGAATTCTATAGTCGGATTCATCCAATTTATGTAAGTATGATCTAACCTCATGTGTTTGAATCAATGAAAATATTAGCAAAAATTTGTTTTAATGGCACTGAAAAATTTATACAATAGTAAATTAGATAAGACCAAACTTGATCATTTTGAATGTAAAGAAAAACTTATAGATTTTCGTAATAACAAAAATAATAACAAAAAAATCATATTTAATATTAAAAATAAAAACAAAAATTCCTTGATTTTGTTTCGATTTCTGTTTTAAAATATTTGTATGTTTCCTTTTTGTTTTTGTAATACTATCACAGGCAAGGGGTTGAGGGGAGGGGGAATTGGATGTACTGAAAACATTGTTAAATATTTATGAAACTTTAAATACATTTAAAAAAGTAAAGATATTTAAATATTTTCACTACAATGTAGTTTATATTAGTCATGTTGATGTTAGTCATAGATAAGATCTTATGATAAAAAAAAAACACATCTATATAATTAAGCGGCAAACATTGAATTTGTGAATCCTTTCCTGCTTACACCATTGAACCGATTTTGATGAAGAAAATACCAATTGAAAGGTAGTCTTCCTAAGATGTGCACAATATCAATTTCATCAAAATTCGTTTAGTTGCTTAGGTAAGAATATCATTTAATTATGGAGAATCGTATATCATTATTTATTTATTTTTAAAGCATCTAGAGAAATATTCTAGTGGTAGTTGGTACTTGTATCTAAATTACTAAAATATGTAAAATGACAAAATTTTTAACTTATTACATATTTGTAATATTTTTACTTTTACTTCAATGCTTTTTATTTAACAAATAAGTACTAATGTTTTAGAAAACTATGTTGTATTTATGATGTTTGCTTCAAACAATGAAATGATTTCACTACTGGAAAATATTTAGATTTAAAAGTAAGCAGTAATGTCCTACAATATAATGTGAAAAAATGCAATTCAGCACCATCAGTAGAGTACGAATGAATGTTCAGTAAAACGGTTTGAATTATTAATAAAACAAAGTTCGCAGGTCATAGCGAAAAATGTAGAATTGAAATGTTTAAAAAAAAATTGACTTTGCAAATTTTTTAAAGTGTTCCTCTTTTTAGGATTCCAGACCCAAAGAGTACCAAATGGAACTGAAACTAAAATATATTCAAAAAAAGGGGTCCCCATACAAAACAAATTTTATTTGTATGGATTCTATAAGATCCAGTAACTCCACGACCTTGAAATTTGCTTGGTTGGTGGAAGTGGATTAGAAACTTAAACCAAATTTCAGTTTATTCAGGGAGGATACTTCATGCCATACAAACCCCCATTAAAATTCAGGTTTTTATTACAACAAACTTTTTTGTTTTTTGAACTATTCAAGTGGAATTTAGGCACTATTCATTTCTAGTGAAAGTGATTTACTTTACTTTGCTATTGGAATCAGTCAAATCGGCCGACTAGTGGAGATACATCCCATACAAACCCACCATTAAAATTCAGGTTCTTCTTGGAAAAACTTTTTTGTTTCTTCACTATTGAACTGAAATTTAATTTTATAGTATAAGTTTTTAACATAGGTGCGGTTACACAGCTTTCATGTGGGTGTGTAAAAGTTAATCAAATGTCAGGTGCACTAACAGACCTTGCGAATCCTAATGCGTCATTTAAATATTGCGTCAAATAATAATTGAGAGTATTGATTCCCATGAAGCAAGTTACACAGCTTTCATGTGCTTGTTGAAAAGTTAATCATCTGTCAGGTGCAGTAACAGACTTTGCGAATCCTAATGCGTCATTTAGATATTGCGTCAAATAACAGTTGGAAGTATTGATTCCCATGAAGCAAGTTACACAGCTTTCATGTGGTTGTTGAAAAGTTAATCAACTGTCAGGTGCACTAACAGACCTTGCGAATCCTAATGCGTCATTTAAATATTGCGTCAAATAACAGTTGGAAGTATTGATTCCTATGAAGCAAGTTACACAGCTTTCATGTGGTTGTTGAAAAGTTAATCAACTGTCAGGTGCACTAACAGACCTTGCGAATCCTAATGCGTCATTTAAATATTGCGTCAAATAACAGTTGAAGTATTGATTCCTATGAAGCAAGTTACACAGCTTTCATGTGGTTGTTGAAAAGTTAATCAACTGTCAGGTGCACTAACAGACCTTGCGAATCCTAATGCGTCATTTAAATATTGCGTCAAATAATAATTGAGAGTATTGATTCCCATGAAGCAAGTTACACAGCTTTCATGTGCTTGTTGAAAAGTTAATCATCTGTCAGGTGCAGTAACAGACTTTGCGAATCCTAATGCGTCATTTAGATATTGCGTCAAATAACAGTTGGAAGTATTGATTCCCATGAAGCAAGTTACACAGCTTTCATGTGGTTGTTGAAAAGTTAATCAACTGTCAGGTGCACTAACAGACCTTGCGAATCCTAATGCGTCATTTAAATATTGCGTCAAATAACAGTTGGAAGTATTGATTCCTATGAAGCAAGTTACACAGCTTTCATGTGGTTGTTGAAAAGTTAATCAACTGTCAGGTGCACTAACAGACCTTGCGAATCCTAATGCGTCATTTAAATATTGCGTCAAATAACAGTTGAAGTATTGATTCCTATGAAGCAAGTTACACAGCTTTCATGTGGTTGTTGAAAAGTTAATCAACTGTCAGGTGCACTAACAGACCTTGCGAATCCTAATGCGTCATTTAAATATTGCGTCAAATAATAATTGAGAGTATTGATTCCCATGAAGCAAGTTACACAGCTTTCATGTGCTTGTTGAAAAGTTAATCATCTGTCAGGTGCAGTAACAGACTTTGCGAATCCTAATGCGTCATTTAGATATTGCGTCAAATAACAGTTGGAAGTATTGATTCCCATGAAGCAAGTTACACAGCTTTCATGTGGTTGTTGAAAAGTTAATCAACTGTCAGGTGCACTAACAGACCTTGCGAATCCTAATGCGTCATTTAAATATTGCGTCAAATAACAGTTGGAAGTATTGATTCCTATGAAGCAAGTTACACAGCTTTCATGTGGTTGTTGAAAAGTTAATCAACTGTCAGGTGCACTAACAGACCTTGCGAATCCTAATGCGTCATTTAAATATTGCGTCAAATAACAGTTGAAGTATTGATTCCTATGAAGCAAGTTACACAGCTTTCATGTGGTTGTTGAAAAGTTAATCAACTGTCAGGTGCACTAACAGACCTTGCGAATCCTAATGCGTCATTTAAATATTGCGTCAAATAATAATTGAGAGTATTGATTCCCATGAAGCAAGTTACACAGCTTTCATGTGCTTGTTGAAAAGTTAATCATCTGTCAGGTGCAGTAACAGACTTTGCGAATCCTAATGCGTCATTTAGATATTGCGTCAAATAACAGTTGGAAGTATTGATTCCCATGAAGCAAGTTACACAGCTTTCATGTGGTTGTTGAAAAGTTAATCAACTGTCAGGTGCACTAACAGACCTTGCGAATCCTAATGCGTCATTTAAATATTGCGTCAAATAACAGTTGGAAGTATTGATTCCTATGAAGCAAGTTACACAGCTTTCATGTGGTTGTTGAAAAGTTAATCAACTGTCAGGTGCACTAACAGACCTTGCGAATCCTAATGCGTCATTTAAATATTGCGTCAAATAACAGTTGAAGTATTGATTCCTATGAAGCAAGTTACACAGCTTTCATGTGGCTGTTGAAAAGTTAATCAACTGTCAGGAGCACTAACAGACCTTGCGAATCCTAATGCGTCATTTAGATATTGCGTCAAATAACAGTTGGAAGTATTGATTCCCATGAAGCAAGTTACACAGCTTTCATGTGGTTGTTGAAAAGTTAATCAACTGTCAGGTGCACTAACAGACCTTGTGAATCCTAATGCGTCATTTAAATATTGCGTCAAATAACAGTTGGAAGTATTGATTCCTATGAAGCAAGTTACACAGCTTTCATGTGGTTGTTGAAAAGTTAATCAACTGTCAGGTGCACTAACAGACCTTGCGAATCCTAATGCGTCATTTAAATATTGCGTCAAATAACAGTTGAAGTATTGATTCCTATGAAGCAAGTTACACAGCTTTCATGTGGCTGTTGAAAAGTTAATCAACTGTCAGGAGCACTAACAGACCTTGCGAATCCTAATGCGTCATTTAAATATTGCGTCAAATAACAGTTGGAAGTATTGATTCCTATGAAGCAAGTTACACAGCTTTCATGTGGTTGTTGAAAAGTTAATCAACTGTCAGGTGCACTAACAGACCTTGCGAATCCTAATGCGTCATTTAAATATTGCGTCAAATAACAGTTGAAGTATTGATTCCTATGAAGCAAGTTACACAGCTTTCATGTGGGTGTGTAAAAGTTAATCAACTGTCACGTGCAGTAACAGACTTTGCGAATCCTAATGCGTCATTTAAATATTGCGTCAAATAACAGTTGGAAGTATTGATTCCTATGAAGCAAGTTACACAGCTTTCATGTGGTTGTTGAAAAGTTAATCAACTGTCAGGTGCACTAACAGACCTTGCGAATCCTAATGCGTCATTTAAATATTGCGTCAAATAACAGTTGAAGTATTGATTCCTATGAAGCAAGTTACACAGCTTTCATGTGGCTGTTGAAAAGTTAATCAACTGTCAGGAGCACTAACAGACCTTGCGAATCCTAATGCGTCATTTAAATATTGCGTCAAATAACAGTTGGAAGTATTGATTCCTATGAAGCAAGTTACACAGCTTTCATGTGGTTGTTGAAAAGTTAATCAACTGTCAGGTGCACTAACAGACCTTGCGAATCCTAATGCGTCATTTAAATATTGCGTCAAATAACAGTTGAAGTATTGATTCCTATGAAGCAAGTTACACAGCTTTCATGTGGGTGTGTAAAAGTTAATCAACTGTCACGTGCAGTAACAGACCTTGTGAATCCTAATGCGTCATTTAAATATTGCGTCAAATAACAGTTGGAAGTATTGATTCCTATGAAGCAAGTTACACAGCTTTCATGTGGTTGTTGAAAAGTTAATCAACTGTCAGGTGCACTAACAGACCTTGCGAATCCTAATGCGTCATTTAAATATTGCGTCAAATAACAGTTGAAGTATTGATTCCTATGAAGCAAGTTACACAGCTTTCATGTGGCTGTTGAAAAGTTAATCAACTGTCAGGAGCACTAACAGACCTTGTGAATCCTAATGCGTCATTTAAATATTGCGTCAAATAACAGTTGGAAGTATTGATTCCTATGAAGCAAGTTACACAGCTTTCATGTGGTTGTTGAAAAGTTAATCAACTGTCAGGTGCACTAACAGACCTAGCGAATCCTAATGCGTCATTTAAATATTGCGTCAAATAACAGTTGAAGTATTGATTCCTATGAAGCAAGTTACACAGCTTTCATGTGGTTGTTGAAAAGTTAATCAACTGTCAGGTGCACTAACAGACCTTGCGAATCCTAATGCGTCATTTAAATATTGCGTCAAATAACAGTTGAAGTATTGATTCCTATGAAGCAAGTTACACAGCTTTCATGTGGGTGTGTAAAAGTTAATCAACTGTCACGTGCAGTAACAGACCTTGTGAATCCTAATGCGTCATTTAAATATTGCGTCAAATAACAGTTGGAAGTATTGATTCCTATGAAGCAAGTTACACAGCTTTCATGTGGTTGTTGAAAAGTTAATCAACTGTCAGGTGCACTAACAGACCTTGCGAATCCTAATGCGTCATTTAAATATTGCGTCAAATAACAGTTGGAAGTATTGATTCCTATGAAGCAAGTTACACAGCTTTCATGTGGTTGTTGAAAAGTTAATCAACTGTCAGGTGCACTAACAGACCTTGCGAATCCTAATGCGTCATTTAAATATTGCGTCAAATAACAGTTGGAAGTATTGATTCCTATGAAGCAAGTTACACAGCTTTCATGTGGGTGTGTAAAAGTTAATCAACTGTCACGTGCAGTAACAGACTTTGCGAATCCTAATGCGTCATTTAAATATTGCGTCAAATAACAGTTGGAAGTATTGATTCCTATGAAGCAAGTTACACAGCTTTCATGTGGTTGTTGAAAAGTTAATCAACTGTCAGGTGCACTAACAGACCTTGTGAATCCTAATGCGTCATTTAAATATTGCGTCAAATAACAGTTGGAAGTATAGATTCCTATGAAGCAAGTTACACAGCTTTCATGTGGTTGTTGAAAAGTTAATCAACTGTCAGTTGCACTAACAGACCTTGTGAATCCTAATGCGTCATTTAAATATTGCGTCAAATAACAGTTGGAAGTATTGATTCCTATGAAGCAAGTTACACAGCTTTCATGTGGTTGTTGAAAAGTTAATCAACTGTCAGGTGCACTAACAGACCTTGTGAATCCTAATGCGTCATTTAAATATTGCGTCAAATAATAGTTGAGAGTATTGATTCCTATGAAGCACGTTACACAGCTTTCATGTGGGTGTGTAAAAGTTAATCAACTGTCAGGTGCACTAACAGACCTTGCGAATCCTAATGCGTCATTTAAATATTGCGTCAAATAATAGTTGAGAGTATTGATTCCTATGAAGCACGTTACACAGCTTTCATGTAGTTGTGTAAAAGTTAATCAACTGTCAGTTGCACTAACAGACCTTGTGAATCCTAATGCGTCATTTAAATATTGCGTCAAATAACAGTTGGAAGTATAGATTCCTATGAAGCAAGTTACACAGCTTTCATGTGGTTGTTGA
The DNA here is from genome assembly GCA_037043295.1 of Amiota minor. Lineage (NCBI taxonomy): Eukaryota > Metazoa > Arthropoda > Insecta > Diptera > Drosophilidae > Amiota > Amiota minor. The sequence continues at coordinate 35,141 of JBAMAW010002204.1, forward strand.
AAAGTTAATCAACTGTCAGTTGCACTAACAGACCTTGTGAATCCTAATGCGTCATTTAAATATTGCGTCAAATAACAGTTGGAAGTATTGATTCATATGAAGCAAGTTACACAGCTATCATGTGCTTGTTGAAAAGTTAATCAACTGTCAGGTGCACTAACAAACCTTGCGAATCCTAATGCGTCATGTAAATATTGCGTCAAATAACAGTTGGAAGTATTGATTCATATGAAGCAAGTTACACAGCTATCATGTGCTTGTTGAAAAGTTAATCAACTGTCAGGTGCACTAACAAACCTTGCGAATCCTAATGCGTCATGTAAATATTGCGTCAAATAACAGTTGGAAGTATTGATTCATATGAAGCAAGTTACACAGCTTTCATGTGGTTGTTGAAAAGTTAATCAACTGTCAGGTGCACTAACAGACCTTGTGAATCCTAATGCGTCATTTAAATATTGCGTCAAATAATAGTTGAGAGTATTGATTCCTATGAAGCACGTTACACAGCTTTCATGTGGGTGTGTAAAAGTTAATCAACTGTCAGTTGCACTAACAGACCTTGTGAATCCTAATGCGTCATTTAAATATTGCGTCAAATAACAGTTGGAAGTATAGATTCCTATGAAGCAAGTTACACAGCTTTCATGTGGTTGTTGAAAAGTTAATCAACTGTCAGTTGCACTAACAGACCTTGTGAATCCTAATGCGTCATTTAAATATTGCGTCAAATAACAGTTGGAAGTATAGATTCCTATGAAGCAAGTTACACAGCTTTCATGTGGTTGTTGAAAAGTTAATCAACTGTCAGTTGCACTAACAGACCTTGTGAATCCTAATGCGTCATTTAAATATTGCGTCAAATAACAGTTGGAAGTATTGATTCATATGAAGCAAGTTACACAGCTATCATGTGCTTGTTGAAAAGTTAATCAACTGTCAGGTGCACTAACAAACCTTGCGAATCCTAATGCGTCATGTAAATATTGCGTCAAATAACAGTTGGAAGTATTGATTCCTATGAAGCAAGTTACACAGCTTTCATGTGGGTGTGTAAAAGTTAATCAACTGTCACGTGCAGTAACAGACTTTGCGAATCCTAATGCGTCATTTAAATATTGCGTCAAATAACAGTTGGAAGTATTGATTCCTATGAAGCAAGTTACACAGCTTTCATGTGGTTGTTGAAAAGTTAATCAACTGTCAGGTGCACTAACAGACCTTGTGAATCCTAATGCGTCATTTAAATATTGCGTCAAATAATAGTTGAGAGTATTGATTCCTATGAAGCACGTTACACAGCTTTCATGTGGGTGTGTAAAAGTTAATCAACTGTCAGGTGCACTAACAGACCTTGCGAATCCTAATGCGTCATTTAAATATTGCGTCAAATAATAGTTGAGAGTATTGATTCCTATGAAGCACGTTACACAGCTTTCATGTAGTTGTGTAAAAGTTAATCAACTGTCAGGTGCAGTAACAGACTTTGCGAATCCTAATGCGTCATTTAAATATTGCGTCAAATAATAGTTGGAATCACCCGAATCGGACCACTAGGGGGGTACCTTCCATAAAACCATCCATTTAAATTCAGATTCTTATTAGAAAAACTTTTTTTTTTGCTTTTTGTCCTATTGAACTAAAACTTATACTATACTATGAGTTTCTAATTAATGTCAATGAAATGCGTAAATTTCAAGATCCTAGAGTTATTGGATCGTATAGCTCCCATACAAACTAAAACCCATATTTTGTGGTTTTATTAAAAAAAATTTTTTTTGTTTTCTGTGTTATTTTACTGAAACTTGAAGAGTATAAGTGTCTGACCCATAGTCAACAACCGTGTTGATTTCAAGACCCTATATTACTGGATCTTAAAGCTACCATACAAATATTTCGGTCTCAGTGTTGAAAAGCTCTATGTGTACTGACTATACCCTAAACATAATTCAAATCAATTATGAAATATTTCTGAATGCTCTATCACAGAGCATAGGCAAAAACGTTTTCTAGGCGTTGTATGATGAGTATATCAAAGTCGGCATAGGCAAAGTTAAACTCCCTTTTACTTGTTTAATTTATTTTTCAATCAATCTCTTTTGTGTTTCCTAAAATTTGAATCTTTTTCATTTATTTTTTCTGAGTTTCCATAAATACAAGTATCATTTGGTAAAAGGTTTGGGTGTTTACTTTCTAAAGCTTCACCATGTTGTAATTCTACATTTTCAATTTCTTTAAACTACATAAAGGAATTGCATTGCTGCTAAGCTAAGACTAGACCAGAGAACCAATGATATTTGTTAAATAAAACTTAAAACAAAATGAATTTACACTTGATCTGATAACATATCATAGTTCTATAGTTCGTTCAGTAGTTTTAATTTTTATTAACAGATATTTTTTATATTGTATATTGTAATAATATATAATAATTTATACGAGTATGGTGTATAGTTTGGTATACAGTTGATTTTGGTTTGTTTAATATTATTATTATTTTGAGAGAAGTAAATATATTAGATATTTTATAGGTTTATGCACTTTCTTTCATTTGATTTTGGTGTAAAAAGCCTAAGGAATACAGTCAGCAAAAATTTTATTGGTTGGTTTAAAGTTGATATATTTTATTTTTTTTCTCATTTTTTTGTAAATAGTTTATTTTTGTTTTTATAAGTTTCAAGAACACCTACTCACACACACACACACACAAACACACACACACATGCATGTTTGTTTATATATTTATATATTTTTTTTTTTAATTTATTTATTTAATTAAGGAAGTTAGTTGTTTGATTCAATTGCTAGTAGTTTTTTTCGTTTCCTTGCCAAAAATGGCTTAATCTGTTAATTTTCCTTTGCATTTCCAGTTTTTCATTTATTATATATTTTTCTTTGTATTTCTAATTTAAATATATTTATTATAATTTACCATTATTTTTATAGTATTTAATATTATTTTCAGTTTTATTTTAATTTTTTCTTGAAGCTTATGAATTATTTTGGCGTGACCCCTTTGACATACACAAAAATTTTTATTTATTTTGTTATTGGCAACAGGCAGCTTTACTTTTTTATATTTTATTGTTTAAAATTTTAGTTGAGGAAAATATTTATTCATTCATGAATTAATTAATATCATAATGTTAAAAAGTGAAACACGCCCAGTTGATTCCTGTTTTAGAAAATGTATTTAGGGTACATTTTTTTAATTAAGTTCTTATAAAAATTATTTGTTATTGATTTTGTTATACCCTTCACACAAGATAGTAAGATTCATTTGGAGTTCTTGGATTATTGATTGGCAAAGGTCCAAAACTTATTCAATTGCTCATTTTGTTTTCTTAAATTTCATTATAATATTAAACCAGATTTACACAATTTCACATGGCATATAACATGTCAAATTTTGTATTAATCGGAGTATATTTTATTATTACATATAAGCAACACAGAGGATGCTACTACACTCTGTCAATCAATCTTGATATTTATCTAATTAGACCAATATTTCATATAGCAGCCATAGATGTAAATTTGTAATTTCGATTCCACAGGTAGAGAGTAAATCGTATAAAAGAGTGTAAATGGTATATGAGTATAAGCTCCAGTGTAATGCATTTTTTTTGTAAATATAAAATATACTCGTATATAAGATATTTACAACTGTACGGCGGAAACTCCATAAAGTACACTCTGACAGTGTTTGGGGAGACCATCAATCTGGCAATGTTTCCCCTTATCAGGTGTTAGGAAAATGGGTTTCTTAAAGGTTGGGAACAAAGCCTAAGTGACTTGCGTGCAAGAGCTCAATAAAACTAAAACTATTGATACTTCTACATGACAACGCTCGGCCACATGTTTCCAAGGTAGTGAAAACATACCTGGAAACTTTGAAATGGGACATCCTACCCCACCCGCCGTACTCTCCAGACATCGCCCCTTCTAATTTTTATTTATTCAGATTGATGACGCATGAACTGGCAGGACACCACTTTCGTTCTTTCGAAGAAAGCCAAACACTGGATTGATTCGTGGATCGCGTCAAAAGACGAACAATTTTTCCGACGAGGAATTCAAAAGCTGCCAGAAAAATTGGAAAAAGTTGTGGCTAGTAATGGAAATTATTTTGGAGATTGAGTATGTAACGAGTTTTTTATAATAAAGCCTCAAATTATGAAAAAAAACGGCGATTTTCTATTTGTACGCCCAATAGATTAAATTGAAGATTATGCATTCAATAAAGTTTTGGGCTGCTGTCTTGATTGCACTCAACTCAACTGAACTGAACTGAAATAACTTTAATTGTCGTTATTCACTTTTTTTCTCTTGATTTAGTATATTCAATTAGGTAATTTTAAACAAATTGCATTTACTGAATTTGTTAAGCAAAGGAAAGAATAAAAATTGCTAAACATCATCATCATTGAGCTCAGTCACTACACGGGCATACATACATTCCATCAAGGACAAATACTGATAAAGGAAATCAGTAAAGAGAATGTTAAGGGATAGCAATAGGGTGGCAACGCTTAAAATGATCAAGTGATCATATGTTTACAAGGGGAAGGAGAAGTGTCGCAAGAGTCGATAAAAGCAGTAGTACAGAAACACGGATAGAGAAATTCACAGTGTCGTATGAGCCGACAAATCAATGGAGAAAGAAGAGGATAAATCACAGTGTCGTATAAGCCGACAATTAATCGAAGTATTGCTGGATTGGAGAGATAAATAAAATATTTTTAAACAAATTTAAACTAACTATTTTTTTTTGTTTTTATTACACGGAAAACACATTCCCACGCTGGTACACTGCTGAAGGAAGTCAGCAAAATTTTTTTTTTTTTTTGCTTAGATTTAACGTATGTTAATATTGAAGATTTTCATAATAACATGTTGAGAAACCTTCTGCAACAAAATAGTGTTTTGTATTCGCACCACCAAATGTTACGGAAATTCAGCACCTAATTTTTAGATCTCTGAAAGCTTCAGCAACAAAATTCTCTTATTACTAGAAGTGATCAGGCTCCGAACAAAATGCTTTTACAATTCTGAACATGTAATATTAGATTGTTTTGATGTTTGTAATGGATAAAGCAAAGCTGAAAGCTACAAAAGCGCGGTTTCATCCAGATGTTTAGGGGCTATTAGAAGTTGCAAATCTCCAAACAAATAATTTCTTTAAATGAAAATTAACTCAATTTACTCGTATGTGCAATTATCAGGGGTTGAGTTGTGAAAAGTATATCAGCTTCGGTGAACCGAAGTTCTTCTACTGTCTTGTTATTTCTTTAAATATAATTTTATTATTTTTTAATACAAAAAACGATGTATAATAATAGTAACAGTAAATATCGGTGTATGACAAACCGTTTGTATACAAATACTGTTTATATGCAAAACTGGAAAACTTTTGTGCTTTAAAATTGCTTGTGTATTTAATAATTTGTATGCAAATCGGTTGTAAGCAAATATTGCCTTTATGCAAAACTTTAACGTAGTACAATCTAGACGCGGAATATATTCAATGCGAAAATGATCTTGAATGCTTCGGAACGATATCTGACGAGAATATAGAGGCAAACGTATTATTGTAGTATTAAAATGTGAGACTAATGATGTCAGTGATGATCAAGAGAGGTCCGCAGAATCCTATGAATTGAATATAAACGCTTCAGATCTTATTGATGACATAGAAGACATGATTTTAAACAATGCTAAAAAAAGGAAAAAAGACAAAATACTGACTATTATTGTTAACTTTTTTATGTACTCCAATCCCCAATAAATATCTGAATGAATTTTAGTTGACCAAATGCGATATATGAAATGAAATGTGATCTAATCTGATTTTTTATTTTAATTTTTCTCATACAGTGTCGATAAGTTTAACAAATGAATAAATATGATTTACTTTTGAAATATTAGTCTTATAATTAATAAATTGTTTAAATTGCTTTGCATTTAACCGATTATTGTTTTTATGCATTATAACATTTGCATACAACTGATATCAACTGTATATCTTTCCCATTGGTTGGTTTGGTTTGTTAAGATTGTACATACTTTCTTTAGTCATCATGAATCATAATCGATCTATAAATATTGAAATCGTATATTGATTTATCATTATTATTATTATTACAATATTTTTATTATAGGTAAATTGTAATTGTATTGTACATATTTTAATAAAAAAAAAAAACATTGTAAATAGAGAAACACACTAAAATGTTACATAAAATTTTCAGTTTTAAGTTTTTCAGCACTAATTCAATGAAGGTCCTACACAATTATATATATTTTAAATGTTATAATTAATTAGTAAATAGGAGAATGTAGTATATTAATTTTAATAATTTCTATGATTTTTGTAAAGAAAGTAACCATTTTGGATATAAAATCGTTTCGATATTATAAATTTATAGTACTAAGAAACTTGAATCTTTGATAAAGTTATTATTTTTTGTATAGTTTTATCTTTTGAAACAGTGCTTAACACGTTGTTAATATGTAATTATAAATTGAAATGCTAAATTAATTAACACGCGTACATGTGTTTTTTTTTTTCTGTTATTTTTTACTCTACAAAAACCATGTCAAAAATAATTTGAAATAAATTTTATTTCATATTTGCAATTGATATCTTTTAGAATTGAAGTTTCTTTAAAACTTTCACACTAGTGTAAACAGGTAAATTATTTCTTGTTTATTATTTAAATTTTTCATTTTTCTATACTTTTGCTATTTTTATTTCTTAAACAAAAATATAAAAAAAAAAAATATTTGCATAGTATAAAAAATATCATTGATTTGTTTAATTTTGAAAATAAGATAATAAATTTCTCAATTTCTTTTACAAAAAAATTATTACTTTATTGTACAAATATTTCTGTATGTATATAGAATTATCAGGGCTTAAATATCGATATAGACAACTACAATACATTTAGACAACAGCCTAGGATCATGGGATCGAAGCCCTTGGGAAAAATAAATCTAAGTCAGCGCTTTGCACAATATACAAATACACAATACTTCATATGGGCAATCGCAGACTTAAATTACCATGGCTTACTTCTTCCACCCTATCTAATAAATTTGTGGGTATTTAGTAACAAAATCTATACATAAAATACATACTAGGTAACCCAGCAAATACTGTTCTACTTTCAATTCCCAAAAAAAATTGGTCGACCCGATGAAATTATTGAATTATTTTTTATTTGTAATAAATAGATGGAAGATGATACTTAAGACTTCTTCTATTCATGATTTTTTCTTTTTAATTTGAAATATTAGTTTAAGCACGAAAATGATCTTTTAGCAGACTGCATTACAATTAAAATACATTGACAGCTGAACCACCATAAATGTGAATCATAGCCCACAGATATTGCACCATGCATTGACTTGTTTTTTTTTTTTTTTTTTTTTTCGGATGTTTCTTTTTAGTTTTTCCAAATTTTCTGTTATCTTAAACCACCGTAGTATTGAGGCGAACGAAACAAAACAAAATTTATTCAATTCGGTCTAGCCATTCTCGAGCCTTTACCAGACAAATATATATATAAATCAATTGCATTTAGTGTGGCAAATAAATATTAGAAAAAGGCTCGACCGATTTGAATTTTTTATTTTTTGTTTTTTTTTTTTTTTTGTGTTGTTGTTTGTTTGTTTGTTTTGTTTGCCATAATACTGGGATTTGTTTTTCCCACCAGAAAAGTCTGATTTTTAAATCAACTTTATTACATAATTTGTCTGTCAAAGCGCCATTGCCAAAAATATTTATTTATTTATTTATTAGAACTAAGATTATAATTACAAATTATAACCTAGTATTTAATATGAGCAATAGCGACAAAGGCCTTCAGCTCAGGGGGAAATTAAGAAGGGAAGGAGAAAATTAGAAAAGTGCAGGACCAGACTCGCATTGATTCTTGGGTTGTCAGCCCAGCACACTAAACACAGATAAATAACAGGTCACATATGCAAACAACACACGCTTGGGAATTATTTTCGTTTCGTAGACTTGCGTTGAATTCTGATACAGCAATTGAATATAGCTCTAATTCAAAAGTTATAATTATTGGAAATATGGATCAAAAATGTAATTAAATTCAAAAATGAGACAACTAGATTGTGTTGCTCTTCAGGAAAGGTGGAATCTGTTTTAGCAGCACACAATCAATTTCTTCAATTACCAAAAAGTTTTTCTGTATAATATCGGAACAATTATACTATCAAGATAAGAGAGGACAAACATAAACGTAGTGTTTTTTTATTGCATCAACCGTAAACGAAGAGGCCAATATTATGATTGGAAAGTATTGAAGATACACATCGGTCGTCATATGATCATTGCAGGATGCCATTACTTTTTTGGGAAGGAACGTTTGCCTAGTGTAGGTGAAGTATCAGTGTTTTACGTGCTCACCTATCTGTCTAGTGTAGGTATAATATTATTGTTATTTTTGTTTGTGGTACTCAATATACATCGAGCATTCAAACAAACAAATGAAAATGTAACAAAACTGCATAGCTCTTTTATTTTATTTTTTATTGATTATTGGTCAAGTTAAGTTAAGAACAAGGGTTTTCAATTTTCTTCCACATGGTTTAAAATTTGACTTGTACACTTAATATTTACCTAAGTTAAATTTATTTTAATAATTTTTACTTTACTATAGTATAAATGTTATAATTCCATATTTATTTATTTATTAGAATGTTTTTATTCTGTTTTATCGTTTATAATTTTATATTAAATTTAAATTTTTCTTGTATATTTTTATTAAAGCCTTGGAGCACAGGAAATTTCTTCATTATTTTGCAAATTTTTTACAATAATTTATATAAAATTTCTATTTAACCTTTTACTTTTTTTTTAATACCCTACACACTACAATATAAACATAGATCTATGCAATAATATTCCAAATTGACAGGTCTTTCATAATTCTTAGATTTTTTCTTTTTTTTTTGTTTTTTAATTTAGATTATAAGAATGAGTCCTTTCTTTTTAGTAACCCATGATGAATAACACAAAAAGCAATAGGGTGCTAAAATCTAACCAACAAAAGTATGTATAATACTATAATATTATATATAACAAAGACGAAGTCCTAAAAATTATAGAATCCAATTACGGTTCATAATGATTTTCTGATTTGTATTGTCAATTTTTAGGAATAGTCACGTTTGCTTAGAAGAATGTGATATTTAAGATGTTTATCAACTCTTTTGGGCAGGTCGTTGGATTGAAGTCATTTTAGCCATCGAGGAGTTCTGTTGTCAATTAGGACCCTTGCAAGGCAGTCGACCTTTATAACGACTATTAAATAAGTTGATTTGCTCAAGTATCGTTGCCATTTTCATTTCGCGATGCAAGGAAGAATTTTTGACAAATCATAGATATTTTGCATTGCTTGTATTTTCTTAATATTAGAAGGAACAGTCGTTCCCCAGATTTGGATGACATATAACTAGACAGGTGCCATTACTTGTCTGTAAACGAGTAGAAGCAGTTTGTTGTTGATCCAGAGTTTGTTTTTTGCACATAGAAGCCAGTCTATTTTTTTTTTTTTTATTTTTTTTTTTCAATAGCAGCACAACATTATTTATTTCTTAGTACTAAATACTGATATACTAAAGCAATCGAATTTAAAGTTAATTTCATAATATATGATAGATGAAGTAAAATAGTAATGCCGTTTAGGCTATTAGTTGAGTCTACAGTAGCTAGATATCTGGACCCTAACCTCTATTCATTGTTACACCCAAACGATGTTGGTGTTGCCAAAAATTTTAATACATCTCCGGACTCAAAAGTCCTAGCGCCAAGTAATAATATATAAATATTCTGATAATAGAGGAGTTTAAGTTTCCTGTAAGAGAATTTTTGCTATTGGGAGCTTAAGTCATCAAGAGTGGAGACTGTTTGAACTTGATGAAAAATTATTAAAATGCAAGAGTATCTCTTGAGAACGACTTAACCGATTTGGTATTATAAATTTGAAGAGTATAAAAGAAATTTTTTGGATTTTTCACGGAAAAAGTAGAATGGATTTGGAAATTTTTATCTATATATATCAAAATGAATCAAAAAAAATAGTATGACCCCGCAAAACTCGAGAACGGCTTAATTTTGATGATTTTGTTGTACTCATGGAGTTACCAGTCAGGTTCTTTGCTACATTTGGATCTGGTAGGTGGCGCTGTTGTCCAGATATAGATAGTAGTTTTATGTCATTTTATAAACATTTTTTTTAATTTGGTGCAAAATATACAAAACCGATTTTAATAAATTTTTTTTTTTTTTTTTGTTTTAAAGAATCTGAAAGTTGCTAAGGTTATAATTGAATATTAAAATATATTGTTCATTCGCGCAAATTATTAATTACACATTTTACAACAAAGCTTTTTAGAAGAAACATCCAAACAACGCATAGGGGGGTTTAGTTTAACGCACGCCGGGTAACTCATAAAATCTCAATTAATTAAAAAAAAATCAAGTATACATTCAGGGATAACATTTTAATTGTAATTTAATTCAGTTCGTTATTTTGTAATGAAATCTCAATAAATATAAAAAAAGTAAAGTAAAAGTAAATAAATATGTAATATCATTTTAAAGTTCCCAGGAAAACATATAAAGAAAATAATTTTAATTTCTTTCCTTTACAATTTTGTTTTTAAATGTTTCATTTTTTTTTTTTGTCGTGACCCAGGTTAATTCGCTAATTGGTGGTAAGTAACCATAAGCTGCCTTTGTTATGTTTATATGGACTTCAATAATCGTAGCAAAGGTTGTTGTTCTATGCTTGGCTGGGAGAAAGACACAAATTTAAATTGTTTAAGCACTTGGCCATCCACCTCATCATCATCATCATAATAATCATTATCATGAAGAGCAATACAAATTTTTATTAATCATGATTTTATTTATTATACTAGATTGTTTATAGTATTTTTGATTTCCTTTTTATTCTTAATAGTTTTTTTTTTTTTTTTAAGTTGTGTACGTGGATGGCGGGTCACATAAATAGTATAATATTTATAATTATTGGTTAAATATATAATAATTTCAAACAATTTTTCAAATTTCCACTTATAATATTTCCAATATTTTTATACATTATTATTTTTTATTTAAATTTCTTACTTGGTTTTTGTTTGGCAAAATTTACTTTGTTTGTTACTCAAAATATGTGTTTGATTTCTTATATTATAAATTATACAATACCTATAATTTATATACATGTATTTATGTATGCATGTATATGTTTTGTATATTAATGTAAATTTATCACCTAAATATATGTCAAGTAAATACAACACTAAAATATGCAAGTGTTTTATTTCATGTAAATACATTTTTTTTATTTGTGTTTTTTCTTTTTTTATTTTATTTTTTAATATAATATAATAATTTTTTAATTATTATATAATTTTATTTTGTGTTTTTGTTTTTTTTTTTATTTAAGGTATATATATATATATATATATATAAACTAACAACTTTCTATATTCAATATTTTTATGAATATTATTAATATTGGAATTTTATTTCATTTTCCTTAATAAAAAAAAAAACAAAATTAATTAAAATTTGGAATTTAATTTGTACGTAATCTTCTCGAAAATAAAATATTTTTCAATGCGAATAAAAATATTCTTTTTCATCTTGAAATACAATTTATTATTATTATTATTTATTTATTTAATTTTTTTTTTTGTTTTTTTATATATAGAATTCTATGTAAATTGTAATTTCGAATATAAAATGAAGAAAATAGCAAAAATATTGTGAAAGAACAGAACATCTAAATTACCCATCCTGAATTAGGAACATCAAAATGTCTTCAAAGTTATTCAAAAGTCTTCAATGCAGACACAAAGTTCTTCAACTTTTTTTTTTTTTTAAACACATCGTAAATATTTTATTAATTTGTAAATGTAAATGTAAATTGTGCCAATGTCGATTATTTATGGTATTTTCTCCTCTGTAAACTGATATATGAAAGTTCTAATATGATATCATATAGGTTTGTTTTATCTTTTGTGTTGTGTTTCTAGAAAGGAACATGAAATCAAAAAATCTTATCAAAAATTGATTGTTTCAAGAGTCTTTATATGTAAATTTTTTTTTTTTCGTTTTTTATTTATTTTTTTTTTTTTTTTATACAAAAAAGATCTTTAGTAATACAAACATACTATTGTATAAATAGCATATAATATAGTTGATACATAGATATATGTTTGCAAGTACATAGTTATTTTATTGAATATAAACAAAGCCCAAAATTTAAAATTTAAAACCTTTAAGCATTTTGTTGATTAAATTACTATAACCAAGTACAAGTATTAATTTTGTTTCTTTGTTTAGTTGTAGTATGACTCTCTCTTTCACATCAAATGCGAGCGTCAATTAGAAATAAGTACAATACTCTATATAAGCCCCGAGTCTTTGTACTAAAAAGAAAAAAAAAAATCTACTTTATTTATCTACATAGTCTCTTCTGCCTCCTTTCAGAGTGAGAGAGATAAAGCTTCTATTACATTTCGATGCGAACAATTTATTTTGGATGGAGCTGGGTCTCCATAAAACTTAACAAGCTAACTTTGGTTTGCTTGAACGATATTTTGAAAACTACATAGTATTGCTGAGAAAACTCGTTTAATGGTTTAAGGAATTACATATCTGTCTTATTAAATAATAGTATTTTGTATATTGTACTTAAGCTATTTAGAAACAATTTGTATGCAAATACAAATACAATATTTGAACAATCAGACCCCCACTGTTGTGTCGGAGTGTCCCCATATACATAATACATACATTTGTATTATAGTATAAAAAACCTTTTCTTTTCTTACACACACACATAGATTATACAATATTTCCGAAAGGTAAAACACAATATATCTAAGAATTGAATAGATCATAAACTCGTCCTATACAATTCACTATATCTACATACAATATAAGTATGTATTTGTAATTGCCTTATAAACCTAGATCAAAAAAACTAGAGACAGAGTATGTATGTGTATGTGAGTAGTAATCACCAAATATATATTTATATTACAATTACAATTACAATGAAATCACACAAATAACACTTGGAATACATAGTTCCATATATAATAAATACATTACATTTATAAATTCTATTGATCAATCAAAATTTTCTTCTTAACTTTGTATAATTTTATGTGTTTGAATATATATATGTACGTGTAGGTATACTGTACAGTAACTTGCAAAAATGAGTAGGAGGCATAGAAAAAAATTCTAAATAATAATGCGAGAGATAATGCAAAATATATGTTATAAGCTAGGGCCTTCTTAAGTGGCCTTTCACATTCAGCAATTCTGTGGCAGAACTCTCTCCCTCTCTATCTCTCGGGACTTTTGTTTGTTGTGAGAGGAAGCACGAGTCTTACCAGTGACACATGCAATTCTTTCGGAATTTTTCTTTGTCCTCTTTCACTTAGAGTAAAAAGGTTTTTACACTTTGGACGCTTTCAGCAGAACTCTCTCTTGGTTTATTGGGGTGTCGCTGCGCATCTGCCGTCGTTTTTCGTACATCGTTGTTTGTTCATTTCATTTGATTTGTGTTGAGTAATTTGCTCAATGAGTGTAAAAGCAAATACGCAACGTTAAACTATTGCTGAGTGTAAATAGAAGCAAGCAACACCGAAGAAATGATGATCAATGATAAGTGCGGCAAAAGAGCGCAGTTTGCTAAAGTTTTTTATTTTTCATTGTTTTTTTTTTTTTTTTGTACGTTTGAATTTAGGAAATAGAGAAAGTAAATCTCCACAAAGTTGGCCTTTTGTTTTCATCCACCGTTATCTGCATGTCTGTGTATATGGTATATGGTATGCAGAAGTATTTCCAACTACAATGTCAGAGAGTCTTCTTCTCACTAGGCTGCTTTCAAAATTACTATTTATCTACTAAGTATCTGATCAATGAAATTGATGATTGGACCTAGTGATGCCGGCAATCATCAACAAACTCCTTGAAAAATGATGCAAGCTACTCTGTACATGGTTATGAAAGAACGAATACATCGATCGATCGGTAAGCATTGGTAAGCATCGGTGAAACCGATATTGTATATATGTATATAGTACTGTATATAGTAACATTGTACATAAAAGAAAATTCAATAAAACAAAAATCTTACAAAATATTAAGAATTTTGTGATGAATTGAAAATTCGTTGGAAATGATTTTGATTTTAATTGAAAAAATTTTGTTGTATGTAATTTCATTTGTTTAAAGATTAAATATTTATATATATATATATATTTATGTACTATATTGTATATGTGTATGTTTGTATATATGTATGTATAGTAGTATATGTAAATATGTATAATAATAAATTTAAATATAAAATATTAATTTTTATTTTGTGGCTCGTAAATATATGTCATCATATCAATATTAGTAAGTTTGGTTTTTGGTTTTTTTTGTTTTGAATTATTATTATTCATTTTATTTTTTATTTTATTAATTAATTGTTTATTGTAATATTGCTTTGTTGCTTGTTCATTTAATTTTCATTTTTATATATATAAATTTTATTTTTTATTTTTTAATTTTTATCTTAAATTTGATATTAATAAACTTGTAACTTGTGAATTGTGCTTGATTTTTATTGTAATAAATCTATGAATTTGTTCTTTTCTCAGCTTTTAATTTTTTATTTTATTTTAGGAAAAATTCGGTTTCTTTTTTTTTTTTTTTTTATTATTATTATTATTTTAAGTCAAATTGCATTTTTATCATCATCATCATCATTATCATCATCATCAATCGTTGATTTAATATTTTTTTTTTTTTTTTTATTGTTGAAACCCAGTTCACATGGCGGCCTGATTTCATTAAAAATAATTTAGTCAATTTTACTTAGGGTTAATGTAACATTTAACATTTTCTTTCTTTTTTTTCTTTTTTTTTTTTTTTGTTATTATTTTAGGTAACTAGTGATCATTATCATTATTGTTGGATACGAATGTGAAGATTTACTAGTATTTGTATAATATAAAAATCTTTCTTACTATTGTATATAATATGCAATAATATTTGAATGATGTTGTCATGTTAACTTTTTTTTTTTTTTTTTAGAATAGTTATAAATGTTACATTTAGAAGTTTATTTATATATAAGATATAATCTATTCTAATCAAATCTAATCTAAATCTTTCAAATGGATAATGGTAAGCTGTGCTTTGGAGTTAACCATATATATATTGTATATATATAATGACTTCTTGGATCTTGGATATATATGATATCATTACCATGTACTTGTACAATATTACGAATTCATTCATCTATGTATTTAATTTTGTAAATCAATGAATCTGTTTGTTCATTCAATCCTAAGAAGCATGGGAACCAACTCATTGTACAATAGGTTATTGTATTGTTCCAATTCTGCAAACTGTAACATTCATTTGAATTTGTATTGTATGTTTATTATTATTATTATTATTGTATTCTATGCAGATCTAAATGATCTGATTTAAGCCGAAATTTTCTTTTATAATTTTCGGTTTGTATTATATGATGCATTTGCTTTTGTCTGATCTAAGTTTATCTACCATAAGTTGTATTGTATATTCATCAAATGTGTAATTAATAAGCATTTGATTCACTACTTAATAAGAGTTTTTGTTTTATAAATTGACAAATACGAGTATGTAAATTTACCATAATTAGTAGTACAATATATGAAGTGTAAGTACAATATATCAATATCAGCTTTGGCAGGACCAAAGTTCCTATTTAATATATGTATTAATAATAATATTAATTATTTGTTTTTCTTTTCATTAAATATTTATTTAAATGAGTATGTATTTTATTATTTTATCGATCAATTGGTCAATTGTATTTCATATTATATTTATTTTTTTTTTTTTGTTTTTATTTTTATTTTTATATATATATATAAAATAATATAGGCATGTATATTGGCTTTTAATTTGCTGTGTGTATTTGCTTTTTATGTTACTAACAACCAAGAGTTTTTTGTTTTATAATAAATAATTAATTTATAGGGTTGGCAGTAAAATCATTGCGTTTTCTTTATTTCAAATACTGAAAAGCTTCCTAACTTTCTCGTTTGAAAACTTGTCACGGTACATTACAATATTATTATTAGAGGTTATTGGTGTTTTAGTTTAGCAGTGTCAGCAATAGGGAAATGCACTCAAACATTTTACACATTTACTCATACGATGCCCAGTTACAAAATAAATGCAAACAATCAACCATCATCATCAACATCATCTGGAAAAAAAAAACCTAAAGGCCTTGACAAACAACCCAAACCCAACCCAACCCAACCCAACCCAACCCAACTCAACCCAACCCTATATGTTTGTATATATATATTACTTATTTATAATTATAATAATATATATTTTATACTATTTGGTTCGTTTAAAAAATTGTTTCATTTCTATTTACGAGTATATGCTTTGTTTGGTTTGTTTATGTATATTTCTTATATAATATAATATAATATAATATTAAATTTAATTAAATAATTCTGAGTATATTTATTTATGTGTATACTTAATTTGTGGTATTGTTGAATAATTTTCAAAAAAAAAACAAAAAAATAATTAAAAATTTAAACCAAAAATATAATCTTCTTCTTTTTCTTTTTTTTTTTTTGTTTTTCTTCTTATTTCTATTTATGTTTTACTTTTGTTTTAGTTTTTATACACTGAGAGAATTTAGGAAGATTAGGTTTTTATGTATGTTCACAAATAGTTTTGTTGTTGTTGTTCTTGTTGTTGTTGTTGTTTCATTAAAAATTAATTGCATTATGTCAAGGATTTCTATATTTTCTTTTTGTTCGTTTTTTTTTTTGTTTTAATTTTATTAAAATATTCTCTAAATATATTTATATATATATTTATTTATATGTATGTATATATATATATATATATATATATTGTATATATATTTTTTTATTGCACCTTGTTTGAAGATTTTATTATTTTATTAAATAAATAATTAAGTACATAATTATTATTATTATAAATATTAATATTATTGTTAATTTGAAAATGTTCCTCATTAATTAATTTTTGTTTTTTTTTTTTTCTATTAAATTTGCTTCATTAAATTTCTAAAAAAATAAACGCCTTCTAATTGCTTTCGAAATGTATATATGGTATATGTATGTTCATTGTTTTAATTATACATAATCATCATCATCATCATCATCATTATCATCATCATCATTATCATCATCATCATTATAAACATCAACTACATAAAATCATCATTTATCATTTAAATTTTTGTTATTTTCTTGATTAAATAGAATTGTTTTTTAATTTTATTAATTATTAATAAATTTATATTTTATATTTTTATAAATATATTTTTATTTTATTTATATTGTTGCAATTTATTTTATTTTTATTTATTTAATTTCAATAATATTTCTTGTAATGATGGCACTATTTTTCTCATATTTGCTTTTATATATAAAAAAAAAAAAAGAAACAAAATCATTTTAAAAATTTTTAATACAAGAAAATATTTAAATTTTCTTTTCCTATTTTTTTTTTTTTTTAATATTTGAAGAAATTAAAAAATTTTTATATAGAAAATAAAGGAAATGAAATTAATATGATAAGATTTTAAAGAATATTAAATATTTTAATTTGGAAAAAAATACATTGCATTCCTGGGAAATTAACAAGGGGAACTAAGTCCTAAATCAGATGATTAAGATCGAAATCGATATAAAATTGATAAAATTGTATTGTAGTTGCAAAGAATCTTAAGATATCAATGTTTTAGAATACACACTAGAATAGTGGCTTTGGAAGAAATTTCAAAAAACTTGTTTTACAAAAGAAGAGGATACAAACTTTTTAATTTCCAACATTTAGTGAGTCTCGAACTGAGAGTGTTAGACAATTAAATTGGAAGCCATTGATTTTCATTATTGAAATTCAATCTTAGCTTGGAATGTACCTAACTATAGTATATTGGGTCCAACCTATGCACATATGTACATATTATGTAAAGTCCTGCACTAGGCAACATTTATGTAGTATTAATAGCCGATAATCACACTGAAAATGGGTCATGTGTGCTTTTGAAACGAGTTAATCAACTCATTTTGTTTATAATCTAAACTGTCATGTGACTCGTGTCATATTATGTAAAGTCCTGCACTAGTCAACATTTATGTAGTGTTAATAGCCGCTAATCACACTGTGTACATTATGAAAATGGATCATGTGTGCTTTTGAAACGAGTTAATCAACTCATTTTGTTTATAATCTAAACTGTCATGTGACTCGTGTCATATTATGTAAAGTCCAGCACTAGTCAACATTTATGTAGTGTTAATAGCCGGTAATCACACTGTGTACATTATGAAAATGGAACATGTGTGCTTTTGAAACGAGTTAATCAACTCATTTTGTTTTTAATCTAAACTGTCATGTGACTCGTGTCATATTATGTAAAGTCCTGCACTAGTCAACATTTATGTAGTGTTAATAGCCGCTAATCACACTGTGTACATTATGAAAATGGGTCATGTGTGCTTTTGAAACGAGTTAATCAACTTATTTTGTTTATAATCTAAACTGTCATGTGACTCGTGTCATATTATGTAAAGTCCTGCACTAGTCAACATTTATGTAGTGTTAATAGTCAGTAATCACACTATGTACATTATGAAAATGGATCATGTGTGCTTTTGAAACGAGTTAATCAACTCATTTTGTTTATAATCTAAACTGTCATGTGACTCGTGTCATATTATGTAAAGTCCAGCACTAGTCAACATTTATGTAGTGTTAATAGTCAGTAATCACACTGTGTACATTATGAAAATGGGTCATGTGTGCTTTTGAAACGAGTTAATCAAATCATTTCAGTGCGAGCATCAAAAACATTGTACACAATATAAAAAACGAACCAAGTGTGTTTCTGATTCGAATCATTCAATTCATATTGTCTATGCTTTCGTGACGACGACTTTTTTTCTACTATGACTATGGTAGCACACTGTCTCTGTTAATTAATTGGTGTATGTATCTCAAAGTTTCTGATATGTAAGAAATTTAGGAATGTCAAATGTACTTCTTTTCATATACGAGTTTATAATTGTATTAACATTTGTATATATTTTTCATTTCATTTTCATTTCATTTACATTTCACAAGTCAATAAGTAAATAAGTAAGAAAGCAAAAAGTTAGGTTCTTCTAAATATAAAAGTAAAAGTATTTAAAAATTCAAAAAACGATTAAATGATTTATGAGTTTCTTAGATGGTTTAAATGGAATTTTTGTATATATTTGTATAAGTTCCTTAGTTTTGTTGATATTATTATTATTATTATATTCTTATTCTTCTTTTTTCAAACTTTAATATTCATATTTTGTATTTTTTTTTTTTGTTTGTTTTAAATTTTTAAAGTTTTGACTTCCAAATGAAACTTTTCAAAGTCCCACAGGCGACTGCATGAAATGTGAAATGTATTTAAACTTTCCCTTTTATCTTGCGTTCTGCTTCTGCTCACATTCCATACCATTCTCATTCTCATTTTCATTTTCATTTTTATCTTATAATTTCTAAGCATGTAATATATAATATATATATTTAAAAAAAAAAAAATAAAAAAAAAACTTAGTCAGAAAGCTTGTTGTTGTATAGTAAATGGCATAAAATATTTTAAATAGTTTCGAGCATGGCATTTTTAGAGTCATTTTTCATCTATTTTTAAATTACAATATTTTTCTTTAATATTTTTTTTTTATTTTTTTTTTGGTTTTTTATTTATTAATATATATGTATGTATATATATATGTAGGTATATTTGATTGGACTAAATTGTAACTCCCTAAAATATGTATTTATGTATATGTATGTATATATATTGTGTATAAATATTGACTATATTTTTGTTTGTTTTTGTTTTTGTTTTTTATTGTTAAACAACAAAAGAATCGAGCAGGATACACTTAATTATTATTTGTCCTGTTGCATCATCATTTATCATCAATTTATCAATTTATTATAAACAAAAAAAACACAAAAAAAAAAGATATCAAAAACAATCCCTAAAAATGTTATATCCTTACTATAACAGATACTGGCCAAAAAAAAAAACCAGGAATAATTAAAAACAAATTCATTAGTCAATCAAATAAATTATAAGTTTATTATTTATTTATTTATTTCTAATTAAAAGAAAAAAAAAAATTAATAAAAAAAATTAACAAAAGCATTGAGCCTTTGATATATTTCTACCTAACCTATAAAGCCTATAAAATATATTCCCATGATAAGCATTACAAAAAAAAAAAAACAACTATCCATCCATATACAGTACTTATCTATCTAACAAGATTATTTTTTGTCAGAGACATGACTTGATCTAAGTAGAATAAATTTCATAAAGCAATTGAAAACAAATCAAGTTTCTTTTTCCACCAAAATTCTTGCCACTTTGTATAAATTAATTGAATTATTTTCTTTTAAAATGTCAAAACCTCTAGGAGCTTCATCTTATTTTACTAATAAAGAAAATAAATACAAAATAAAACAAAAAATAAAATAATAATACATAATTTAAATATGTAGATTCATTTATGTATTTACTTTCTGGGTATTTGACCTTGAGTGAGCAAATATTGAAGATCACCTAAAACATGCATACCTAATAGGATCCAAATACAATACATAATTCCAAAGTTTATTGCCCGGAAGATTACAAACCTTCAATCAATCAAGCAATCATAAGTTGATTTAATCTTCTTATAATTCCAAGATGGAATAAATTTCTAATAATCAGATCAGTTCAATTGTCTACCATTCATTCACACATAATATGAAGGGAATATCTTAGATATATAAAAATAATCAGCATAACAATTTCACAATCACAGCCAAAGGACCTTTTTAGGTTTCCGGATGCAAACGATACAAAACGAAACCCTATTACTAAGACTAAGCCAGCCGTCCGTCTGTCCGTCCTCGGATCATATCTCATGAACCGTAATAGGTTGAAACTTGAATGTGAAGTTCTATCCAGGCAACAGCAACAAATACTAAAAAAAATATTTTCAAAAACTTAAAGAGATCCCCATAAAAGACACATTCTGGTTTGTATGGAAGCTATACGATCCAGTAATCCTATAATCTTGAAATTTGTCTGGCTGGGGAAGTGGATTAGAAACTTTTGGTGTCGAAATTTCAGTTTGTTCGGACCACTAAGAAAAAAAATTCAGGTTGTTATAGAAAAATGTTTCTTGTTTTCAGCCAAATTGGACAATTAGGGAGGTCACCTTTCATACAAACCCCAATCTGGTACGCAACCCAGATTCATAACATAAATTGCTATTGTATATAACAAAAAATTTGGTTGATCAGAGTTTTTCAACTAGAAACTTCAGTGAACATAATATTTATTATTATTAAAATATATATATTGTATATCAATTCTTTAAGATTCAGGTTCTCTCAATGCCTTTGCAATTGTTTTTCTTCTCACTAATTTGGTATAAAATGCACGCTCATTAACTTAAAGTTCTCCTAGTGAGTTGAACCTTTTTTTTTTTTTGCTCCATAATAATTTGTTTTGTTTTTAAGTTCTAAAACTTGAAACTCGTTATAAAAATCATTTGATTTTGTGCATTTGATTTCGTGTCATTATTTGTTAAATTTTTTTCGTTAATTGTTGTTGTTATAAATAAGTATATCGTACATATACACTACTGCTCACTTGATTAAGAACACGACTAGTTTTTTAGTTTAAATTTTCCTTTACTTTTATCACTGATTTTGTTATGAGTATATTTTTTTTGAAATAATTTTGAAGAGGACAACTTTCAGCCTAGCGTTTTGAAGAAGAAAAAAAGGCAAAAAGCAAGAGTAAATTTGACTTGCAGATAATCTTACGACAATTTCTCTTCAAGTATGAGATTCTCATGGCATTTTAAAAGTTAAATTGTATTATTGTATGATTTAACATAATCTGAATGAAGGTTTGTTCAATATACATTGACTGAAATTAATTAATGGAATGTTTTGTACAATATTATCAATAGAATGAACTCTATGAGCGTATCACCATTTTTAAGTAGAATGGAACTGAAACTGAATAGGCCTTAAAAACAGAGAGCACTGCAATTGCACTACATAACATAAACCAATGGAAATGTACAGATAAACTCACAAACATATCTAGCAATTTACCATAAACATGATTGGAATTGCTTTGATTTATTTCAACTTAGCGAGCTTGTAGTGTATAACGCAAATTTTTAAATACACTCACTCAATGAATTAAACCTATACAAACCTGAGCAAAGAAAAATGGTAATACCAAATAAAAATAAAGAAAATTGAATTGCAAAATCATAATTTATTAATATATATAAATTTTAATTTTAATGAATTTTTTTTTTCATTTTATTAAAAAGGCTCAATACTTTTTAAAAATTCCAAAATATAAAAAAATTATATACATTAAACTAATAAATTCTAAATGAAATTTATTAAAATAATAACAAAATAAATAATATTGTAATCGAAAATAAAATAATTATAAATATTAAAAACTAATTATTTTTATTTATATAATAATATATTTCTTAAAAAACTAAAAAAAAAAAAAACGAACACAACTTTATAATCTTCTCTGATTTGTTTACAAATTCTAAATTTAATAAATATTGTAATTCAATTTAATTTTAAAATAACAAAAATATAAGAAAATAAATTTTTTAATTAATTAATAAATAAATTTAAAAACAAAAATGACTCGAGGAACTTATACACCACCAGGTAAAGCAAATTTGCAATGTTTGCCATGTGATTTGTTTTGTTATTATTTTTTTGTTTGTTTTCTATTTCTATTTCAAATTTAAATTTAAATTAATTTTTGTTTTTTTCTTTGTTTGTCTGTCTTTTCTTCTTTATCATCATCATCATCATCATCATCATAATATTCACTATTCATAAAATTTTATTGCTGTTATTGGTGTTGTTGTTGTAGTTGTTGTTATATAATAAATTTATTTTTTAATGTTTTTATTCTAATGCGCGTTCTTTTTTTCTATTCTACTTGGCTTTCTTATCCATGATTAAGACTATTTTTTGTAATTAATGAATACAATTTTTTATTTTATAATTTTTTTTTTGTGAATATTTTTGTTAATTATTACGTTAAGTTTATTATTGTTGTTGTTGTTGTTGGTGTTGGTGTTATTGCTATGCGTTGCTAAATAGTTTAAAAAGTAAGGTTTCTTTCTTATTTCTTATTTTTTAATTGCCACAAAATTGATGTTTTATTTTTTTTTTTTTTAGTTTTTGTTGGTTTTACTTTCAATTTTATTTGTTTTGTATTTCTTATTGTTGTTAATAAATTTTTTAGGTCAATTGTTGTTGTTATAAATATGTCGTATATATGTATACACTGCCGCTCACTTGATTAAGAACACGACTACTACTTTTATGTTGTTTATATTCTTGGAAATTTTTTTTTTTTTTTTGTTTTACTTTTACCAGTCCTTTATCAGTTTATCTTTAAAGCAACATTCATTAAGCTATTTTGATAAATTAGTTTGTGGTTTCGTTTCAACTTACAATATTTTTGTTTTTTTTTTTTCTCCTCCACCGGAATAAGAAAGATTGAGAATTGTCATTGTTTGTCGCTGTCTTTGGAAATGATTGGATTGATTGGCAGGAATATTGCGCTATTAGTTTTTGGTATTTAAGTTCTATTGTTGTTAATACTGAGACGAAAAAGTGTTTTAACAATAGAAGAAAAAGCATGAAAGGCCACAATAAAAAAGCAACTACTGAAGCTGACCTCGCCTCGAATTCCTACCAGTTTGCAGCAAATAAACAGTGTTAACAGCACTTGCATTAACAGTAAAGCGGGTTATACAAAGTGCTAAGCATCAAAAAAAGAATGAAACTCCAAAAATCCTTTATTGAAAATACTTGGGGATGGCTAACCAGAAAAGTGTACGAATCTGGAAGACAGTTTCAAGTCTGAAGTTTAAAGGGCTTTTTGATTTTATGAGGTAATTTTCAATAGAATAAAATATTTTCTTTTATAATTAATAATAATTTTTTTTTTTTTTTGATTTTTCTTTAGATTACTAAAAGTTCTTATTCAAGATTTACAAGAGCATAAAAAGCATGAGACTAGTAGTCATGTCCTTATTCTAGTTTACAGAAGTATTGTATTTATATATATGAATATTATTTTTTGCTCCTTAAATTTTTTTTTTTTATAAATATTTTTTTGTTTTTTTTTTTGTATGTTTTGCTAAATTTTTGAAACTTTTTTGTTTTGAAATACATGTTTTTTTAATTTTGATTTTAATATATTATATATATAAATATAATTTAATTTAAAAACTTGCTGTTGTTGTTGTTGTTGTTGTTGTTCTTTTAAAATTCTTATATCTTTTCTTTTCTTTTGTTGTTTTTTTTTTGTTTTTGTTTTTAGTTTACTTTAAGTTTATTGATTGCATTTTTGTTAAATTTAATATTCTGCTATCATCATCATCATCATCATCTCTTCTGCCCTATTTTGTTTCTGCCTTTATTTATTTTTAATAACATCTGCCTTCTTCATCACTTTGAAATTATGTTTATTTTAATTTGAGTAAATTCTTAAATTTATTTTAATATTTTTTTTTGTTTTTTTAAATTTTTAATTATGTTGTTTTTTTATTTATTTTAAATTGCAATAAAAGGAAATTCCAAAATTCTAATAAATATATATATTTATGCATAGTTGAAATACGTCGTTATATGTATGTATGTATATTATTATTGTATACAATAAATAATATTATATATATATATATATATATATATATATGAATATATATTATTCCTTTATTTCTTATTTAATATTTTGTTATATTATTAATATTATAATTAAGAGTGTAGTTTACTTATTTATTTATTTAATGTTGTTCCTAATCTTGTTGTTGTTGTTATTGCTATTGCTGTTGTTGTTGTTGTTATTTTTATATATAGTATTCCATATGCATAGTATTTTTTTTCATTATTTATTTGCTGGGTTTTTATTTTGTTACATTTTTTTTTTTTTTTTTTTTGTTTTAATAGAAAAATTTGTTAAGGCGAAAAATATCATCAAAAAATTGACGTACACTAGATTGTTGTTGTTGTTGTTGTTGTTGATGTTTTTGTTTTTGTTGTTTTCTTGCTTTTGCCGTCTGTTGTTGTTGTTATTGTTATTATTATTAAATATTTTTTAATTATTTTATTTTATTTATTTACTTTGGTTTTCGTATTTTTTTTTTATTTTATTATTTTGTTTGTTTTTATTTATTTTTGTTTTTGTTTATTAATTAATCTTTATATTATTTTTAAATCCTTTGATATTAAATTATTGCATTTATTTATTTAATTTGTTATGAATTTTTTTTTTTTTTTTAATTAATTTTTTTATTTATTTATTTATTTATTTTATTTTTTTATTCTATATAAATGAAAATTAAAAACAAAACAAAAAATATTTGTATATTTTAAATTATATGCATTTTCCCATCGGACCAATCCTGGGCCCACTATTTTTATTATTATTAATATAATATATTTTTTTTCTTTTTCTTTGTGTTTTTTTTTTTGTTTTGTTTTGTTTATCTTTTATTTTATTTGTATATAAATAAGTTTTTCATTTTATTATGTATATAAATATTTTATTTAATTAATCATTTAATTGTATACATTTGCTGTTTGTATATTGTTTATATTGTATTTATATGTATATTATATTATTTTATAAATAATCTCTAATTCTTTTTTTTTGAAAAAAAAAATTTTTTTTTAAAAATAAATTGTAAAGAAAAACAAATTTAAATTAAGAAACTTTTTATTTAAATGGTAAATGATTATAGGTGTATATATATAGTATATATATATATGTGTGTATGTGTGTGTTTGTATCTGTGTGTGTGTTTGTGTGTGAACAAATATATGTATATATATATATATATATTATAATTATATTTGAGTATATATTTGTTTGTGTTTGTGGATCTCTTGGGTGTCTTTTGCTTAGTCAAAACAAAATTTAAAAAAAAACCAAAGTAAAATCATAAACAATTTCAATTTCATTCAATTTATTTTTGTATACCCTTCACACTTCATTTAGTGGCAATACACACTTAATATGTGTTATGTAACATGTCATTAGGCAAACACAGATTATGAAATCCATTGCCTACCAGGTAAGTGGGAGACCCAGATTTTTAACACATATCACAAGAGACTCAAAGGCTCGAACAGCGTGGCCTAGTTCCTTTACCTTATGTTACTCACATAGTGTGAGCTGTGTGTGTGTGTGAAATTTGGAAGAATATCAGGAAAGTTTCATCCTTGTATTCTCAATACTTTTTGAGAACAGTTTACTCATCCATTTAGTACATTTCGGTAGAAGTTTTGGCACTTAACTAAACATATCAGATGAGTTTCATTTAGTTCCTTAGTTATTATTATTTATTTGAAAAAAGTCTCTCTTTCTTAATGCCAATCCAATCTCCAAGTCTAAGTGTTGCAAAAATAAGCATCCTTTATATGATCACATGAGAAGATCATCTTGCTGTTGATTGTATTGAAGGTAGAAAATTCTTATTGCTCATATGTTCATCATACAATCTATAAGAAGATAAAGGTGAAGAGTAGCAGCAGCTAGTCACCCACCCTATCACAGCGGTTATATAGAATCGCTGAATAGTGATTAATTACTAAATCAAGTCAGATTAGTTCAAGTTACTAGGCTAGGCCAGAACATTGAGTTGAGTTTTTAAAGGACTCACCTCGCAAGTATGAAGGGTATTTATTCTGTTGAATCTTCAGTGGAACCGAAGTTTAATTCCTTTTAATTCTTGCTAATTATATTAAATTATTATTATTATTATTATTTTCTTTTCTTTCTTTTTTTTTTAATTTTAATTTTAAGAAACAAATTCTTAACAAATTTATTTTAAAACATTTTATTTTTCATTTTTTTATCATTTTGAAAACAATTTAAATTTATTAATTAAGAAAAACAAAAACTTTCATCATACAAATTTTTTGTTGATGTTGTAGAATCTTTGGCAGCATTTTTCAGGTTTAAGAAAAATAAAATAATATATCTTCTTTTATTTTTAAGGTTTTTCTTATTCTGTCTTTATTTTTGTATATTTTTCTCTACATTTTCAAATGAAAAAAAAATGTTTATTTATTGTGCAAATTAATTTAATTAACTTAAATACAAAAACAAAACAAAACAACAAAAAAAAACTTAAATGAATAAATTTTAAATTTTAAAGTTTTAAAAAAAAAAAATAAGAAAAATACAATTAAATAAAATTAAATTAAATTTCTTTTATTTTCGCAGCTTCAGACTTTTATGCATAGAAAGTATCTTCTATGTATCTGTATCTATATTTATGTTTTTCTCCATTCTGAGGCAGAATTTCTTTTGCCAAAAATTAAAAAAAAAATTAAACTGCTCGAAATTATGTAAAACTCTATAGTCTAAAAAATACCCAAAAGTGCCATCTATTATCTATAGAATAATTAATAGTTGCTCAGAATATGCCCTCACACCCAGATGGAACCTTATGGCTTTATCTATCAACTGTTCTTTTTATCTCTAGTTTTCTCCAGCCTGACACCAACCTCAATCAATTTAGAGCACTTTTTAATAATTTGAAAGAAAAACTTTATACTCTCACTTACATAGATGGTTCCTAAATCAGACAATTAAAATAGTGATAGTCTCACATACGAAGACTCAATCAAAACCTAAACATAGTTCCATCTT
Source organism: Amiota minor (assembly GCA_037043295.1). Classification (NCBI taxonomy): domain Eukaryota; kingdom Metazoa; phylum Arthropoda; class Insecta; order Diptera; family Drosophilidae; genus Amiota; species Amiota minor. Next base: position 63,013 of record JBAMAW010002204.1, read on the forward strand.
TATGGGAGAAGGGGTCGCTGTATTCGAAGGATGAACCTTTGCATTTGAAATATTGTCATCCAAAATCGTTGCTGGTAATGGATTCCTAACAATCCCGAATTATTCCTAACAAGATACCAGCAAAAACATCAAGTCCCATTTTAGACTCCAACTCAAAGTAAGTATTACATCTGGTACAAGTTAGTCAACTATAACTATAACAAATTTACAGTCAAAAAATTCCTTTCAGTCCTGACCTGATGAATTTAGGCTCCACTAAGGTCATACCAGTGGTGGCTATTCCACGGCCACTTGTCACTTTTTGTTCCTGCATTGAAAGCTTAAGTCTCAATAGTTTTCTTTTGGAATACCCAAAAAACTTAACCAATTCGTAGTTTATACTTGTATTTCCCAAACGCAAATCTCATTTCTACTCTTTCCAATCCGACGACACATAAACTGAAATTCATTTTGCAATTTCTCAAAAAAAACACAAGTCTAACCTAATGTTTTTGTCAACTTAATGTAAACAGATTTTTGTTTTTGATCTGAAGGCCTTTGTCGCAATTGCCCGTTAGTCTAACTAAATTATAATTTAGTTCTAAAATAAATAAATAATATACACTCCCGATTAATCAAATAGACTCAACGTTCTTTGCATTTACACTTTGATTTTCTCTCTTTCTCTTTTTTCATTAGAAAAATTTAAGAGATAAGATTTTTTCTTTATTTATATAATGCTAACCTAAAGTTAAAACTAGAAGTTAACAGAAAAATAGCCATGGCTGCCAGGGCCTTCAGTTAATTAAGAGAGATAAGTTGGTTGCAGCAATTTTACACCTATGCTGTATTTCTATTCCTATGACAAAAAAATTCAAAATTACCAGAATAGAAAAATTAAATTTAGTTTACCGTTTAGCTGTGTAATTTAAAAGGAGCATTTTATTGTCCTTAGTAATATTCCATTATTTAAATACAAAATGAGTCGTGGTGCAGCACTTACTTCGGAAGAGAAAGGCAAAATATTGGCCTATCGAGACAATAAACTTACAAAAACCAGGCGGATAGGAGAAAAAATATCTAAAAATCAGACTGTTGTTTGTCATTTTGGAAGAAATCCATCAATTTATGGGAAAAATATTAGAAAAACCCACCAGAAAAGCCCCTACACCTTGCGAAGAGCGATGCATTTTTCGAGAAGCCTCCAACTCAATGTGCTCTGCAGCGAAAATTCTTTTAAAATTGGAAGTAAATGCAAGTGTAGCTACCATATGGCGAGTAATAAGGAAATGAAAACATCTAAAGAGAGTAAAATTTAAAAAAAATAAAACACTTCTTACCGATGTTCGTAAGCATGCTCGGAACCACATGACATGGAAAACGCTTTAATTTGAATAAACTAGATGGTTTTAACTATTATTTCCAAGACATAAGAAAGGAATAACACTATTTGACCCGTCACCATAGTCGTGAGGGTGCCTACTGAAGTGGGGAAGGACATGAGCCCTTGTCCAAAAAGTATTTCCACACTTTTCTAACATATGTATTTGGACATTTCAACAAGATAATGGCCCAATACATACCGCCCGAGTGGTAAAGAAGTGGATAACAACCAAAATGTTACCTTAATGGAGTGGCCTCAGTACTTTCCGGATCTGAATATCATCGAAACCGCGTAGGGATAGCTTTCCCGTAAAGTCTATCAATATGGCAGACAATTTTAAAGATCTCAAAACAATTAACAAATGTCCTTAAGAACGCCTGGCACGACATACATGCATAACATTGAATGTTTTGAAGTCTATTTACGATTCAATGCCTGACCTGAAGTGATTGAAGTGATTTCAAAAAAAAAGGTGCCTAAACACATTAATGAGATTAAGCTGAAAACATTATAAGAATATGAGTTTACAATATATTTTTGGAAGATTTTGCATTTACATAAACATATCAAATTTTAAGTCCTTGAGTCTATTTCATTGATCGATAAAAAGTCGCCCTTTGTTAAAAAAAAAAAAATAGTAAAAAAATTACCTTTTAACTTTTTTTTAACCTTTTCTTACCCCACCCGCCGTATTCTCAAGACCTTGCTCCTTCCGACTACTGGCTTTTTCGACGGATGCAAAACGATTTGGGGGGTCACCGGTTCAGGTCTTTTGAGGAAATTTACATAAACATATCAAATTTTAAGCCCTTGAGTCTATTTCATTGATTGGTAAAAAGTCACCCTTTGTTAAAAAAAAAAAATAGTAAAAAATTACCTTTTAACTTTTTTTTAACCTTTTCTTACCCCACCCGCCGTATTCTCAAGACCTTGCTCCTTCCGACTACTGGCTTTTTCGACGGATACAAAACGATTTGGGGGGGTCACCGGTTCAGGTCTTTTGAGGAAATCAAAAAATGGCTCAATGATTCGATCGAGGCCAGAGAGGACTCATTTCTTAGAGATGGCATTCGAAAATTACCAGAGAGATGGGATAAAGTTGTCGATTCCGATGGACAATAGTTGGAATGATGAATTTTTTACATTTTTTCAATAAAAAACACTTTTTTGAACACAAAAAAACGGACCGAATTAATTTGTACCTCCAATAGAACGCTAATTTTTGCATATTTTTTGAGGTTTTTGGATTCCCAAAAAAAACAGACCATTTAGTCCATTTGATTAATCGGTAGTGTATAACATATATGTCTATATTATAAAAAAAAAAAAAATTAAATTAACAGAATTCAAATCAAAACAACAAAATTATAGAAAGTGGAAATCATTTATTTTTTTTTTGTATTTTTATTTTATTTTTTATATGTTTTGCATTAGTATTTAAAGATGCTTGCATGTGTGTGTGTATGTGTATGTGTGTTGTATTTATTTATTTTTCTTTTTTTTTTTAAGACGACTAGTTTAAAATAAGAAATATAAAAATTATTTTGTGTCTTTTAAATTCTTTATATATATAAATATTTTTTTTTTCTATATATTTTTCCATTATTTTATATATTTATTGTATATATTTTTAATTTTTCTCTATATAATAATAAACTAAAGCAATTGTTTTACTTTGGCAAATGCTAGAAATGGACCGGTTTTGGAGTAACCAAAATATACTTTTCTTAAATTAATTAATTTATTTCATATTTTTCTTAAATTTAAAATACTTTAAGGAAAAGAAAACGGAAATTTGAAACTGAATCGTATCAAAACTATACGACACCCGCTTAAAAGTTTATCAATAAAAAAAAAGTATTAATTTTAATTACAATTTCCATCAATTTTTCCCCAAAAAATATTTTTAGATCTCTAATGAAGAAGACTCCAACAATACGTGGGCATCAATTTGCAATAAATGATTTGGAAACCAGACAATTTGAATTCGCAAAATGTCATTATTTCAGACAAAGAAACATCTCGTATTTTCCAAGAGGTATATTGTTGTGGCCCTTTCATGTCATACAATAGACCAATGAAATGATTTTTCAAAGCTACAAGATGAATAGCATATAGTATAACATTAATGTATTGGAGAGTAGCCTCCTGGCGTTTTTAAAAAATAATAGGAAAAGACCGCTTATCTCCATACAAGCCGATATGTGTTCCGTTGATCTCAAGGAAAGACCTGTGTGTTCACCTATTGATGAGCTGTGGGTCATGTTTACATGGGAAATACCAAATACGAGTCTGTTTCAGGTCAAAAGAGATTGAAACAATTTGGAACCAAAGATTCTAAATAATTTCTTTGACTCCATGAGGAAAGTTATAAATTTCAAACTGAAATGGATTTTTTCAACACAAAAATCTGTCGTTTTGTTTTTTAAGGCAAGAATTTAATTGAATAAAATTACTTTTTTTAACGCATAATTTTGATAAGCAGGAATAGTCATAATTCAAGACACTTGTCATTCAGTTTTTATACCTTTCACACCCTTTTAAACCCCAAGACCTTTATGCAATAGTAGCTAAAGAATATGTATTGATTACCAGAAGAAATAATATAGTAAAATACAAAACTTTAAATAGCCTCAATTAAATTGGGAAATGTGTGTCGGTATTGTTTATTATTTCTTCTTCTTCTGTATGTTAAGAACCAATAATAAGCATACTTAGAAATCATGGACCATAAACAACTATTAGGTTAGAAACACAAATTGGTCAATGGAAATTCTTTGTTTTTCTTTCTCATCTCAGAGAGAATGTAACTGAATATTAAGGAAGAATTATATATCGGTGACCCCATAAATTATACTTGTATATATTCTTGATCAGCTCGACAAGACAAATTGATTAAGCCAAGACTGTTTCTTCGTCTGTATGCTTGCATACTAGTCCCTGACTTTTTAAGCTAGAGAGCTGAAATTTTGTACAAAATGCTGTACATTTGTCGGAATCAGCCGAATCGGACCACTAGGGGGGTTTGTCCCATAAAATTCAGGCTCTTATTAAAAAAATTTTTTTGTTTTTTGTACTATCCAACTGAAATTTGGATACCATAAATTTCTAAACCATCTCCATTAATGATCTAAATTTCAGTCTCAGTATTGAAATACTATATGTGTCCTGACTATACCCTAAAGATAAGTCATATCAATAATTTAATATTTCTGAATGCTCTATCACAGGGTATAGGCAAAATCGTTTTCTATTAGGTGCATGTAGAGTATATGAAATTCGGCATAGACGAAGTTTAACTACATGTTACTTGTTATTTAATAATCTTCTTAAGTTATTTTCGCGGTTAGAGCTTGCATTGAGCAAGATAATTGAATGGAAAAATTGAGTAAGAAAGTTGAGCCTAACAATTGAACATAATTGAGAGTTTGAATTGACTATAAAAGTTTAATTTAGCAATTGAACAAGAAAGTTGAATATTACAATTGAATATGAAAGATGAATTTGACAAATGAAAATCATAATTGAAAGTTGAAATTGCATACACAAATTGAATTAAAATATTGAACAAGAAAGTTGAAAATGAAAGTTGAATTAAGCAATTGAACAAGAATGTTAAAATTGAAAATGAATGTTGAGAATTGAATGGTGAAATTGAATAAAAAATTGAATTAAAATTGAAAATGAAAGTTGAATTAAGGAATTGAACAAGCTATTGAACATGAATGTCAAAATTGAACATGAAAGTTGAACTTAGCAATTGAACATCGTAATTCAATGTTGAAATTGAATATAAAAGTTGAATTAAGCAATTGAACAAGAATGTTAAAATTGAAAATAAAAGTTGAACTTAGCAATTGAACATCGTAATTCAATGTTGAAATTGAGTATAAAAGTTGAATTAAGCAATTGAACAAGAATGTTAAAATGAAAAGAATGAGAAAATGAAAGATGAGAATTGAATGGTGAAATTGTATATAAAAGTTGAATTTGACAATAGAACATCATAATTGAAAGTTGAAATTGCATATAAAAGTTGAATTAAGATATTGAATAAAAAAGTTGAATAGTACAATAACATTGAAAATGAAAGGTGAATTAAGCAATTGAACAAGACAGTTGAATGTTAAAATTGAATATGAAAGTTGAATTTGACAATAGAACTTCATAATTGAAAGTTGAAATTGCATATAAAAGTTGAATGAAAATATTGAACAAGAATATAAATATGACAACTTCGGCATAGCCATTATTTATTTAAAATATAACTAAGTGAATTTTGATCTTCACAAAAACTTCAATTTGACTCTTCTCAATACCAAAATCATTAAAAGTAACCTCTATCGCTAAGGTGTGCCGCCTTTTGTGTAGCTCAACTAACCCATAGAGATTTAACATAAATTTGATTGCCACTGTTAAATTGTAGGTTAACAACCATAATTCAAAGGTTTTTTCTAGTGGCAGTGGTGTCCACTTCTAGGCATAAGACAATACTGAGTATCATTTTTAATTGCCTCCATACTTTTCTGTTATCATTGGCATCACGTTCCTAAATGATGTATGGTAATAGGATTCATGTAAAGATCCCACAATTTGCTAGGCCAAAGACAAGGGTTTTTGAGTCTACTTAGCAACGAAATTGATATTTTCTCTGTGCTGTCAGCATTTTATTACAGAAAAATTTGTTGTTTTATTTCGGAATTTATGGTAAACTGAATTGTATTGTTCTTTAACAACAATCTCAAGATAAAATTAATATAACTCAAGAATAAATGTAATTTCTCTGAGCCAAAGAACCACCAAACTCAAGCAATAAATCGTAAAAACCAATTTTGTAAAATTTATTTTATAACCGTTAATGGTCCTTAATCCTTTGATTTGGTTGTATCTTCAGGAAGAAAGAATAATCCCTTTTCTATAGAATATTTTTTTCCATTTCCCCAGCTTACTTAAGGTACCCAAAACGATCCATTCAATGCTTGATCAAAACGTCCAATGCTTGATCAAATTTCGTTCGTCAAATGGAAAACTTTTAATTTTTAGTTCTCTTTGAATGCATCGAGTGTGTACTCACACACAAGGAAGCATCGACACATCAAATAGCTTCCACTTTCTCAAAAAGAGAGGCATTTGATCAAGCATTGGATGTGTCGTTGGGTACCTTTAGGGTGTGAAAGGACTTAGCAAAAAATTAAAGTTGTTTTCTAAATTTTTAACAAAAGGAAAAGGCTTCCACTTTCTCAAACTTCCACTTTCTCAAACAGAGAGACATTTACTCAAGCATTGGATGTGTCGTTGGGTACCTTTAGGGTGTGAAAGGCTTTATGCAAAAAATTAAAATTCTTTTATAAATTTTTAACAAAAGGATGGTTTTTTGTTGCTATTTATTAGGATTATGTTTATGTTGTGATTATGTAATTTTATTTTGTTTGCAAAGAAAATCATCAATTCTTTTTTAAAATTTAAATTGATTGAATTAATTTAAAAAAAAAAAATCCAAAAAAATATATAGAATATAACAAATTTCTTGATTATTTAAAATATAAAATGAAAAATTAATTTTGTTTCTTTTTGTTTTAAATTTATTTTATTGAAATCTATAAATTTTTTTTTCTTTCCCTTTTGTTTTGTTTTCTTTTTTTTTTTTCTAAATATTTTTTTAATAAAATAAAAATTTATACTTAAAAAATTCAAAATAAAACAAATTAAATTACAAATTAGAAAAAATGAACAAAATATAAAAGCGTATGGAATTATTATTATTAATTAATTAATTAATTATATTTGATTTATCGTCGATTATCTCATTCGAAATATCTGATATTTGTTTCTATACTCTACTACATAATCTTTCTATTTGTATATATTTGTTTTTGTAAATTTCTGTTCGCCTATGTAAGAATATATTATTTGATATATAGTAGTATATAGAATAGTAGTAGTTGTAGTAGTAGTAGTATTAGTATTAGTTGAAGTAGTATAAGTAATAGTAGTAGTAGATATAAGTAGTGGTGATCTTTGTAAATCAGAATCATTTAATATAACAATAAAATACAAAGTTTCCCATATTTGGTTTGCATTTTTATCAATATTTGTTTTTTGTTTTTTTGTTTTTGTTTTAATTTTTTAATCATATAAACAATAATAACAAATTTATATTTAAAATTTTAGTTTGTATAAATTTTTCATTTCATTTGTTGTTTTTTTTTTTAATACTTTAAAAGTAAAATATAAAAACAAAAATATAGTCTGGGTTGAATACATGGTTGATATAGATACACATACACATACACACACACACACACGCAGAGAGAATGAATGTATATATTATGCACCCTTTACATTTTGAGCAAAGGAAAGGAAACCCAGGATATCCCATCATATCATTTCCTTCACATTTCCAATCACCCAAGTTCAAGTTGTATTTAGTAGTTGTCCTACTCCCATCTCAGGTTCCAGTATCATCACCAGACACCCACCCAATAGATCAAAAAACCTCCATAAAATACCATCTTAGAGATTGAATACTCGTACCCTAATTTCCAGGTTCCAGAATCAGAATCAGAATCACCTAATTGCCTTCTATGTTTGTTCAACTAATTCAAAAAAACATTTATAGAAATAGTATCATCATAGGAAATAGAATAATGTAGAATGTTTTTGTTAAGGCAAACTTTTGTATTAGTCCTAATAGTCCTAACAAGAACAGACATACATATATCCAAAACTTGAACCAATCTACACAATCTATATATATAATGTGGTCTTATCAAAAAAGTATAGAAAATATTTGTTTCTTTATTTGTTTGCTTAGTTTGGGGTTATTGGGGTCTATTGTATATAGAAATCTTAACTGTAAATGAATAAAAATCTATTGTTCCATATTATTGTTTAACTTGAAATCATGTTGCAATCCAAGTGTTTTCACGGAATCAAAAAAATGGAAAATCAAATTCAAATTTTGGAATTTCTCTCTCTCATATTAAATTATCTTCAATTAACTATCTTGTTGAGTGTGAAGGGGCACAATGCATATATATAATATATATATAATAATCGGTAAATCCGAATTTATTGAATTTAAAATGTGCGTTTTTATTAAACATTTTTTTTTTTTTTTGCTAAGCAGCGTTTTTATTTCATTTATTTTATTTGTGTAAAAAAATGAAAAATAAAGAAACTAAATAACAAAATGTATATAGAAATTGTTTTTATATATGTCTATATATATATACATATGTGTGTATATATATATATATATATGTATATGTATATGAGCTGCTTTACATATGTGTATATATAAAATTTATAAATTTTTTTTTTTTTTGTCTAATATAAAAATTCTAAAATGTTTTTCTTTTCTAATCTCTAATTTAAAATCAATTAAGTTTATTTTATTTGTCATTTAATATTATAATTTATATATTTCCCATTTACTATTTATTTTTTTTTTTTTTATTGCACATACACACACACACACTCAATAAATATCAAATTCCACAATTAAATTTAAACATCTACTTTAAAATATCAAATCAATATATTTAGTATCCCTTCTTCTGCTACTCATCATCATCATCAAATCAATATATTTAGTATCCCCACTTCTCCTGCTACTCATCATCATGATCATCATCATCATCATCATATTAGAATGAAATTTGAACTGAAAATTGAAAGTCAAAGTCAAAGTCTGCTCGGCTGTTGGGGGGCCACTTTACTACACTGACTGGAAATTGATTTTGCAGTATGTCCCCGTCCCCATATATGGCTCCAAGTTCAATAAGAGCGTTTAATTTTTGCTTTTAAAATAACGTTCTTTATTCAAAAGCATGTTACCCAAGTAACCATCCACCACCTAGAAATCTGTTTGAAATATCTAATAAGAATAATGAAATCAACTGCATTAGATTGAATAGTCAAGTAAATTTTCATTGTATTGTCGGTCGTCATAAATTTGGACACTCTCACTCACTCACTCAAGCACAAACACACTCGCATTGATGTGTGTGTGTGATGTGTTTAAAGGTATAAAATTTGTATGTGTTTATATGCAATAATAATAATAATAATAAAAACATTAAAGCAGCGACGTTGTTTGATGGCATCAATTAATTGTCAATTAATAATTTTTTATTTTTTTTTTTTTTCTTTATAATAATAATAATAAATGTATATATATACATATATAGATATATATATATATCTGTGTATGTGTACGTGTATATTATATGTGTGTGTGTGTATAGAGTATATAAATATGTCATCATTATGATCGCATCGCATTTGTCTTGCCATCGATTCTCTTCTCATCACTAACATCTAAAATTATTTTGACAGCCAAATTGTTCACAAAAATTGCATTTGTTTTCTTTTATTTTATATTTAATTTTTTTTTTTTGTTTTTTCTTATGTTTTGTTTTTTGTCTTTCACTTCACAATATATAAAAAATTGTAATTGTAAAAATTGTTGTTGTTAAAATAATAAAATCAAAATAAAATCATAATAAAAATAGAAACAAATATTCACTTTAAGTCTGGGTTTTTTTTGTTTTTGTTTTTTTCATTTCTTTAAATATAAATTCAACAATAAAATATATTTTATTTTAAATCTAAAACAAAACAAAAAAAAAATGTATTGTAGTTTTCTTTGTAATATTAATTTGTTTATGTTTCGTAAATAAAACAAAAGCGTTTCATTTATAAAGAAATACAAGAGCCTCACAAAAGTTACTTTTTTAAATGAAAACAAAAAAATTTATAAAATACACAATAATATCAATATTAATATTAAGGAATAAAAAAAATTAAAAATATAAAACAATATTTTTTTTTAAACATTTTTCTTTTGTTTTTTATGTTTTTTTTTTTTTTGTTTTTTGTTATTTTGTTTGTATTTTTGTTTTTCTTTTTGTAGAAAATCCCACAAAATAATTCACGCATTTTATATATTTTTGTGGATATATAATTAATATTAATAATTAACTAAAATAATTTATTTTCAACTATAATTTTTCTTTTTTGTTTTTTTTTTAGTTGTTAGGAAAACTTTGTTTCTTTGTTTTGTTTTTAGTTTTTACTATCATAAAAATTCATTAAATAAATACAAAAAAAAAATAAATAAATAATTAACAAATTTATAACAAAACAGAAAAATTAAGGAAACCAATTTCCATTTCATTCCATTTTCATTTTTTTTTTTTTTTTATCACTAAATAAAATACAATATTTAAATTTAATTTTCACAAAGAAATTTTCAAAAAAAAAAAAAATGTTGAAATTATTATATTCTATTTCATGTTATTCATTCATTTTGTATATATAAAAACAACAATAAAAATAATAATAATAATAATAATAAGAAATTAAAAATAAAATTGAGAAAAACAAATAAAAATGAATGAAAGGAAACGAAAACAATAACAGACTTTCGCTGATAATTTAAAAAACACAACAACATATGTAAAAAATTATTAATTATTTATATATATAAATATAATATAATTTTGTATATATAAATATCTTTATATGTTTGTTGATTTGTTTGTTTGTTTGTTTTTCTCTCTCTTAATTTTATTTTATAATTAAGTGTATACATATAAATATTTTTTGATAGTTTGGTTTGTTTTGTTTTGTTTTGTTTTTAAATTTTCTTTTCTTTTTTTTTTTTAATTATAATATTTTTCTTTCTTTTTGTAAAATGAGTTGTTTTCTTTTCGTTTTTTTTTTTTTTTTTATAATAATAATAATAATAATATAATTATAAGAATAAGAATCATAATAATAATAATAATAATGTATATATAACTAATAATAATAATAATAATAAATATTAATTAATATATTAATAATAAAAAAAAACAAAAATAATGTCTTGGGAGTAAAACCAGCCTTTTGTCGTATTACAACGGGAAATATTTAGTTTAGTTTGTTTGTTTGTTTTTCGTATTTAGATAATATTTTGTATATGTAAAATAGTTTTTTATTTTTTATTTTTTATATAATATATTCTATATATATTTTAATAAATATTTTTTTTTTTTTTTGTTATTTTGTATATTTATATAAATAAGCAAGAGGAATAATAGTTTTGTATTTTGTTTTCATATTGAAAAAAAAAAAATAATAATAATAATTCATATAATTTTTCATTTTCCATTGTTAATTTTGTTTGCCATCGTTTTTATATTGTTGTTGTTGTTGTTGTTGTTGTTATGGTTGATGATGTGATTTTTTTTTTTTTGCATTAATACAAAATTTAAAAATAAATTTTTAAAAAAAAATTTCAACAATTCAATTTATATAAAAATATTTACACATTAAAAGAATTAAAACAGATAAATAATAATAATAATAATAACAATAATAAAATCATTTAATTTTAATTCATCAATTCTGTTTTCAATCAATCATTCAATCAAAATTTGATTTTAGTTTATTTATTTTATAAATTTTTTTTTTTTTTTTCTTAAATTCAATTTTATTTCATTTCATTTTATTTTAGTTTTTTTTTTTTTTGTGTGTCACGTCGGTCGTCATTTGGTTTTATTGTTGTTGTTGTTATTGTTGGTTCTCATTACCTTTCTTCTTCTTCTTCCTTTGATAATGTTTTTGTTTTAAATAATTTTATGTATGAATAAATGTTTTTTTTAATTTTTATATTTCTTTCAGGTTTTTAGTTTTCATTTATTTTTTTTTTTTATTCAGTATTTGTGTATGTGTGTGAGTGAGTGTGTATGTGTGTGTGTGTAAGTGAGTGTGTATGCATGTGTGTGAATGAATGTGTATGTATGTGTATAATGTAATTCAGTGTTGCATTTCAGCTGTTTTCCCTTTGGATCATCTAGTTTTTGTAAGTACAATAGTCGGAAGAATCCGAAAAAAGTGGATATCAATTCAGGATTATTTTCAATTGTTTATTTTCTTCTTCAATTACAAAGACAATCGTCCAAATTGCAAAGAAAAGTCTCTCTCTGTCGGTGAAATATCATGGATGCTCTGCCTTTGTGGCTCTTTTTTTTTTTAAATTTCTTTCTCCCGTCAATCAATTTTTTATTTTTTGCTTTCAATAAATGGCAACACTAATGTGTTTGTGTGTATATGTGTGTGTGTATATGTGTGTGTATGTGTGTGTGTATGTGAGAGAGAAAAATAGTATGTGAATATAAAAAAATATTCAAAAAATTTTATCTTTTTGTCTTCATGAGTTTGGTTTTTTTATTTTTGATCATTTGTTTGTTTCTTTGTTTGTGTATCCGTGTATGTATGTATGTGTATGTATGTATGTATATGTGTGTTTATGTTTTTTATGTAAATTTGTATGATTTTCTTTTTCATTATTTAAATTAAAACTATAAAATTAAAAGAGCTCAAAAAGTCGAAAAATATTTATATTATTATTTTTTTTTTTTTTTGTTTTAGAGATCAAAATAATTTTTTTTTTATTTTTTTACTTCTTTTTTTGTTTGTTATTTTTTTTAAGTTTCATTTTACATCTTCCATTTCCTTTCTTTGTTTTCTTATTTTGTTATGAACATTTCTTTTTGTATTTATATTCTCATATTAAATTTAGTTTAGTTTTGTGGTTTTTGAGATTTTCTTTTTTTTTTTGTTTATTTATTTTATTGTGGTTGTTGTTGTTGTTGTTATTTATTATTTATGCATAAAAAAATATACATAAATAATTTGTTTTATTATTATTATTATTTGTGTGCGTCGTGGTGTAGATTAATTAATAAATTAATAAATTATTAATTTTAAGGAAAACTTAAACTTGTTTGTTTTATATTCATTTTTAATGAAGGAAGAAGGAAAGGGAAGGGAGGATGGTAAGGAGTAAGGGGAACCTTTATTATTTATATAAAAATAGTATTATTCTTTTTTTTATATATATATATATATTTATTATTATTTTTTTTTTTAATTTCATTTAAATTTGTTTTATTTGATTTTAGTTTTTTCTGTTTTTTAATTTATATTTAATTCCTTGTTATTTTGTATTTATATTTAATGAATAATTTTTATGAATCATATATTATTTATCGATTTCTTTTATTTTAATTTTTTTTCGTTTATTTTTATTTTAAATTATTTTTTAACAATTTTTTTTTTTTTTTATTTATTTTAGGCGCTTTTTGTTACGTTAATTACTAATTAATTTGTTTCTATTGTTCTTGCTGTTGTTTTGTAAAATGCTTCTCTTTGTTTGTTTGTTATTGGTGTTGTTGTTGTTGTTGTTGTTGGGTCCATCCCTTACTTAATATTATATATATATATATGTATATATTATTTTATTATTGCAATATTTCTCTTTCTCATCACAATAAAATGAATAAAAACAACTTGTTGCCAATCATAAAAGGGGAAAATTTTTCAATATTTTTTTCTTTTTTTTTGCTTATTTTCTTTCGATATTATTTTGTTATTGATTTTGTTGTTGTTGTTTTTCTTATTATAATTGTTGTTGTTGTTATTGCGCTGTGGTTTTGTGTACTTAATACTAAATTTTATATGTCAACTTGATGTTGTTTTTGTTTCTCTTCTTTTTGTATTCGATGACTTCTCCTTATTGTTAAATTTTTTGTTTTTCTTTTTCGTATTTTTTTTTAATTAAATAATTTAATATATATGATTTTGTTTTTTTTTGTTGTTGTTGTTCCTGTTAATGTTGTTATTGCTTATTGTTATTTGTTCTTGTCGTTAAATTAAAGGCGTTGCATCTTCTTCTTTGCTGAACTTCAATTAAACTTTTGTTTAACTTTGATAAATTTTTCTTTTCTTTTCTTTTATTTATTTGTATATTTTTTTGTTTGTTGATGATTTTGGTTTTGTTTAATTATTTATTTTATTTAATATTGATGTTGCGTTTGATGTTGTTGTTGTTGTTGATGTTTATTATTATAATTGTTAGCACATTTTATTGTTGTTGTTGTTGTTCTTATATTGTTAATATTATTTTGATTGCCACCATAATAATGGAATTTATTTATTGAGTATTTTGATGGATTGTTGTTGTTGTTGTTATTGTTGTTGTTACTGTTGTTAATATAGCCGCGAGCATTTAAAATATTTCCAACAACATTGTTCCCATTACTATTTCCACCTCCACCTCCTCTTCCGCCGCCTCCACCACCCCCACCACCTTTATGCAAATTCATTTGCAATCAGTGAACATAAAGTGTATTGAGCACAAGCACATGATGATTGTTCTTAGCCAAGGTAACCACATAACCTTCTGATGTAATTTTCAAACCGCAGCAACGAGAAACCTTAAAAATTGAAAACAACAAAGAAACAAAAAAGTATTGAATATTAATAATGATATAAATTGTGCGGATAGATAGATGATAATAGACAAAATGTAATTCATAATCATAAGACGCTTAAAAACTAAACAAAGAATCATTTTGATAGTCATCATGATCATTTTCCATCATAAAAAACTTTCACACTTCTCTCTCTCTCTGTCTATGTGATATATATTTATTGGCGCTAAGACTCAAATCATGCCACAGTATCGTTATGATGATGATGATGATGGTGATGATGATGATGAGTACATTTTTATACTCTTCATGCAGTGAATAAAAGGTTTTTCGCAAAGTAAACAAGACTTTTCCTAAATCTCTATTTATAGTGACGCTAAGCGCTAGAGGATTCCCGCAGAAAATCGTCAACATCATCAAGGCCAGCTACGAAGACTCCACTAGCCGTGTTCTACACAACGGACAGCTAAGCGAGTCTTTTGCATGTAAGAGCGGAGTTAAGCAAGAATGTGCGCTATCTCCACTCTTGTTTATCAACTTCCTGGATTTAGTCCTTGAAGCTGCAGAAATGGAAAACATAGGACTCAACTGGAAGTTGCACAGAAGACGAAAATAAAAATATTTAACGCTTGTGTAAAATCTGTCTTGCTATATGAGGCTGTGAGACTTGGCATATTACAACTACAAACAAGAGGAAACTACAAACGTTCATCAACCGAAGTCTACGTACTATTCTACGAATCTGGTGGCCAAGAACTATTAGCAATCAGCGACTCTGGCAAATCTGCGAGCAAGACCCAATTGGAATTGTGATACGGAAACGAAAGTACGTCTGGCTGGGACAAACCCTTCGCAAAAATAACGACGAAATACCCAATGCCATATTGGAATGGAACCCTCAAGAGACGAGGTCCAGAGGTAGACCGAAATTGACGTGGAGATGAACTGTTGCGGCTGAAACAAGAAAGTCTATGAGCGAATTTCGCACATTAGCACGCAATAGAGACAGATGGAAATTCTTTGTTAATCAACTTTGTGGATAGACTATGTTTATAATTTCTTTAAATTGTAAATACGTCATAAATAAATAAATATCTTTTATGAGTTGGTACACTGTTTTATGTGACACAGGTCGTATAAAATGAACTTCAAACAAAGAGCGAATAATGAGTTTTGTTTTAAACTGACCTACGTTTATGTTTGTGTTTTCAATATGACCCCGAAACAAAGTGTCATAGTACCGAATGGAAGCACGCAAATGAACCAGATTCGAAAAAAAGCCGTAGCGAGAAGTCAAAAGTCAAGACACATTTGATTTGTTTCTACGATTCCAAGGGAATAATCCACAAGGTCAAATGATTAATGAGCCGTCTTATTAGTTGGTGTAATGAAGCGTTTGTTGTCGTTTCTTTCGCCGCGTGAAAATGGCAGCTTGCGCCTTTTGTACGATAATGCGACACTTATAACTGATTTTTTGACCAAAAATCACATTTTAACCGTCAACCACTAACCGTATTCTCCTGATCTTGCTTCTACCTCTGCGAACAACTACATTTGGCACTGAAAGTGCTATGCCGGTATTGAGACTAAACAAAAGGCATCGACCGCGTTTCTGAATGACATTCCTACAGCACGACTTAATATTTCATTCGACATACAAATTGATCGTGCAAAAAGTTATATCGATTCGTAAGGAGACTATTTTGAATGATGTGTTGTTTTTGAAAAAGTCTCATTTACTTTACGACAGACCTTGTAGTATTTTATAAGTTTGTCATAAAAACAGAACACAGGAGACAACGAAAACATCATAAACCCTTAGACACCAGACCAGTTAAAGTTCTATTTGTGCTTCTTTGACGTTCTATACTTCTCAGTTCTCAAAGTACTGTTGCAGATAGATCTTTCACCAGACTCCACACTCGCCTCGATTGCAGCATATGCACCACTACATTCTCTGGAATAAACCGGTCTCTCATGATCCTTTCCAGAATTTCCCTCTGTCTTTTGAAATCCCATAAAGTATACTACATATGATCAGCTAGACGAGGCGAGTTGATTTAGCCATGTATGTACTTCTGTCTTTCTGTCAGCATGTAGGCCGAATCAAGCCATACAAACCAAAATTCAAATTCATGTTCTTATTAGAAGAGTACTGGCTCTTTTTTTTTTTTTGTGTGTGGCTGGGGCTAATTTTCTTTCTTTAAATAGCCTTTGTTACAATAAGTAGCAATTTTCGCATGACCCTAAGCAATATTATAATGTTGTGAATTCGAAGTGCAAGTCTTCTTTATTTCCTTCGTCGATGTTTCTAGTTGACGAACAAGCCTGCAGTGATTTGGGTATTGCAGACCTGTCCGCAAAATTTTTTCAATCCACTTATTCTTCTAAAACATATATTCACAACCGTTATCCTTATCCCATTTCCCAATGTAACCACATTGTTTCTCCTATAATTGGCGAAGAGTGTCTTCTTACCAATTTAAAATCTTTGAAATCTACTTGCTCACCCGGTCCTGACAAAATACCTAGTTGTGTGCTTAAGTACTGTGCTGAATCTTTATGTAAGCCGCTCCTGAAACTTTTCAATTTATCACTTCAGAGTGCATTTTTTTCTTCTATTTGGAAGGAATCCTTCATAGTTCCCATACATAAAAAAGGTAACAAATCTGACATATCCAATTACAGAGGTATTGCAAAACTTTCGGCAATTCTAAAGTTGTTTGAAAAAATGATTACTTCAACCCTTTATCACCACTGTAAATCTATTATTTCTCCGTGTCAACACGGTTTTATGAAGAAGCGTTCAACTACTACTAATTTGCTTGAGTTTACATCTTTTGTACATCTTGGTTTTAGGGAAAAATTTCAAACTGATGATATTTACAGATTTCAGCAAAGCATTTGACTCCGCAAATCATGATCTGCTTTTACATAAGCTTGACCTTTTGGGTTTCCCGCAAGTCTTCTTTATTGGATTTCTTCATATTTAAAAAAATAGAATTCAACGAGTGTTATTTTAATTCCACTCTTTCTATCCCAGTTGTTGTCTCTCTGGTGTTCCTCAAGGAGGCCATCTTGGCCCGTGTTCTGATGTATGCTGATGATGTCAAACTCTGTCTATTTTTTAACAATATCTCTTCGCATATTAGACTACAAGAGGATCTAACCTCACTCCAATTTTGGTTTTTATGTTGTCTTCTTTAGTGCTAAACTGCGCTAAATGCATGTTCATGACGTTTCATCGTAAGAGACCTCATTTAGCTTCTTATACGATAGACAATAATTCATTAGCACGTGTTTCTACTTTCAGTCCCCTTGGAGTGATTTTTTACCCCAAACTAAGTTTCAACTCTCATATTTTATCAACTATTAATAAAGCTGAAGTATTTTTGGCTTTATTAAAAGATGGTCTAAAGAATTTAATGATCCCTGCACTGCCAAGATTCTTTTCATAACTCTAGTCCGCCCTGTATTTGAATACTGTTCGTGTGTCTGGAGCCCCCAATATAAAAAACATCAAGACCGCACTGAGTCTATACAGAAGCAATTCCTTCTCTTTGCACTTCGTGGTTTAAATTGGGATCCCAGTGTACGTTTGCTTTTGTATTTTAGCAGGCTTCTTCTTATAGATCTCCCATCATCGCAAAATCGCCGAATAACTTTTGGTATAAGCTTTCTTCATAAACTTATTACTGGTAATGTTGATTCGTCAGTGCTTTTAAGCCAACTTAGTTTCTTTGTCCCTAGTCGTACATCTAGAAATTACGTTCCCTTAGCTTTAGGTACATGCACAACTAACTATGCCCTACATGATCCTTTCTGAGTTTTATGCACTCTTTATAATAAGTTCTATCACTTCCTCTCGCCTGAGATCTCGCCCTCTGCGCTTAACATCATCGTCCTTCGTTGGCTTCGGGAATTGGAACGAACTGCTACCACATGAAGTGGACATCGCATAGTTTCTATTTCTGTTTTGCTCTTGCTTGTGCGAAACATCCTTGCTCACGCTCTGCTTCGTGTTGTGCTTGGTTGAAGCACGAAACGAGGTCTTTCTTCAGCTACAACTCGCGATGCTGCTACTGCTGTGGCTAACAAAGCAAGGGAACAAATCGGTTGCAATGCTAGTTATTGTATTTACCAATGGATTAAACAAACCATTAACACTAACCACATTTAATTTTTGTGGTGAATATATAAGGAAAACAATTGAAAACATGATACATACTCGTAATATATTTCTGAACATTTCAAGTTATCATTTCATGTTCTTCTATTTATGTATGTATAATCAAGACTCCCTAGGGCGTGAGTTGGCGTAGTCTTAGTGCTGATCTCACTTACCTTGACATGTGGACACTCAAATTCCGATTGTAAAATGCCTTCACGAGAATAGCAAGCAACATGAAAACGATTTCCATGTGAATCACCAATGAGTACATCACCAGCATTTGATATATCGATGCCATTTGGAAAGCATGTAACTTTTTCATTGCCAATACGATAAAGGAATGTACCATCTTCCTGGAAGACTGCAACGCAATGACCCTTAAAGTCGCATACATAAAAATCATTATCTGCAACAACAAAAAAAAAAAAAAACAACAATGTCAATCAATGGATTTGTTTAGATTAAATAAAGATCTGATTTACCTCTGATTGCAATATCTGATGGTTCACGCATATAATCGCTACAATCGAACCAACGTACTAGTTCTCCTTCTTCAGAGATGACAAAGACTGTTGGTGATACACTATCAACAGCAACGATGTGTCCCTTTGAGGTAACCGCTAATCCAGCAACAATATCAATATAACTAAATAAGGAAGAGAAGGAAATATTCTTCATTATCAAATCAAATATGAAAATTACTTGTAATATTTGTATGTTATCCTTAGAAAAATCTAATCTAATGCACAACACATCTTTTCCAAATTTTTATCATTGATTGACCTAAGCCAGGTTGATTAATTTTAAACAGAGTCATGTCCACAAATCAAATCAATCAGTCAGGAGAAGTTTGTAGGTATACAAGAGGACCAACACTATGTGCTTTGTAATTTTGAATTCAACAATTTATCGATCTGATAATATTCTAAATTGTCATGACACCAGCACGATGTGCCTCCATGATTGTCAGTGGTATTAATAATTTGCTGTGCCTGCACGCATTTATATCTGTATTACTTATTCCTAATGTCATTAGCCTATCTCATAGGAGTTCCATTAAAGCTTTGCTTTTCCAGCGTTTCCCAAATGTTATCATAACTTATATAGGTATTCTTGGTCAGCTCACAGAGTCGAGTTGAATTAGCCAAGTCCATCTATCCATCTGTATGTATGGACACTAGTCCTTCTTTCCTTCCACCACCGAGATTAAATTCGAAGAATTGTGTATGTGTTGACTATGACTATGTGATGACATTAATCATATCGATTATCTTATCCTTCCATTCGTCATTACTACAAAAATCTTACTAAACTATTTCATTCGTTATTTTAAACAAAGGAATACATATAAACCAAATATATATTCCGTAAATCTAAATACATACACAATATGTTCGAATATACATAGTTTTTCAATAAATTTTGTAATTATTTATTGATCCACTTAATGTCCCTTGAAATTATCATGTATTGACTCTTATTACAATAACATTGAATACTTACCGAATTGCAATTTTGCGCATGAAATGCCCACATTTTGAGAAGATTTGCATACGTGAACGTTCATTGCCACGATCGCATACAACAAATTTACCATTGTTATGCATAACAGCAACTTTACGTGGATACCAAAGTTGACCCTCTTCTTTACCAGCAACACCAAATTGAAATTTCAATGTACCCATTTTATCAAAGACCTCAATGCGATGATTATTTGTATCAGCCACAATGATTTCTTCATCAACGCCAAGACAAAAACCATGTGGTGAATTGAATTGTCCTTTGGCCGTGCCAAGTGAACCAAATTTACAACGGATTTGCATTGGTGTAGCCTTATTGCGACCAGTCACAACATTTGTACTGCCTGGCGGAGCAATTGCATGGAAATTATTTAAGCCCATGTCATCTACATTGCCGACAATTGAATTTAATGATTGCAAACTTGGCGAAGTGGTTGCGGGTAGGCAGAAATCTGGTAAAATACAATCAAGGAACGTTGAATGTCCATTTGTTAAGAGATCGTTATTGGTGATGAGATCGTCTATTGTTGTTGTTGTTGTTTGTTGTATTATGCAGTAAGTGGGTATGTATGTATGTGTAGTCAATGTTCATTAATAGTATAAAAAAAAAAAAGTCATTTTGTTTTGTTGGTTATATAACATTTCATTGTTTCATTATGTTAGCGGGCGGGATTATTGTTATCGTTGGTTGGTTGATGGTGGTAAAGGTGTTGGTAGTGTTGACCATTATCGTTATGTTGTTATCGATTGATGTTGTTGTTGTTGTTGTTGTTGTTGATTGATGTTTTGGTTTCAAACACAAACCAAATGCAAATTAAAATGTAATAAAAAAAAGTGAAAAATAAAAATAATTAATTATAAAAAGCAACAAAAAAAAAAAAGAGAGACTTAAAGAAAAATAACAAACCTATAATTAATTAAATTAAATAGTCTAAAAAATTGGTTCCCCTTGTGGGCGCTGTGGGATGGTGGCTTTCAGGGAGGCAGTAGAATGCTCAGAGCAAATTAGGCGATGTTGTGGCATTCAAAAGGGGCAACGACAGACATTATTTTCTATGTTTCCAGGTCCAAGCCGCAGCCAGTATGGGTGTAATAAGACACTGAGAGCAATGCCTGACAGCTGAGAAAAGATAGCCCTTGCTATCGTTAGTGTCTTCCAGGAAGCTGCCAGAACAGTTTACTTTGTAAACAGCAATCTATATATCAATCATATCATACTCGTATATCCTATTCTATGTACTTTATCATCATCATCCCAATGCTTTTCAAGCCTATTCTCTCCACTCATCTCTCTTTTCTTCTCATCCATATGCTATCCTAACAAAAAAGTGCTGTGACAACTAGGAAATCAGATACATTACGTTTTTAAATGCACCCCAATCTTTCTGCGGTTCTTTTCTGGGCTCAGAACAAACGTAATCTAAGTCCACTCTTATCTAGGATTTTTTTAACCCCAAATAGCTAGGTAACAAGTTGTGTATTCCAACTAACATTTTATAAGGTCACTATAGACTCAGATACCAAGACACACCCTTCCTAGGCTGGGCTGCGTTTATGCCTGAGAATATGTGTGATATACGAGTATACTGAATTGGAGTGAGACTGGATCTTTTCAAAAACATAAAAGCCTTGTATATTAATTAAATTGGAGAAAGTGAAAGATGAAATTGAAATTGGATCATTTCAAAATATTGATTACATGAAGTCTCTCCTTTATCTTAATAACGGACCATTGGACAAATATCACACTAAGACATTTTTAGATCTCAGTGTTCATAACCCTTAATCGTATCTCTAAAAAAAAAAAATTATGGTTATGTTTCAATGGATCATAGACTTAAAGGAAAATCATAAAATCATCCGCACCATCCCCTACATCATTAACTCCATATCAAATTTAAACTATCTAAAGATTTCATTGTCAGAATGGAATGCAATGCAAGGAATATTTTGTATTAGCTTGATACTAAACGGAAAGACTGGACTGTTTTGTCAAACCTAGGCAGTGTCTTTTTGTCGATTCAACGGATTGTGGTCAAAGACATAAAGGAGAGCGGGATGCATTCATCCTATCTATTCTAACACAGACAAGATGACTACCTTCAACATTCAATGAAATTAATATGCAACAAGCGAATTAATAATAAAAAACAATTTATAAAAGGAGAACAAAAAACACGCACAATCAAATAAAATCAATCAAATTTTATACGAACCATTATTGTTCATTCCAAGTTTAGCGAGCGCTTGAAGATTGTTTAAAGCACGTTGATCGCCAGATAGAATATCGGCCAATGTTATGGGCTGACTGGAATTTCCAGCATTGTTGCTGCCTCCCAAAACACCGCCACCACCACCAGCATTGCCAGAATGAATACCAGCGCCAGCGCTGTTAGTTGGTGGTGCCACGGCGGGTGGTGTGCTTGCAGTTAAAGCTTCGTGTAGATTATCGGTTGTACTTTCCGTAAGACTGGCCAAACGTGATAAATTGTACTCCAACATACTGAATGTTGGTGGCGGCCCATTAACACTGCTAGGACTTGAGTTATGGCCACTGTTAATCGATAGCGAATTCAGACCATTGAGACCATTCAAATTATTTAAGCCATTTAAGGGGCCATTGATGGCGTTGAGACCATTGTTCATTGAGCTAGTGGCACTGCCGGCGGCAACTACGCCATTTACATTTACTCCGCCACCATTGTTGCCATTATTAAGAATGGCATTCAGATTATTGGAAGCATTGTTGACACCAGGACCACCAGAAGTACCTGGTGCAACAACAAGTGAACCCATTGCATTAGCATGTGGTGAATTTTGTTGTTGATGTTGTTGCTGCTGATGCTGGGCCACATTCTGGGCACCAAGTTGAACCACTTGTTGTTGAATTGATGGTGGTGGATGCGATAATTGCGATTGTAATTGTTGTTGCAAAATATGTTGCTGTTGTTGCTGCTGCTGCTGCTGCTGTTGTTGTTGTTGCAGTTGTGATGCCGAAGAGGTCACCAATGGAGCAGGTGCCTGCATCTGCTGGTGATGTTGATGTTGTTGCTGCTGTTGATGCAGCTGCTGCTGTATTACATTATTTCCATGTGATGGTGGTGGTGAATCAAGTGAGACCACCGAACCCAATAAACCACCAAAATTATTTGTTATCATTTGATTGTTGTCACTTTCAAACGAACTTTGAACCGATGATTGCAAAGAAATTGGACTCATTGTAGATTGTACAGAATTCATACGATTAAAGTTGGACATGCCACTTAGACGTAATACGGGCAAAGTTGGTGATGACACATTATTCGATGGTTCCTTCAATTGATTTGCTGGTGGTGGTGGTGGTGCTCCTGCTGCTGCTGATCCAGATTTCGGTGTCGTTTCCGTACGGAAATGACCAAAAGCTTCTTTGGCAAAATGCTCAAAATTATCCGCCTTTGTCTCAAAGCTCAATGAATAATTTATATCACGCTTCGGCATACACGAAATCAAAGTAAAGAACTGTTGATTAATGATCGGTTTCAACAATAACAACTCAACGGTATTGGCTTGATCAAGGACACGGGTAGCAAATTTACAAGTGCCACGAAAACGTCCCATTGTATTCTCAATACTTTGCATCAAATCCATAATTTTAAGCTCTCGATCCGAATGAAGACGATTGAGTTCCTTAAGACGGTCTTCGCAAATTTTATCCAATAGCTTCTTATAGTTCTTATGGGCATCCTTGATTGAATCACGGGCTAAATCATGCTGAGCTTGCAGCTCAGTGAGTGCATTGCTCAAATTAGTTGCAGCATCATCACAATATTTAAGCTAACGGAGAGAAATATAATTCAATTCAACATTATTTTACTGTTTACATTTAATTTCAAACATATAATACTATACCTTCTCTTTTGATTGCTTCACTATATTCTCCATATCACCACGCATTGGAAACTCAGCTGAGCTAACTGTATCATAATGATGCTCATTGCCTTTGTGATCCGTAATGAGGCATTCATGGCAAACCGGTATATGACAACTAAAGCAATAAAATTTGAGATTCTCATGGGCATGAGTCTTACAGAAGACTGGCTTATGTATGGCCAATGGCTTGTCATTGATGCTCTTTTGTAAATCATCCAAACGCACAACATGATGATTCTCAAAGCAACGCATATACTTGTGTGCATTATCGCAACCATTGCATAGGAAATTCTGACATTCATTGCAACGTGAAATTGCGTCCTCTTTGCCCTTACATGCAGTGCATGGCATACGTTCAGATTCGAGCTTCGAGAGATCCAAGATATTCGTAAGTATATAATCACATGTCAGAGATTGGGCACCTTTTGGGCCAACCTAAATAGAAAAGAAAACAAAAAAACATCATGTTATATGATATGTGATAAGTTTTACAAAAAGAATTTAACACTAGAGGAGTCAGATAGGCCCAACTATTGTCGGATGCATGGTTAATTTCTTTATATCACACAAGAGGGGCGAATTAAGGACTGGCAATTCCACTTGCTACTTTTTTAGGGTTCCAAAGGGTTCCAAACGAAACGCTACTACTAAGGCTACTCTCCGTCCGTCCTCGGGTCATATCTCAAGAACCGTAATAGCTAAAGAGTTGAAATTTTCACAGAAAGTGTAGTTCTATCTGATCTGAACAGACACAAATACTAAAACTACAATATTTTCAAAAATTTAAAGGGGTCCCCATAAAAAAAATATTTTAAATTGTATGGGAGCTATACGATCCATTAAGTTTATATAAGTTTTTGATTTAGACTCTATACATCTATTGGAATCAGCCAAATCGGATCACTAGGTGGTATCTCCCATAAAAACCCCAATTTGGTACGGAACCTACTGTGTGCGAGTGTAACACGAACTTGGCCGTTTTTTTTTTTTTATTGTCGTTGGTGGCGTTATTATTATTGAGCTAGGTATTGAATCAAAATTCAAAATTATTTCATTGGAGTCCAACAAAAAAGATAAATATTGAATAAATTGAAAATAAAATAATATAATGGCTGCACGAAAACTTTCATGGATTCTAGTAGTCGCTCACAAGAACTCAATAGATACTAGAGAAAGGTATCTCCCAAATAAGTCTCTCAATGATATATAGATTATATAATGAAGAAAAGGAAATAGCAGAGCGTTTGTTATGCCACTCCATCTAATTTGGTAAGCAGCATCCAGTGAAAAAAATCTAGGAATTCCCAATGAATATGAGAATCAATTCCCTCCCTAATCTAAACTAAACTAAACTAAAATCATAGTCTAAAGGACGTCATAACTAACAGGCGTTTCCACGGAATCTCAAAATTTGTTCATTATATAGAAATATCATTGTAAAGAATTAAAAAATTTTCGTACTGTATTTACTTGATCTAAATATGTAATTTGTGGTTTTCATTTGGGTTACTGATTTTCTTCAATTTTTTATCTCTTCAACATCATAATTTTCTAAATATTAAATATTTTGGTCGGGAAATCACTGTTTCATTCACAAAAAGGATTGAAATAGTTTTCATGGATAAATGAAAACGTCCCATGTAATTTTTTAGTATTCGTGAATTGTTCTTTAGCCTTGAGGGATCTTTTTCTTTTCTTTTTGGAATTCCTAATCATGTTTTCTTTTCTTTTTTCTTGGTAATGAGCGTTGATTGTTCCTTGTACTGCCTGCCCTCTTTATATGTTTTTATAAAGAGTGTTACTTCCCCCTCCTACATATTCTCAAACTGCAGACCCCTGCTACTTAGTTTTATAATCCTCCATATTCTTCTAATGGCCCCTCCTACACATTCTTACACATAATGTGCCCTACATGTTCTTAACAATTTGTTTATCCAATGATTCTAGTTTTAACATATGGTAAAACACGTCGATTGTTTGTTTTAAGAATCGTCTAACATCAATTTCATTTATATTGAATCCTTTTTATCAAATATAAGAAGATTTTGCGAAGACAATGCACGAGAGCGAGGTCAACTACGAAGGATATGAAAATATACATTAAATCATATTATCCTCCTATGATTTTCCTCTAAAATTTCGAGGCTAAATCATCTATGTAAAATACAAACTATGTATGTTGATTGAAGTGTCTACTTACTGGAGTCAACTGCTTGCAAGTTGGGCATTCAATCAGAGTTTGATAACGTCCACCACCACTGCTACTAGCATTTACTGCATCAACATTATCGAATGATGCCGATGAAGTCGATGAAGCTGATGGCGATGAAGAGCCAATTGGACCTTTCTCCTCTTTGGTAATAAGCGACTGTAAGCATGACTCACAAAAGACGTGCAAACAGCTCAGAATGCGTGGTGAGACCAAAGTTAAACTGCAAAAACAAAAACAAAAGAATGAAGGATATATTTCAAATTAGTAAAAATAGAGTTGTTTCTGAATTAATTCATTTTAAACTTACTTGCACAACTTGCATATACAATCGTTATCCTTGTCCAAAGAACATGAATCATCAAGGGAATCCAACTCATTGCCATTTTTCAAATCATATGCATTATTAATCATGTCCGATGATGATGAAGAATCTATATCAGGCATCATAATACCTGATGATGCTGATGATGATGAACCACCACCATTATTGCCACCACCACTACCGCCACCAACTTTAGCAATTCCAATTCCACTAGCACCAGCACCGCCACCACTGTTAACCGCCGCCAATGATGATGATGGCGACGATGATGCTGATACCGATACCGATGAAGACGATGACGATGATGTTGAAGCTGCTAAAGCTGATGAAATGCTTACAGCATCACAATTGCTACTTATGCTATTGTTAGAGCAATTGCCACTGGTGCTGCTGCCACAACTTTGAGCGCTGTTGGAGCATTCACTGCCCGATGCATGTCCCGATGTATTGCATGAATTTACAACAGCATCAATAATATCGACATCGACTAGTTTACTCAAAGAACGTTCATCCATTGAGTGAAGAGATGATTGCTCATCACAACCACTACCTCCACCTCCGCTACCACTATTTCCTGCTGCATTTGCTGCAGCAATAACATGATCCTCTAATGATGACATATTTTTTGTTGTCTTACGACTGCTTTTGTCTCGTCTCCCTTGTTTGATAACTAAGATTAATATATATCTTAATTTCTTTCTTTTAATATATAGGTGATTGTGATATTGTGATGGTGATTTATCGATCACAAATAGAACACAGATGAGATAATAATACGATTGATCAATTGAATTCTATTTAATCTGCTTGCCAAAACGATCCGATCCGATCCGATCCTTCCTTCCTTGTTCCTTTTGTTTTATTAAAAGTTATTTTGATGTTCAATTGGATTTTGGATTCGATTGAAGATTGTGCGCTAATATGTTGTTATGGAATTGGAACTGCAACTGGAACTACTCTTTCTTTAATAATATAATAATAATAATTTATATAGTATAGTATATATTTATAGATAGAATCGATATATCCATAAATATAAATATGGCGTTTTATTTGATTTGGTTACGTTACGCTGCTCGACGACGTTTTTATTTTTATTTTTTTCTATTTCTATGTATATTTTTAGTATTTATTTCTTTTATTTAATTTTTTGTTTTTATTAAGTATTAAATAAAGTTAAAGTCTTTCGCCGTTTATTTGTTTGTTTATATGGAGAAGAAATCTATATATTGTTCCTTTTTTTTATATGATGATTGATGATGATGCTTGATGTAGTTGTAGATGGTTGTATGGATGCAATGCAACAATGTTGAGTTGATGTCAATCGATCAATGAATAGTTTTAATAACTTTTTAGATATTTTATAGATATCTATATGTATATATCTATATATATTTAGTATATATAATCTTATTTAGCAGTGATGCAATCAATCAATAAAGTATCGTAGT
Source organism: Amiota minor (assembly GCA_037043295.1). Classification (NCBI taxonomy): domain Eukaryota; kingdom Metazoa; phylum Arthropoda; class Insecta; order Diptera; family Drosophilidae; genus Amiota; species Amiota minor. Next base: position 91,226 of record JBAMAW010002204.1, read on the forward strand.
AGAAATTGTATATGTATAATTATGATGATATTAGATAATAAATATATATATATATTGACGATGGAGAGATGGAGGAGAGCACAGGAGAAATCGTGGTATAAAATTTGTTAAAATTCGTTGGAAAAAGAAAAGCGTGTTTGGTTCCGATTTGTTTTAGTTAGTTACGATTAATTTAGTTTTTAGGATGATTTCCCACCGCCGTTCCGTTTGTCTTCGTGGATCGGGAACTCCTTATTTCTTTATTTCTTCTGGCGTTTTGTCTCTTTTAATATATATAATTTATTATTAATTATTCGCTATTCGTTTCGCTTTTTTTTTACGTGTTGTTTCACTGTATGTGTTGTACAGTGTTGTGGTGTGTTTGGTTGTGTTGTGTTGTGCTTTTTTTCTTTTTTTTGTAGATTTTTTTGATGTTGAGGTGATTTTCTTTCAATGAAAAATAAAATTTGAATATATCAAATAATAAATTTATATAAGCGTAGCTTGCTTTTTTATATTTTAAAGTTTTATATTTCTTTTTGTTTTTATTTTGTTGACTTAGAGTTTTTTTTTTTTTTCTTTTGTTTGATGTTGTTGCTTTAGTTTTATAATTATGGCAAATTTTTATTTGTAATAAAACTGGGTCGTGTTCGTTGGTTGGTTGATTGATTGTTTGATTGATTCGATTTAGTTGATAAAATTGTTTATTTTTTGTTTTTGTTTTTTTTTTTTTTTTTATATTTTAAGGATTCACTTTCACACAAAAACACAACACGAACAAAAATTGTTCTTTTGTTATATAAATAAATAAAAATTTATTATTTATATTGATGACGAACGAATGACGATTCTTCTATGTTGTTTATTTATTTTTATTAATTAATAAATTTTAAAATTTTTTAAATCACAAAAATGTTTTGTATTTGTATGTTCTAGTAATAGTAATAGTAGTTGTTGTTGTTGTTGTTGTTGTTGTAGGAGGAGGAGATAAAGAGATAAAGATAATGAAAATATCTTTTCTTTTAAAAAAAAATTAAAATAAAATTTACCTTTTTTTTTTTTGTTTTCTTATGTTGAAAGTTTTTTAAGGCTTCTCGTTTTGTTTTTTGTGTTATTTTTATATAATAAAATCCTTTCCCTTTTCTTCTCTCTTTGTAAGTTTATGAGTTATTATTATTGCTTCTTCCTTTTTATATAAAACAAAGTTTTCTCCTTTTTCTTTTTTGCTGATATTTTTGTGTTTTTTTTTTATGTTTATTTTATAATTAACGACAGGAAAAGAGAGAGAGAAAGAGAAACAGTGCGTGCTTTCAATTTAAAACGACGATGACGACGACGACGACGACGATGTTGATGATGATGATCAATCCATCAATCATGAGGACGAAAACACGTTACACATTAAAAAAATAATGTTTTGATGAGTTTTTTTTTTTGTTTTGTTTTTATGTTTTTTTTTTTTAGTTAATTAATTAATATAATTATAATTGTAATTATAATAATAATAATAATAATAAAAAATGGCAATTTTGGTATTTATCCTTTTTTTTTTTTGCTTTGTTTTGTTTTGTTTTGTTTTTTGGTTTCAAGTTTTTCTTCGTTTCTTTTCGAAGAATATGATTTTGTTTTGTTTTGGTTTTTTTTGAATAATTTTTATATTATTTTTCTCTAATTTTGTTTACGCGTTGTTTAAGGATTTTTCTTTTGTTGTTTGTGTTTTGTTTTTTTTTTTTTGCTTAATTTAAATTTGTAAAATTTGTAAATTTTTTAAAATACTTTATTTTTTTAATTTGTTTTGTTTTGTTTTTAAGATTTATTGACTGACTATATTTTTTTGTTGTTGTTTGTTGTTGTTGTTGTTGTTGCTGCTGCTGCTGCTAATCTGTTGCTAATCTCTGCTGCTGCTGCTGCTGCTGATGTTGATAATAATGATGATCGTAAGGACACGCAACAGGAAATAGTAAACATACAAGATGATGCAATCTCTAGTAATAGTTGTTGTTGTTGTTGTAGTAGTAAGTAATTGTAGTAGTAGTAGTAGTAGTAATAATAGTAAAGGTAAAAACCATCAATTGTCGAAACAACAACAAACAAAAGAGAGAGAAAACGATGATGACAGCACAAAACTTTGATCTATCTGGAGACAAGTAAGTTATAGGTTGAGAGATAGAGACAAGACAAATATATTATGTTGAAATGAATTTAGAGAGAGAGAGAGAGAGAGAGAGAGAGAGAGAGAGAGAGAGAGACAAGTTAACAATAATAATATTTGTTTGTTTGGATAAAAATTTAATCCAATTCTCTTTTGGTTCTTCCTTTAAACAATTTTCATTCATAAATTGCCATTGATTCCTTAATCATCCTTTTACTTATTTTTCACTTCTCTATGTTTTATGTTTGTGCTTTTTATTATTTGTCTTTGTATGTGTCTTCCTTCTCTCTTCTTAACTTTAAATTTAAATCCTTTTGCTTTCGAACTCTTTGGATTTGGGTTTGTTTATATGAAGAAATTATAATAAATTGCTTACCATTTACTTTTGCTTTACGTTAATTATATATATATATATATTATATATATATGTGTGTGTGTGTCAAATCAATCGAGATAAACAAATAACAAAACTATATGTACTTGTTGTTATTGTTGTTGTTGTTGTTGTTGTCTCTTTAGCCGATTTCGCCCAATTCGTAGCGATTTGATTTGATTTTTGAATTGGGTTCAGTTCATTTACGATTTTGGTTCAGTTCAAATTCAGTTCGGTTTGCGGTTCGGTTTCCAATTAATAGAGTAGAGAGAGAGAGAGAGAGGCAGAGAAAGATTTATCTTTCTTCCTTGAGGTTATGGTTCTCTAGTATCTTTTTTTCTCTGTTTTTTTTTTTGTTTTTTTCTTTAATTAACAATAAATAAACACGATGACAATTTACGTAAGATGACAGGCGGGCGCAGACGACGACTACAACGACGATGAATTTATTCTCGAGTTTTTTTTTTATTTTCTATTATTAATATAAATCCAATTTAATTCATCTCCTTTCGTCCTTTCCTCAATTTCTTCTTCCTTTCCTTTTTGTTTACTTTTTCTTCCTGATATTTTGATCCTTTTTTTCTTTTTTTTTTTGTTGTTGTTGTTGTTGTTGCTTATTGTTGTCTTATAAATTCACTTCCAAAAAAAACGTTGATGATCATCAAACAAATAACACAGATAGAGTAATTTTATTTTATTTATAATAGTGTGGGGTATCTTTTCCTTCAGCTTCTTTTTTTTGTTTGGATCGGCTCGATCTTAGCTAGATATCTGTATTTATCTGTTTTGTTGCTGCTGCTCTGTTGATGTTGTTGTTGTTGTTGTTGTTGTTGTTGTTGTTCCCCTACTATTCTAGATTTTGTCGTTGTTACTGTTGTTGTTGCGTTAGTTAATATTTCACCTCGCAGCACTTTGCACTTTTGCTTTCACAACTTTTGCTTTTATTGTTTTCTTCTTCTCCTCTCTTCACTTCGATGATTCCTTTTTACTCCTGCTGCTGCTGCTGTTTTATTTAGTGCATTTCTTCTTCTATCTTTCCGTCGATTTAGTGTTTTAGTGATGCAAGTATCGTTCAAGTACAATCGCGACGGTCTATAAAAGAAATTTAGCGTAGAAAACAATAAGAAAGTATATCATTTAAATGATCTAATCTTTTTTTCTTATAAAGGTAATACGACAAGCAAAAATTAAAGAATAACACGATTATAATAAATAACACGATATACATTTGTCGTCCTTTTTTTTTTTTTTTTAAATTAGTTTTTCACTGAATTTTTTCAAATAATTTCGTTTTTCCACTTTGACTTTGAGCTTTTATTTTTTTTTTTTTTTTTGTCAAATCAGAAAGAGCCTTCTCAGACACAAACACACAAACAAATACACACATAAAATACAATACAATGCAAAATCATGAATATGCTCGCACTAATATCGATTTATCGTCTATTCTTCTTTCCATCTTTCTATCTAATAAAAATGAATGTTACTAAACGTAAATCTCAATAGCAGCTGGACTAACTTTGATGCATTTTTTGTCTTTGTCGGATGTTTGTTATCTACATTTGAAACCGGTAGGTGACGCTGTTGTCGTGATAAATACAGTGTGTATTATATCATTTTCATTTGGCGCAAAATATACTAAACAGATTTGAATCAATTTACTCTTTTGTACAGTAAAGTGATATTATAAGTTTATCATGAAGGAGATGGAGATATCAGAGACCCCATAAAGTATACACATATGTACAATACATACAGATATTCGTAATCAGCTCGACAGGACGAGCAAATTAGTCCCATAGCTTTTTGAAATAGAGAGCTGAAGTCGGAACTAGCCGAATCGGACCACTAGGAAGGGTACCTCCCACACAACTGTAAATTCAAAATCATGTTCGAATTGAAATTTGGATATTATAAGTGTCTAACCAATACTCACCAACCATATACAATTTCAAGACCCTAGGATTACAGCATCATGAAGCTCCCATACAAATCTAAATTCAAATTCAGGTTCTTACTAGAAAAAATATTTCGTTCTTTATATTAACGAATTGAAATATGGATATTATAAGTGTCTAATCAATATTCACCAACCATGTACATTTCAAGATCCTAGGATTAATGAATCGTATAGTTCCCATACAAACCCAGATTCAAATTCATGTTCTTATTCGAAAAACTTTTTTGTTCTATGGCCACTATAAGATACTAAGGACTAACAAACAACAACAAAGGAAGGGCGCAGCAACGCACGATGGGACATCTAGAGGAAAAGAAAATTGATCACATTATATCATTCGCGGACGATATCATCACCTATCATTCAGAAGATATAGTAAAATTGAAGAAAATAACTTCAAGTATGTTTTCCTCCATTGGACTAACAGTTATAATGTAATCACCAAACATTTGCCAGGAAGGAAACTTGAACATGGGATCCTAAGGTCTTGTGCAGCCTTATATAGACGAAGAAAACACTTGTCTAATACAAAATTATACATGTCAGCTGATGTAAGAATCAATGTACAATACTTATGACAAACCTCATCAGGAAACATATCTATCATTGCCTTGGATGATAAGCGATTCTTAGTTTGAAATATTTAATAATATCTACACCATATAAATATAAAAATATTTATGTTCAAAACAAAGATTACATTTCTACATTATATCACATAAATATAGAGGAGGGGAGAGCTAACACAAAACAGATATAAATGAATTATCTAACATTCAACTAAAAAATGTTGGTGGCTTTAATTCCAGCTGTTACAAGTATATTGGAATGTGTAATATGGAATTTGCTTTTGCCACCATTGGCAAGTCTAATAGCTGATTACTTTGGAACAGCTGAATATTTATTTATTTGTTTAATATTGTAACACGCGCTCTAAACTATTAGAAAAATTCAGAATTATTTATAAAAAAATATTTTGCACAAAACATATGCAAAAATTCGCATTATTATGAAGTTTGAGTTCTGATGAGACCCCGCAGACAAATAACAAATGGTCGCCACAGTCAAAGGTCAATGTTGAGGATGACCCATATTCAAGTGCACAAAAATTCTCACTTAAGTTTGATGTTTTTTTATCCATGTTTGAATCGAATAGATTCAATATGATAATCTTAAATATTCACTATAAAAATGAGATAAAAAAAGAAATCCCAAACGCTAATTAATATATTCATGAAAAGTTATGGTAAGTGTAAATATGATAGATCAATTATGACACACACACATAGCTGAAGTATACTGCAAACAACCAGTCCAGTCTGGACCAGATGATACAAAAACTTGAGCAAAAACAGCCCACACTTGTCAATAGATCAACTCCTGTCACGATAATCCCAGACCCTTACACAGCACACAGCACAAATGACTGTGAGAAAGCTACAGAAATTATGAGTTGGCACTTCTTCAATATCCTCCTCATACTGACAAGACACTTAGGACAGACAACTTTTCGGTAAGAAACCAAAATTACCAATTCGGACAACTTGATAAAACTAGCCTTCCAATTCATTCATTGTCTCCCGTCCAGCCTGAACATTCTTTCCTTTAAATGGCAAAAGTGTGTAGATAATGTGGGTGCATAGCACATTTTGATGAATAAAATTACTCCTTGTATATATTCTGTCAATCAACTTTACTTTCATTCCTGTAAATTTCATATTACACGACTCAATAATTTCTTTCCGATTTCTTTAACCAGGTCTTTTATCTTATATCCTTGTTTGTGAATATTTTCGTACGATGATTTTTTAAGATTATAGAGGTCGGTGGACAGCTGCATAGAGTGCCTCTACGCTGCAGGACGAGAATTTCGAGAAGAGCTCGATAAGTCCGAAAACAACGTCTGGATGCGATTATTTGTAAACTTATAATAGAAGATCGGCATGTGACATACCGTGAAATTGAGGCACCTGTGGTCATTCATTCCACCGTTTTGCATACAATATTGCATGAACATGTGTTCCAAGAGGATGACAATCCAACAAAAGTTGTGCTCGCACGAAGAACTCGAAGCAAATCGTGCTTGTGGAATATGAACTGATCAATTCTCAGTGGTACACGACCCGAAGTTTTTGGTGAAATAAGGAAAACAAACAATCGAAGGCGAAGGATCATTCATCATCATCATGACAATGCAAGTTCGTACACTTCGGCTCAAGCAAACAAATATTTGAAGGTACAAAACGTTAGGATTACAGCCCCGATGTAGCACCGAATAATTTCTTTGTGTTTCAAAAACTAAACAACGAATTAAGTGATCAACGATTTTCGACACCCGAAGAAGCGATTGATGCATTCAAAAAGCATGTTTTGTAGTGGAAAAAGTAAGTTTATAAGTATATTGTTTATTGTTAATTTTTGTTAAAATAAATAAATACAATATAATTGAAAACAAATAACTCCCGTTCTTCAAACCAGATTTAATAGAATGCATCAACAAACTGGCATTTCAAAATCAACACAGAAAAATGCGAGTAAATAAATAAGTATACAATAATAATAATATTTATTCATAAAAGCTGGAAAGCTTTTACTTTTTTTTTAATCGATTTGTCTGAAGTCTGAAGTCAAGAACATATTTTCATAAGAAAGCCAAGTGACCTCGCAACTGATATCTATCGTCGGTATACCAAGTAGACAGTGATGATGATGATGATAGTAGATTAAATTTCTTAAATATCAACAAATTGAAGTCAGCTTATCATCGAGTTCTTATGAACTGATGGATGATGATGATGATGCGGTTCAGATGAATTGAAAAATTATATTGAAATTTGAGTTTAAAGAAAAATATACATCATACACGTATACTAAACAAAAGGAGGGTGATCTGTACAATTTCAAGCTACATATTTATTATTTAGGTAACTGAGAAAACTAATTTATGTATATATATTATGGAGACTATTGGACTTTGAATTATAACTCCAAGTAGTAGATTGTGAGGATGATGATGTGACCCCCATAAGGCGGTGGAGGTTTTTGAAAAATCTACCATAACTTCAGGTTGGTAAAACTCTTTGACTTTCATGGTCGCCGGATCATAAAGTACTCACGTAAAACTGCACAACAGAAATTTATCTCTTTATTTTAAAATTTGATTAAACAATTTCATGATTTTAATGAATGAAAAAAAAAAAACAGAGAAAAATAAAGAAAGAATCCACATTTTCGATTTCACATCTCATAGGCTGATAAAATATACTTTTCGAATTTAGTAAATTTATTTGTTTGGTGGATGCCCAATCTTCTAAAACATAAATTTGCATATAAATCAATGGTAGTGGAGGCATAAGTTTGTAAATACATAGTACAATTCGTAAATTAAAAGTAAGTTGGGGAGATAGAAACAAATGTAAATCTAGATGTTGAAAAGATGATAAATGATGGGAAATAAGTTGAATAAGAAACCCTGCCACAAGCCAAGAAGCAACACAACAAGCTCCTCCTCCACATAACTGCAAAATTTACAAATTGGGGTATAGGCAATACACATAGAGCATTTCAACAATGAGACCAACATATTTGTATGGCAGGTCTTATCCTAGAGTATTGAAATCTACATGGTGATATGGGTCAGACACTTATACTGTTCAATTTCATACGATATCACAAAAAAAAAAGTTTTTGTCTAATAGAAACATAAATTTATGGGAGCTATATAATCCAGTAACTCTAGCGTCTTGAAATTTACGCGTTTCGTGGACATTGTTGTAGTCTCTAAATTTCAGTAGAATAGGACAAGAGTTTCTAATATGAATCTGAATTTTAATGGGTGTATTGCCTCCGTCGTGGTCCGATTCGGCTGGTTCTGACAAATGTCCTGGTTGTAAACTGATAGTATCTAAGTTTCAGTTTGATAGGACAAAAAACAAAAAAGTTAATTAGAACCTGAATTCAAATGGGTGGTTTGTATGGGAGGTACCCACCCTAGTGGTCCGATTCAGGTGGTTCCGACAAATGTACTGCGTATGGTAAAAACAGAGGTTCGTGCAAAATTTCAGCTCTCTAGCTCAAAAACTGAGGAACTAGTTTGCATACATACAGACGGACAGAAGGACAGTCGGACATGGCTTAATCAATTCGTCTAATCGAGCTGATCAAGAATATATGTATGTACATACTTAATGTGGTTTCTTTTGTCTTCTTGTGCCTGTTACAAACTTCATGATAAACTTATAATACTATTCACTTCAGTGAAGAGTATAAATATATTAAATGAAAAGATCGTTTGGACTATAAACTACTCGACTACTAGACACACCACAACAAACAAGGAAAGTAATAACTCACCATGATGTCCAGAACAAAAAACAAAGATGAGTCTATTGAGTAGTTTATACATAAAATAGAGAATAGTAATAACAAAACAAAAAAAAAAAAAGTTATAATAATAATAACTAGCAATAAAAAGTTTTAAAATATTGGGCATTTGTTTTTAGCTTTAAAATAGAATAGATTAAAACCTTCATACCTTCGTTTTGAAAAATGTGAACAACAATCAAAAATGATATTTCATCATAGTCAGATATTGAATAAGAAAATGATGTTTTTAACTAAATTTTCACTTTTCAAATGTGAAAACAAAAGCGAAGTCTTATTTTTGGAATTAGAATTTAGAGGTTCTAATCCTCCCATACAAACCACCCATTTGAATTCATGTTCTTCATATGAAGCAAACAAACTCATTCCCGCCGTGCCATTGGCCAAAACCAGTGCAATCTAGGTCACCAAATGGATTAATTCTACTAAGCCAATTTAATTATAAAAAAAAAAAAAAAAAATACAAAAGAAACAATTGATTTCATAGAAATTGAACATGTAACATGTAAAGGAATAGAGAAGCTACTATAAAAACCAAAACCCAACTTATTTATAGGTAAATTTAAATGGAATTTGTATGGAAAATTATAAACAACAAAATATGTGTGTAACAAAGAGAAGGAAGCCAACCACCATCATGGGGAGGATATGATCAATCCATCAATCAATTCATCCATCCATCCTTGCATCCACGCAATTTATTCGCAAATTGTGAATGAGATTTAGCATAGCATAAAGAGAGAGATAGAGAGAGAGAGAGTGTGTGTGTGTGCAATAAAAATTATGGTTATAACTAAATGAGTAAACACAAAACGATTTAGGCTAATCTACTATTACTGCTACTACTACTACTACTACTACTACAAGTACTACTACTACTACTACTATTACTACTCCAATTATGTACTCATGCATCCATCATCCATCATCGAAACCTCCTCAGTGTTGTGCACCAGCACCACTACCAGTCCCAGTCCCAGTCCCCACCCAAACAATTTATACAGAAATAGAATTCAAGTACACAAATTTCAATAGAATTTTTTAATGCCAACAAAATAACTGCAATTGCATTCCTGGACACACATATTTTTATTGAGAAATACTCATACACACACACACACATATGTATTATGTTATTTTACTTTACGTTACGTTACAATTATTTTACGTATTTACGAGCGAGCAGCAAATGAGAAACCAAATCCAAAATGTAACAGGCGTGTTTGTGTTAAAAGGCAATAGGCCAACTGACATGCGCATGCAAGAAGAGAGAAGAGAATCAAACAAAACAAAACAACACAGAATAGAATAGAACACAACAGAACAGAACAAGGAGTCCAGTCCATCCATCCATGTTATGTTCATGAATCCTCGTTATTGTAAATAATTTAAAAGAAGAAGAAAAGCGCAAAAGGAAAATCACACATTCACACAGAGTGTGTTAATTTTACTTATAAGTAAAATTATAAACATTTGCAAAAAAACCTTGGAATAATAAATTAATAAGAAACAAGGAAACCAGAGAACTTTTGCAGCTGCTAAGAGTTTCTTTTTTAATTGCCAAGTTGAATTGATATAATTACTCAGATTTCCCATGAACTATAATATATGTATTTAGTTAGAATATCATCATATCTAAGCAAAAGTAAAAAGAAAATATGGACAAGGATGGGTAGGAAATTGATAATGGATCTGTTTGTCTGTCTGTCTGTCTGTCTGTGTGTCTTTGGGTGGAGTCGTATATTGTTTGTTAGTATGTGTGTAAATGAACTTTAAATAAATTATAAAAGAGAAAGGTAACATCTGTTTTTATAGTAGATGGATGATAGTATTATTGAGTCATTAATATTACAAAGGCAATAAAAGTTAAACTTTTTTAATTGTAGCAACATTATAAATGAATTACCAACCAACATAACTAACCCATTCAATCCACCCAACCCAATCCACCTACTAATCAAACTGTCAAACAGTCACTCACTCAATCAAACATCTCTTTACATACAATAGTTAACAGTCGTCATGTGTTGAATCAAAATTGAAATGTGTATAAAAGAAGATCAGGTCACCACTATCACCACCACAACCGATGATAAATATAGTACGTACATAGTAGATACATAAATAAATAAACAGGCAAACTGACAAACAGACCGAAAAAGGGTAAAGTTTTTAAAAAGAACGGTCGGTCTACGTCATAGAATATACACGTGTACGAGTACTTACTTATTGTATTGTATTGTATATGTAAGTAAGTATAAAGAGAAACAGAGAAACAGTGAATACTCGTATCTACGTACATATTTACATATTTACTACTGCAAGGGCAATACTAAAATACGTAAGTGTACGAGTACACGAAAATTAGTTTAGAAAGCAAAATTTTCATTATGTCTTCTTCTAATCAAAGCTTACACAAACTTGCATCTTTTTTTAGTAAGTATTGTATATTAAATGCCCTCAAAATTGGATATTGAGATAACCTAAATACTACTGCACTACTATGAAAAGAACAATGATTTATATAAGTACATAGGCATAAAAATACAATAAAAATGTACTTGACTTAATGACAGAATTTTGCGCAAATGTCGGAAAGGAAATTATTTTTATTTGCTTTAATGCACTTACTGATTTATATTGCAACAACAACAATAAGTTAATGCCAATGTTATCGGAATTCACTATATGACTCTTTTTTGTAAGTGACGAGCTTTTAATTTCATCTCCTGTTTGTCTGCTCCAAATTGCACTGCGTACAGTTTGCACAGCACTGTATCGAAGCGATGCACTTTTTTGTTCACAGTTTTGTGGTGCGGTGTGCTCTGATCAAATCAAATTGCTTCTCAAATGTTTGATTTCTTTTTCAAATCTTTTTCGAAACTGACGAGCTTTTAATTTCATCTCCTGTTTGTCTGCTCCAAATTGCACAGCACTGTAACGAAGCGATGCACTTTTTTGTTCACAGTTTTGTGGTGCGCTATGCTCTGATCAAATCAAAGTACTTCTCAAATGTGATTTTTTTTTCAAATCTTGTACGAACGACGATGGTACGGAAATCTTGGTGTGCGTTTCCGATTTTTAATTTTTATCAAAATATTTATATTATACTTAGTACTCTTCACACAGTGGTTACTTTTACAAATTTTGTTATAAAGAAGACATCGGAGATTCCGTCTGTCCGTTTGTATGTATACAAACTAGTTCTACAGTTTTTCAGCTAAAGATCTGCACATTATTCGAAATTAGCTGAATCGGACGCTTGTGCCCCGCTGGCCAAGTCTATCTTTGCTGACGTCTTTCGTTTTCTTTTTTTGTGTAATTGGCTTTTCTTAAGTGAGGGATGAATGTGAGAGGGAGTGAGAAATGTGACGTCGCACGCAATGACACAATATAAATACAACTTCCGGATGTGGAGGCGGAAATACCATTTTTTTTGCAGAGGCTGAGGCGGAAGCGAAAGCGAAGTTCCGTTACAACCATAGTACCTACCATACAAACCCATATTCAAATACATGTACTTATAGCAAATCCTGACGTCAGTAGATATTTATAGCGTTGGAGTGCGAACGAGATTACCATTGAAGTGGCTTTCAATCTGCTTTAATGGTCATCCAGTTTGATAATATTGAAATTTTAAAAATAATTGTTTCCATAAAGAAAAAATAATGATTAGAGGAAATCTACCAACGCTTTCTACTTATGTTTTTACAATATACTTATGTATCTTATCTATATAATTGGTGTGTTCCCTAGGTGATAATATCATGGCCAACAAAGACACTATTTGTAAAAGATAATAAGCTTGAATATCAATAGGGAAGGGAGGATTTTTATTTTATTGTAGGTCTGTTCAAAACATATCGCGAATTTTGAATTTGCGTGGGTTACGTAAATTGGTTTTTTTTTTTTTTTTTTTTTTTGTTAAGTTTGTTTTTGACAGACATAAATGTGACACATGCTTTTCCATTTTAGCGATTTGAAATGTTGAAAATAATTGTTTACATGAAGACAAAATAATGATTAGAGGAAATCTACCAACGCTTTCTACTTATGTATTTTATCTAGATAATTGGTGTGTTCCCTAGGTGACAACCATGGCCAACAAAGCCACTATTTGCATAAGATAATAAGCTTGCATATCCATAGGGAAGGAGAAGGTTTTTATTGAAGTGATACTTCTTTAATGGCACTGGGCAAAAATGTATACTAAAAATTTGAGTGAACAAATACAAATCGTCACGATTGTTTTGTTTCTGTACCTCATGACCGCACTAGGTAGAGACTTCAAATTTTCACAGAAAGTGTATTTCTATTGCCATACCCCCAACAAATAATATAATTTTTGGAGTACACAAGCAAAATGAAATTGTACAATCAATCAATCGCACAATGTGTGGCCGGCATTACAAACTTCTTGACAAACTTGTAGTATTGTATGTAGTTGTATTTGTTTTGAGATGATTTATCCCGAATCGGACCACTAGGGGGGTACCTCCCATACAAACCACCCATGTGAATTCATGTTCTTATTAGAAAAAGTTTTTTATTTTTTTTTTTTTTTTTTTTGTCCTATCAAACTGAAACTTGGACACTATCAGCTTCCAAGATAGCGCAGGACATTTGTCAGAATCAGCCGAATCGGACCACTAGGGGGGGTACCTCCCATACAAACCACCCATTTGAATACTACAATGAAACATTCACTCCGTCCCGTGAATAGTATTTCATCTTCGGTATAGTCGAAGATAACATTCTTTCTAGTTTTATTGTAGGTCTGTTCAAAACATATCGCTAATTTTTTTTTTTTTTTTTACGCGGGTTACGTATATTCAATTTTTTTTTTTTGTTTTTTTTTTTATATGTTGGTTCATTTGTCCTTAAGTTAGGCTGACAATGTCAGCCATGTTGCTTTCTAAGTTTGTTTTTGACAGACATAAAGAAGGTGACACGTACTTTTCTATTTTGTCGAGTTGCTGTCACATAAAATGTGACTGAATGTGATTTGAAGGAATTGGGTCATCGTATCAATTAGATATGTATGTACTACATTTATTTAGAATTAAAAGAGAGATCCAAGATTAGTAGCTACATCTTCATAACTATATACCGATATCTCTTAAATTGTTCCCTCTGACGGTTACAGGAAGACAAACAAACACACGGGGCGATTGTTGTTGTAAAAGCAATACGGTCGCATTCAATAAATGAGGAATAAAGAAACGAGGATGTATGTGCAACAGGAGGATAGAGGTTTGGTGAGCGTAGAACACAACCTATGCCCCAGAAGGGAAGCCACTTGTATCGAATGTTATCATAAGTCTATAGACACCAGTTGGTTGAGTCGGTTTACTTGGATAGTTGGAAATGTCAACGTTTTTGTGCGGACAACAATTGTTTTCGGAGAGCCCGAGTGCCCACTAGAGTGCAAAACCGATAATACTTTTGCTTCCTTGTCGAAATTGATCAATTGGTAAGCAATTTGTCTTCTTTATACTTTTTTTGTTTTACTCGCCTACTAATTTTACATGTGTTATTATACATACAGGCCATGTTATTCGCACTTCTGTATACCTTACCTTTTTAGCTTTTTATTAAAGATATTATGATATTCTTCTTAATTTCAAAAATATTATTTTTTTCTTTTGTTTACTTACAAATTCCATATGTGCATTTCTTTTTTAAGATTTCCGGAAGATAATTAAAATCGGCCAAGTGCGAGTCAGACTCGTACCATATTGGGGTTTGCATGCGAGGTACTCCCCCTAGTGGTCCGATTTGACTGTTTCGAACAAATAAATGTACCGCGCCTATATTAAAAACTTATAGTGTCTAAATTTCAGTTCAATAGTCCAAAAAACAAAAAAAAAACTGAATTTTAATGCTGGGTTTGTATAGGAGTTCGATTAAACTTAAATTTCGACACTATAAAAGTTTCTAATCCACAACCACCAAACGAAGCAAATTTTAAAATCGTGGGGTTATTGAATCGTATAGCTTTCATAGAAACCAAAATGTTTCTTGTATGGGGATCCCTTTACATTTTTGAAAATATTTTAGTTTTAGTATTTGTTGCTGTTGCTCGGATAGAACCACACATTCTGTGAAAATTTTAAGTTCATGTGATATGTCCCGAGGACGGACGGACGGACGGACAACGAAGTCTCTGCAATAGTGTTCCGTTTTGGTACCGTTCGAATAAAATTAATATTATTTATTGTTCCCCAAAACATTTTTTAAAAAAATCACATAAGGAATTTGCAAAGCGTAGCGACGATATAATCTTTCATATATTTATCTTCTTGTTGCTCTTAGATTTATTTTGATTTGGACGCGCGGGCGCACACAAAATAATACTAAACTACATTACGCACATGCACACAATCACAGACCTCATCAACTCATGCAAAAAAAAAAAACAGCAAAAGCACATGCAGAAGCACGCATACAAAAGGGAAGCACAGAGAGAGAGAGAGGAGAGAGAGATCAGTTGTCGTTGTCTCTTTTATTATGCAAACTCTACGCATTGCAGCTTTTTTTCTATTTTACAGTTTTTCCTGTGTCGAGAGAGTGTACGGACAAATAGTGTTCACGTGCTGTGGTTCGTGTGTGCTTTATTTCAACGAATGGCTGCCGCTCTCTGCCTTATTGGCTCTCCAACATGCTGCTTTCAATAAAATATGTAATAATTATTGAGCGAGTCAGTCAGTAAGTGAATTATGAATGATGGAGAGGAACATTGAATGAGTGTAGTATGTGGTATGCACGGTGAGCAGATTAAGTGTGTTTGTGTATTAGAGCGCGCGGGCCTAATTCTACATACTTATATCGTCGCTTGTTCGTGCTTTGCAGCCAAGCCGACTGCCAGTGCTCTCATACGGAATATTTTCACATATTCCTGCCTCCGTTTCACATGCCTGCGCTTGCTACTCCCCACAACCTACTCCAATACACTATGCAGAAGCACAAAAACAACAACAACATCAGCGGCATCAGTCACAGCGACAGGCATCAAATTCTACAAACGGAATTTTTACCGTATTTTTTTTTTCTTCGTTTTTTTTTGTCGTTTTTGTTTTTCCACCATTCTTTTTCTCTTATTTGCACTTCCATTTTGATTTGATTTGAACGAACGATAGCTGTGCTTTCTTTGCTTAAAATAATTTCACAAATAAGTACATATACTTACATATGTATGTACTTGTATACAATAATTTGGTTTGATTTTCAAATTTCAATTCCAAATGCGCGCACTTCACAGACAAGGGAGAGAAGCTTATGAGATTTTGTTTTTTCTTTTTTGAAGGGAACAGCGGGCCGGCGGCCAGAAATCACAACACATTACAATTATTATTGTTCAGTTCAGTTCAGTTTTAATATTATTATTGAGATTAACATGTAAGGGGAATCTGCAGTAACACACACTCACATACACACACACACACAAACAGTTATGGCATGGCTTATATATACAATAGAAATAATCACACTTTCCTATAGACAATGAATAGATTGAGTAGTTTTATGTTTTAAACAAACCTATGTTTTAGTTTTGTTTTGCTTTACATATTTAGTTCATACAAATGTGTTGTATATTGATTCGCTTAAAGGTCCCCCAACGACCCGGTTTCATATCATACAGTACTTACAAATGTTCTTTCATTCTTCCATACATTTATTCATTCAAATCAACCCATTCAGTTTAGTAATCCTAACTGTTTGGTTGTAGTAATTTAAACCAGAGAAAATATTTCATACATTTCTTCGACTTGTATCATTTATAAAATAAAAAATTTACGTAATTGAAACTGAAATTCATTAAAATAATTTAAGAAACTCCGATTAAACCCAACAAACAAACTGCTTAGTAACACACCGCATAGTCAATCTCCTATCAAAATTCCCCAGTAAACCGAATTCTGCTATTGTTTTTTGTTCATTGCTGTGTGCAGCTGAGACGACTTAGACAACCCAACCAACCGACGTCGGCCATGGCCCACCGTGTCCTTGAACGGAAATTCTCATTCGTTCAAAATTCTACCGTCGTCACCGTCACGTTGTTGCTGCCTACGCCCTCCCTTCCATTTCACTCCTCTCTTAAACAATTTCTCATTATACACGTTGTACGTACATGTATGTATGTATGTAGATCCTATCCTAAATTCTAAGCTTAAAATTCACAATGATCCATCATCACACTTTTTCTATTGTGTTAGTTAGTAAGTAGATCAAAACCACTTCAATCCAATCTTAAAAGAATGTGGACAACAATAAACAATAATGAATAATTAGTCTTTACCATACAACATAAATAGTTTCATCAATTGCCAATTTGGATACAACTGGGACGAAGAAGACGACGACGCCATCATCACACTTCCAATTCTTTAATACACACTCCATGACCTATTGCCTTTTTTATTGCTGTTGCTATTTTACTATTTTTATACATTTTTGAATACTTATGTTCTTTGATTTCTTTTCTTTTCTTTTCGATTCTTTGTTTTCAACAAACAATTTTGTGTTTTTTTTGTAATAACAAACAACAATTTTTCACAAATCACAGAATTTTCTTTTTCTCGTTTTTTCCTTTATTTCTTATTTGAATATTTGCAAAATAAATTTTTCACACGTTTTTGTGTCGATTTCTTGTATTTCTTCATCTCTGTACACTTCTCTACTGCTGCTGCTGCTGCTGCTGCTTGTTCTTTCTTATTGCTGCTGCTACTGATGCTTCTTCTTCTTCTTCTTCTTTACCAGAGTATCGTTCGTTCTTTTTGAATTAACGTCTGCCCCCCTCCGCCCCTCTACAACTATACATTTCCACCTCACCTAACACTTACACAAACATACATTCGATTCCAACACACAAAAACACACACCATGCGCACACATTCGATTCATACACACGCGGCGGCACTCACTCACTCACATATACATACAGATGAACAAGCGACCCAGCAGAGCAGTCGACGCAACGACGGCCGCAGCGACAGACGGGAAGACGACTACGGTTACTAGAACAAACTTATTTGATTCTCATGTGTATATTTTTTTCATCTTTTCTTCACATTTCGCTTTGCACTTCTTCGTTTTCAATGTAGAACAAATTTATTCCATTTTATTTTATTTATTTTTCTTTTTTTTTAACTATAATTCACGCATTGTTTTTCTGTTTTTTGTTTTAATTATTTATACAATTGTCTTCTTTGATTTACAGAACAGAAGAGAGACAAATAGAAAAAAAAAAAAAAACAAAAAGAAATAGAATTGATTGGTTTTGTGTAACGCAAGTTCTTTTTACCGTTGCTTTATAATATTATTTCAACTATTATTATTATTATTATCTATATATCGGCTTACCTTTGCCATTATAGGATTTTAGATCCGCTTTATTTGGAATGGCAGACAGGCCAGACAGACAGACACAGACTGAAAGACACAAGTACGAAAATTTCATTTGCTCATAAGATTCTCATGTACAGAAGCGGAGCATTCACATACACGCGCATATTGCGCGCCAATACGCATGCTCGCTCATTTTTGCAATTTCATACTCTCAAAAAAAAAACTCTCGCGCTATGCCGCTCTCTCGATACTCCTAGTCCAACAGCTGACAGCTGATGTTGTCCCGCCAAATTTGTTAATGGAAAAAAGTTTTAAACGAATTTTATTTGATGGTGTTTTGGTTATATTATTTTATTCATTTAACTTCAAATATTTTATTTAATTTTATATAAATTTTATTTTCTTTATATATTTTCTAATGTTTTTTGCTTAACTTTTTTTGTTGTTTTCTTCAGCCTCCAGATTTAAAATTAACCACCGAAACAATAATAAAAATGTATAAAATATTAAATTGGTAATTTTTAACTGCTAAGTGGATCTTTGATTTTTAAGTAATTCTACATTCTATTCGTGTTTTATTCATGCCCAATTTACTAACAGTAGTAGATTAGAAGTTTATATAATCGAGTATTAGAAGCAGTAATCCAAGGGGTACCCCCAACTAAAGAGCCTCGGAGGCTTTTGAATGATGACAGTAGGTAGAAAATAATTGTTTTTTTTTTTTTTTTTTTTTTTTGACAATTTAACCGATAATGATTGGAATTGTTAAAGAGCTGAATTCTTAGATAAGGAAAGTGCAACTTGAAAGGATATGAATGACACATGGTATACCATACATGTGATGGTTAGTGTTACAGATTGGGGGCAAGTAAGTCGAAGTAATTTGTGGAAAAATATGTTTTTGGATGACCGACACGTAGTCTTAGGACTTTTGAAAAGGATGAACGGTGTTGTGTGAAGTCAAATTGTATGTTTCCAAAGTCGTATAGATTCTTTTTGTTTGTGTTTATTCTATTCTAATAAAGTTTGATAAGATCCAAGATGGATTTACGTTTGTGTATGTAAATAGATTTTACCATAGCCATTTAAATATATAAGAGGAGTTGTAATTTGGTCTTCCGACCAAGAAAGAGGGATATTAACAGGATATGTAGGAACATACTTCTCATGATCCGACAGAACCAATTACTTTTTAAAATATGTGATCTTTAATTAGCAGTTCTTCTTTAACAGTCACTTGTCGGATATAATGATGATAATATGAGATAATAGGATTTTACTCACAAAAATTCGATAACATTAAAATCGAATTTTGAATGATAGTTAAAGAATTTGAATTTGTTTGAGAAGTATAAGAGAGAGAGTATAAGGGATTTATGTAGTGTTGGTCAATAGTCGAATGAGTTATGTGAATGATTAGTGTTGAATAATATATCATAGATAAAATAAAATTCAATAGAAAGTGCTAGAAAATCTCTTTGTTTCTGCCACGAAATTGTAGTGCTAGTGCGAATAGTGAGAGAATATGGTCGGAGATCAAACAACGAGAGATATGTCAACATGTGCAAAGGAACCGGACTCCACTATTGCCACAGATGAAGCACCATCAACAGAAACTTGTGCTGGTGGTGGTGGAAAGAAACCCATATTTAGGACATAAATCCTGATGAGAGTGATCTCGAAACAACTGTCATCGAGTCGGCGTGTATGAGTTGCTTTAAGAATGGCACAACGCGCCTGCTATTAACCAAGATTCCATTCTTCCGTGAAGTTGTTTTGATGTCATTCAAATGTGAACATTGTGGCTTCGAGAACAATGAAATACAATCGGCTTCTGAAATCCAGAAGAAAGGTGTACGCATTCGATTGCAGGTGCAGCACTCGTCGGATCTCAATCGGCGTGTAGTAAGTTCCGATTTCTCAGCGGTTACCATACCCGAGGTAGAACTGGAAATACCGAGCAAATCGAAAAGAGGTGAAATCACTACAGTTGAAGGTATCATTGATCGAACAATACGCGGTCTAACACAAGACCAAGAGAAGCGTCGGCTCGAACATCCCGAAGCAGCAGCATCTATAGATGCCTATATCGTACGTCTAAATGAACTGAAAGAGCTGAAAAGCCCATTTACATTAATTGTGGAGGATGCGAGTGGCAATAGCTTCATAGAAAATCCTTTCGCACCGGCTACAGATCCCAATACAAAGACAACCCACTTTACGCGTGACGATGCTCAAAATAAACTATTAGGTAATGTATTCAGTACTGATCTTTGACTTTGGGATATCTCAATATAAGCTTTTTAGCATTTTTAATTCTCGAAAAGCAAGCACAAAGACAGTATACACATTACATTATATTGACCAGGAATATGGCCTCAAGATGTCCTTATGATATCGGCCCTAAGTGTATACTCGTATATCTTTGTTTCCTTTGTTCTCTGAACTTAAAGTTTCCATTTTTGCACAGGTTTATATGAAGATGCTACTAATAAGGAGGACAAGCATTTGCTGAAGCCCATAACGGAAGGTGAATGGCCCTTGGAAGAACTTCATGGTGAAGTTTTGCAATTCCCGACCAATTGTCCAAATTGCTTATCCCCATGCGAAACGAATATGAAGCTCACCAATATTCCACACTTCAAGGAAGTCGTCATTATGGCAACAGTATGCGAAAGCTGCGGTAATAAAACAAATGAAGTCAAGTCAGGTGGTGGAATTGAAGAAAAAGGAATGCGGTTTGAAGTGCGCATTGAATCCAAGGATGATCTAACACGTGACGTACTCAAATCGGAGACATGCAATTTATCAATACCCGAATTGGATTTGGAAGTAGGTGCAATGGCTTTAGGTGGACGTTTCACTACAGCTGAGGGCATAGTGGCAGCTATGAAAGAACAACTTTCTGGCAATGGCATTATCTTCCATGATTCATCTGATGAGCAATCCAAGCAGCGTATGGAAACATTCATTAAAGCATTTGATCAAGTCATAAATCTAGAGAAAAATATCACCTTAGTCTTAGATGATCCAGCGGGCAATAGTTATGTGCAATCATTAAGCGATGATGATAAACCAGATGCCAAGCTCAAGATCATTAAATACGAAAGATCTTACGATCAAAATGAGGAATTAGGTTTAAATGATATTAAAACAGAAAATTACTGAAAATCGTTGAATCGTTTTAAATGTTTTCATAATTTGTATGTACATACAATAAAAAACAAAAAAACGTTTAATAAATGCAACGAAATTTAATGTACTCTGGACGATATCTATAAAGTTATTACATATTATACATACATACATTCGTTTTTATATACTTAGATTTGATCTATGTAACTTATAAACCACTTACTAGTGCTCATCACAATTTGAATACGCTGCCGAAGTTTCAGTTCCTTTGGTCCAGCGATTGGATCACAAAACTGTTACGAGGCTGTTACCTTCATTATCACAATGGAAATACGTTGCCCACATTTCAGATCCTTAGGTTCAACAGTATGGTTTTGGGCGGTGTCCTTATATTCATTCATATTTATTTCTTTATATATTTTGACCCACCTTCTAAACCACATAGGAATAGTGTATCAAACAGCTGTTTCTGAGTGGTTATGTACATCATAATAATGGGGACATTTGTCCAAAATTTCAGCCTTAGATACAGTGGTTTGGTCTTGGTGGTGTCCTTAAAGTTACAAACATTCGTTTCTGTACACTGAAATTTAATACAGCTTATAAAACATTTTGGAGTGATAAATCACAAAACTGTTTCGAGGTTGTTACCTTCATTATCATAATAGAAATACGCTGCCCACATTTCAGATTCTTAGGTTCAACAGTTTGGTTTTGGGCGGTGTCCTTAAATTCATTCATATTTATTTCTTTATATATTTTGACCCACCTTCTAAACTACTTATTAAACAGCCGTTTTTGAGTGGTTATATACATCATAATAATGGGGGCATGTGCCCAAAATTTCTGTTCCTTAGATACAGTGGTTTGGTCTTGGTGGTGTCCTTAAAGTTACAAACATTCGTTTCTGTACACTGAAATTTAATACAGCTTATAAAACATTTTGGAGTGATAAATCACAAAACTGTTTCGAGGTTGTTACCTTCATTATCATAATAGAAATACGCTGCCCACATTTCAGATCCTTAGGTTCAACAGTTTGGTTTTGGGCGGTGTCCTTAAATTCATTCATATTTATTTCTTTATATATTTTGAGCCACCTTCTAAACCACTTAAATATAGTGTATTAAACAGCCGTTTCCGAGTGGTTATGTACATCATAATAATGGCTACATGTGTCCAAAATTTCAGTTCCTTAGATACAGTGGTTTGGTCTTGGTGGTGTCCTTAAAGTTACAAACATTCGTTTCTGTACACTGAAATTTAATACAGCTTATAAAACATTTTGGAGTCATAAATCACAAAACTGTTTCGAGGTTGTTACCTTCATTATCATAATAGAAATACGCTGCCCACATTTCAGATCCTTAGGTTCAACAGTTTGGTTTTGGGCGGTGTCCTTAAATTCATTCATATTTATTTCTTTATATATTTTGAGCCACCTTCTAAACCACTTAAATATAGTGTATTAAACAGCCGTTTCCGAGTGGTTATGTACATCATAATAATGGCATGTGCCAAAATTTCGTTCCTTAGATACAGTGGTTTGGTCTTGGTGGTTCCTTAAAGTTACAAACATTCGTTTCTGTCTAGATACAGTGGTTTGGTCTTGGTGGTGTCCTTAAAGTTACAAACATTCGTTTCTGTACACTGAAATTTAATACAGCTTATAAAACATTTTGGAGTGATAAATCACAAAACTGTTTCGAGGTTGTTACCTTCATTATCATAATAGAAATACGCTGCCCACATTTCAGATCCTTAGGTTCAACAGTTTGGTTTTGGGCGGTGTCCTTAAATTCATTCATATTTATTTCTTTATATATTTTGAGCCACCTTCTAAACCACTTAAATATAGTGTATTAAACAGCCGTTTCTGAGTGGTTATGTACATCATAATAATGGCGACATGTGTCCAAAATTTCAGTTCCTTAGATACAGTGGTTTGGTCTTGGTGGTGTCCTTAAAGTTACAAACATTCGTTTCTGTACACTGAAATTTAATACAGCTTATAAAACATTTTGGAGTGATAAATCACAAAACTGTTTCGAGGTTGTTACCTTCATATAGTGCGCCACTTCAACCTAGTTCAAATTGGTTGCGTGTCCAAATTCATCATATTTTTCTATATGCCCACAATTTCAGCGTCATTCTAAGTTCAACAGTTTGCAGTTTTGGTCGGTGTCCTTAAATTCACACATTCGTTTCTGTACATGAATTTAATACAGCTTCTAAAACATTTTGGAGTATAAACACCGTTTCGAGTTGTTATTACATCATAATAGAAATACGCTGCCCACATTTCAGATCCTTAGGTTCAACAGTTTGGTTTTGGGCGGTGTCCTTAAATTCATTCATATTTATTTCTTTATATATTTTGAGCCACCTTCTAAACCACTTAGGAATAGTGTATCAAACAGCTGTTTCTGAGTGGTTATGTACATCATAATAATGGACATAGTGCCAAAATTTCAGTTCCTTAGATACAGTGGTTTGGTTTTGGTGGTGTCCTTAAAGTTACAAACATTCTTTTTACTTTACGTATACTTTTGAGCTAAATCACAAAACCAGCTTAAATAATAGAAATACGCTGCCCACATTTCAGATCCTTAGGTTCAACAGTTTGGTTTTGGGCGGTGTCCTTAAATTCATTCATATTTAGTTTCCTTAATATCAGTTCCTTAGACCTCACCACTTAAAATTATTAAACAGCCGTTTCCGAGTGGTTATGTACATCATAATAATGGCTACATGTGTCCAAAATTTCAGTTCCTTAGATACAGTGGTTTGGTCTTGGTGGTGTCCTTAAAGTTACAAACATTCGTTTCTGTACACTGAAATTTAATACAGCTTATAAAACATTTTGGAGTCATAAATCACAAAACTGTTTCGAGGTTGTTACCTTCATTATCATAATAGAAATACGCTGCCCACATTTCAGATCCTTAGGTTCAACAGTTTGGTTTTGGGCGGTGTCCTTAAATTCATTCATATTTATTTCTTTATATATTTTGAGCCACCTTCTAAACCACTTAAATATAGTGTATTAAACAGCCGTTTCTGAGTGGTTATGTACATCATAATAATGGCGACATGTGTCCAAAATTTCAGTTCCTTAGATACAGTGGTTTGGTCTTGGTGGTGTCCTTAAAGTTACAAACCACTGTTATCGACTGGCATAATCACAATGAACCATAATAATAGAAATACGCTGCCCACATTTCAGATCCTTAGGTTCAACAGTTTGGTTTTGGGCGGTGTCCTTAAATTCATTCATATTTATTTCTTTATATATTTTGAGCCACCTTCTAAACCACTTAAATATAGTGTATTAAACAGCCGTTTCTGAGTGGTTATGTACATCATAATAATGGCGACATGTGTCCAAAATTTCAGTTCCTTAGATACAGTGGTTTGGTCTTGGTGGTGTCCTTAAAGTTACAAACATTCGTTTCTGTACACTGAAATTTAATACAGCTTATAAAACATTTTGGAGTGATAAATCACAAAACTGTTTCGAGGTTGTTACCTTCATTATCATAATAGAAATACGCTGCCCACATTTCAGATCCTTAGGTTCAACAGTTTGGTTTTGGGCGGTGTCCTTAAATTCATTCATATTTATTTCTTTATATATTTTGAGCCACCTTCTAAACCACTTAAATATAGTGTATTAAACAGCCGTTTCTGAGTGGTTATGTACATCATAATAATGGCTACATGTGTCCAAAATTTCAGTTCCTTAGATACAGTGGTTTGGTCTTGGTGGTGTCCTTAAAGTTACAAACATTCGTTTCTGTACACTGAAATTTAATACAGCTTATAAAACATTTTGGAGTCATAAATCACAAAACTGTTTCGAGGTTGTTACCTTCATTATCATAATAGAAATACGCTGCCCACATTTCAGATCCTTAGGTTCAACAGTTTGGTTTTGGGCGGTGTCCTTAAATTCATTCATATTTATTTCTTTATATATTTTGAGCCACCTTCTAAACCACTTAAATATAGTGTATTAAACAGCCGTTTCCGAGTGGTTATGTACATCATAATAATGGCTACATGTGTCCAAAATTTCAGTTCCTTAGATACAGTGGTTTGGTCTTGGTGGTGTCCTTAAAGTTACAAACATTCGTTTCTGTACACTGAAATTTAATACAGCTTATAAAACATTTTGGAGTGATAAATCACAAAACTGTTTCGAGGTTGTTACCTTCATTATCATAATAGAAATACGCTGCCCACATTTCAGATCCTTAGGTTCAACAGTTTGGTTTGGGTAGTGTCCTGAAACTTACACGTAATTATTTTTACATACTCGTATATATTTTAAATCACCTTATAATCTTCATCTTTTATGGTTCGATTTCGATGATCCGGAGCCCGGTTCTTCTACCATTCAAAGTCGCATAAACTTGTAATCCGATTCCCAGTGTTATTTTTTCTTTCTAATCTCAAACGCAGCCTTTTGGTCTATACCGCCCAATCTGGACAGAGATGTCGTTGGATTTTCTTTGGAAAGCTTAATTTGTTGCAGGAATTCCCAGTAGGGTGTGTAACCTTTTGTAGCTACTCCTTCCACACTCGTCGCTCGCAGCAAACCTATGTATATATGTATGTGCCTGCAGGCTGATCACCATCCGCCACCTGTGACCGAGTACCGAGTGCATAATTTTGATTTTTTAAATTCAATTGGACAATTTGCAATTTGCCTATAAACAAAGCGAAGACCATAAATTCAACAAGTCGTCAAACAATCTAAGGGCATTTTTATCGAATTTCTTTTCATTAATTTTACAACACTGTTTGCAGCATTACAGCTGTTTAACTGACAGCTGTCAGATTGTGAATGAACAGCAGCAACAAACTTTTGTTTCCTTGAGTTGTGTAACCAAAATCAAATTGAATCGGTATTTAAAACAAAATGCAATCATATTTTATTAAATTGAAATATAATTAATTGATTGCATTCATTCATTTGACAGATTAGCAAAAAATGTCGGCACCGGCAGCACGTGGTACGACTTCGCTGTTTAAGCGCGCATGGAACGAAATCCCTGACGTTGTCGGTGGCACCGCTTTGGCACTTGTGGGTTTGGTGATGGCTGGTGTCGGTTTGGCAAATTATTATGCCAACGATGGGGACAATCGCCGTTATAAGCTTGGCTATGTTGTAATGCGTCACGATGATCCACGTGCCGAAAAAGTACGGAAGGATTAGAGGCGGAGGCAAGAAAATCTGCTACGCTAGACTAGACTAAATTCTTGGCTTCTTCTCAACATTATGATTCTTCTCTTTTTATTTCGAAAGATTAAACAATTTAGTTATAAAAAGTACAAAATAATGTTAGTGTTTCTTTCTGGAATACTGGACTGGATTATTCCTCTAAAAAGGAAACGTCTTCGTGCACTGTAGACTGATGGAATTTTAAACCTACCGAAGTTTTGAAAGCTTGTAAGCAAACAACGCATTGTTTTAGGCTTAGTCTTTCGTAACCCTCCTCCATCGCTTCTTCTACATCACTTGGTAGCAAATCAACGATCTCATTTACGTCGTCATCATTAATGTGAATTAGTGGATCTGAAATTCAAAAGTAAACATGTAAGTATATAAAATAAAGGGTTTTCCTTTTCAATACAATATTCCCAGAGAGTGAAGATTGTCATTGGACTGGAAGCAAGGTAGCACCACTAGCTTTCAATATACAAAGATGGATTCAAGACAGACGATGGTACTGGTGCTGGCAGAAGCAGTAAAGCTGATGAGACTCGCTTGGAAACATAGCGATTTACATATATTGACAGCCAAAAAGGCTGCTATTAAAACGCTGTCAAACAAACAGTAACACTATGGTGGCTGTTGTCAAGATCTCCAGTAACACTGAATTATATTTTACTGGGTACGTGGCCAATCTAGTATTTTACGTAAGGAAATGGCGAACAAGAACCATATACTAGAAAGTGATCCTTTACATACACAACCGCTGACTTTCAGTAGACTTTCGAGCTCCCACAATTTCACAAAAATAAGATTCCGGTTATGATACGAGTTTTAATAGGGCATTGAGCTAATGACTCAAAGGATGTATGCTCCCCAACACTTCTAATGTGACTGCTCTGCTCAGCCCAGCCGTCAACCGTCCATAAACTCAGGCATCCCATTTGCCGTAAAGCTTCCTCGTATACTCTGCTTGCATAAAGTAATCTAATCTAAGGGATTTGCTTACCATTTTCGAAATCTATACCATTGTTGTTACGAACAATTGTGCCATCTTCCGGTTCTTCTTGGGCTTTGGATATTTTAATGCTGTTACCACAGCGACGTCTCTCATACTTTAACGCAACTTCAAATTCATTTTGAGATACACGCATTAGTCTCTTAAAGTTATACGTTGTTGTGAGACATTCGATGCATGTTTTGCATATATGCTTGGGTAAATTGTCGCCTTCCTTAATTGCTGTCTCCAAGAAGTCCAATTTATTGATGGCCTCATATATCAATATGGATTCATCAAACACCATACGATTTTCAAAAATGTTTTGTAAATCGTTCGATTCTTTATTGCAAGTGCGGCATGTTTTTTCAAAAATTGTGTCTGCCATTGTCACTTGTTCACTTCTGTTTTTTTTTTTTCTTGTTTCTGTTGGTTCCAAATGGTAACTAATTTCCCACAAAAAACTACTACTCAACTATTCGCAAAAAGTTTGATTTTGCTTCACAAACAATTCTGAATATGCGTCCACTTAACCAGATTGATTGAGACCAGCCGCGTTTGTAAAAATTCTATCGTCGCCATGCCAATTCTATATTCACGCATCTGTCAAATGTTCCGCATATTTTCTGTGAAAATTCTTGCAGCTCTCCATCGCAGATGCAAAGTATTTGGTCATGTTTCTGCGGATTGAGTATTTTTCGCGCTTTTTTTTTTTTTTGTCGAACATGACCAGTGACGCCATGATCTGGATATTTGCCGCCACATTAAGGACAAAAATAATGTTAATGCAAGTCAAACCACCGTTTGATGCACCTAGGTATTACGCCGAACGTTAAATATACAATGTGATCAAAAATATGGAGAAAGCTTTCACTTAATACCATTTCTAAGGAACACCGCCTCAATTTTGCTACGCTCATTTAACCTAGAATTATCGTGCTCACATGTGAGCGATGCCTGCGTGGGTTAACATTTATTTAACAATTATACGAGTATGACCTATTAACAACATTCAAAATTGATTGATTTGATTAATATTTTTATTGAAATATATTATGTCTTCCAAATAAATAAGATTAATAAATTTTCAAAGTTTCATTTCTCACTTATTTTTGTGCACAATTCTTTGGTGTAGCTTCAAGCCTTGGATATTTTTACAGCTTTTTCCGCAATAACACTTAAATGGTTTAATGCCCCTAATCTTCCTAAACGAAACTTCAGCTTTCTTGGACTCTTCCGTTAGTTGTTTTATCATCTTCTCAACATTTACTTCTGGTTCCACCATATCCGCAGCCAATGCCAATGTTCCAGACTGTCCCTCAAGGTTTTCCTCTGAGGTTTCCCCTTCAGACTCGGTGGTGCTAGTTAAGTCTATATCAGGAAATCTTACAGATTGCTTTTCATTCTCATCATTTACTTCTGTCTTAATCTCCTCATCCTCAGATTTGTCATCTATAGTCTCCCAATCGGAGTCGCTATAGGATGCTACGACCTCCTCAGCACCTGTTGCTGACTGTTGCTCAATGTTCTCATTTATTGATATATTTTGTGGTTTGTTGTTTTCAGACATTGCTGCGTGTTCCGAATTATTCCTTTGTATTTTTGAATATAAAATGTTTACGGAATTTTTGTAAATCTCAAACGTGCTGTGTGCTGTCACGAAAACGCGCAAAAAATGCCTACTTCGGCTACAGAGAATTATTTAAAAAAAAACTTCATTTCTCAGTTGGCAAGATGTTAATAATTTCACAAGTTGGCAATACATCAATTTGAGAAGAGATTAATTAGGGTTGTCAACCGTACTAATAGTATTGTACTATATTTTGTTTCAGCGTACTAAAAACTTGAAGTAATATAATCTAAGGGATTTGCTTACCATTTTCAAAATCTATACCATTATTGTTACGAACAATTGTGCCATCTTCCGGTTCTTCTTGGGCTTTGGATATTTTAATGCTGTTACCACAGCGACGTCTCTCATACTTTAACGCAACTTCAAATTCATTTTGAGATACACGCATTAGTCTCTTAAAGTTATACGTTGTTGTGAGACGTTCGATGCATGTTTTGCATATATGCTTGGGTAAATTGTCGCCTTCCTTAATTGCTGTCTCCAAGAAGTCCAATTTATTGATGGCCTCATATATCAATATGGATTCATCAAACACCATACGATTTTCAAAAATGTTTTGTAAATCGTTCGATTCTTTATTGCAAGTGCGGCATGTTTTTTCAAAAATTGTGTCTGCCATTGTCACTTGTTCACTTCTGTTTTTTTTTTTTCTTGTTTCTGTTGGTTCCAAATGGTAACTAATTTCCCACAAAAAACTACTACTCAACTATTCGCAAAAAGTTTGATTTTGCTTCACAAACAATTCTGAATATGCGTCCACTTAACCAGATTGATTGAGACCAGCCGCGTTTGTAAAAATTCTATCGTCGCCATGCCAATTCTATATTCACGCATCTGTCAAATGTTCCGCATATTTTCTGTGAAAATTCTTGCAGCTCTCCATCGCAGATGCAAAGTATTTGGTCATGTTTCTGCGGATTGAGTATTTTTCGCGCTTTTTTTTTTTTTTGTCGAACATGACCAGTGACGCCATGATCTGGATATTTGCCGCCACATTAAGGACAAAAATAATGTTAATGCAAGTCAAACCACCGTTTGATGCACCTAGGTATTACGCCGAACGTTAAATATACAATGTGATCAAAAATATGGAGAAAGCTTTCACTTAATACCATTTCTAAGGAACACCGCCTCAATTTTGCTACGCTCATTTAACCTAGAATTATCGTGCTCACATGTGAGCGATGCCTGCGTGGGTTAACATTTATTTAACAATTATACGAGTATGACCTATTAACAACATTCAAAATTGATTGATTTGATTAATATTTTTATTGAAATATATTATGTCTTCCAAATAAATAAGATTAATAAATTTTCAAAGTTTCATTTCTCACTTATTTTTGTGCACAATTCTTTGGTGTAGCTTCAAGCCTTGGATATTTTTACAGCTTTTTCCGCAATAACACTTAAATGGTTTAATGCCCCTAATCTTCCTAAACGAAACTTCAGCTTTCTTGGACTCTTCCGTTAGTTGTTTTATCATCTTCTCAACATTTACTTCTGGTTCCACCATATCCGCAGCCAATGCCAATGTTCCAGGCTGTCCCTCAAGGTTTTCCTCTGAGGTTTCCCCTTCAGACTCGGTGGTGCTAGTTAAGTCTATATCAGGAAATCTTACAGATTGCTTTTCATTCTCATCATTTACTTCTGTCTTAATCTCCTCATCCTCAGATTTGTCATCTATAGTCTCCCAATCGGAGTCGCTATAGGATGCTACGACCTCCTCAGCACCTGTTGCTGACTGTTGCTCAATGTTCTCATTTATTGATATATTTTGTGGTTTGTTGTTTTCAGACATTGCTGCGTGTTCCGGATTATTCCTTTGTATTTTTTGAATATAAAATGTTTACGGAATTTTTGTAAATCTCAAACGTGCTGTGTGCTGTCACGAAAACGCGCAAAAAATGCCTACTTCGGCTACAGAGAATTATTTAAAAAAAAAACTTCATTTCTCAGTTGGCAAGATGTTAATAATTTCACAAGTTGGCAATACATCAATTTGAGAAGAGATTAATTAGGGTTGTCAACCGTACTAATAGTATTGTACTATATTTTGTTTCAGCGTACTAAAAACTTGAAGTAATATATAGTACGCAAAAATACTATAATTTCAACACCGAAATCTAACTAAAAAAACATTTATGAAATTACAATATTAAATGAAATATTGCCAAAAGTTAAAGATTGCAGTGAATTTATTAACAAAACTATTGGCAAAAAATGGCAACATATTCTAAAAAGAACAAAAAATAACACCCAATTTATTTAAAGTTATTTCTTTCCTATTCTCTATTCCTGCCACTTCGGCATTCACAGAAAGGATATTTTTGGTTATGAATTCGAAATGGAGAGCAGAGAGAAACAGAAAAATGAGCTTTTGATGTACATAAATTTAAAAATTGAATGTATTAAGGCATATGACAGTTTTATTTTAGATAAAAAATTGTTAAAAAAGTATAATTTTATTAAAAATAAATAAGTAACAAATATATCTATTTCTATTCTTTGTATTTTTTCCATAAAATACTATATTTTTTTTTTTTTTTTTATGTGTACTATATTTTTTTTAGCTTATTTCGACAAATACTATATTTCAGCGAAGAAAAATTGGCAACCCTAGTTTTAACCGCGTACCCATTTCATCAAATATTTATGCATTATTTAGACTTAACCCTTTCAATTACCGATTCACTATATCTTGACTTTTGTGAAAGACTGCATATAGTGTCCCATTACTTATAATAAATATGTGCTTATGTATATGCATAGTATGTAGTCCTAAATATCTTCTAAGTTCTACTCATATCTTTTTTAGTAATAATTACGCAGGCAGCCTGTTTTTATAACATAATTTTAGGGTTCCGGACCCAAAGGTGGTTACCAAACCGAACCCTATAAGTAAGGCTACACTGTCTGTCCGCTTTATCTCATGAACCGTAATAGGTAGAAATTTTCACAATTCAATTTGCTACAGCAACAAATACTTAACGTAAAAAAAAATTGAAAATTTAAAGGGGCCCGCATACAAGAAACGTATGGGTTTGTATGGGACATTATCAGCTGTACAATATATTATTTCTTCAAGTATGTTGACAATTCGGTGACATTGCTCAATCGTACCATGTCCTCAGGTATGATGCAATGTTAATATCTGCACTTTGCTATTGGACCCATTAGCAGCCTTGTAAATCCTAATCCTAATTCACTGCAGACTTTCTATGTTGGAATAAATCTGGCGGTACTCCACAGTTGGAGGTCTAGACTGTTTTGAAAACTGTGTTGTAAACTAAAATGTTCTTGTACATACACAGCTTAGACTTATGTTGGAGCAGCCAGTACATTTCCTTCATTTGGAGAGATATACCTATATGGTATAGGTGTTTTTTCATTTGCCGTTATGTGGGTTTTCCATGCGATATGCATATCTAAGTGTAAGCCTAAGTATTTTATGCTGTATCAGAATGGTAAGGCGGCCCCTGTGCCGAATCGAATGTTCCATTTACTGATGAGCCAGGACTCCAAAATGTTTAGTTCAGCGTGAACTATGGCCGATGCTTCAGTTGCAGTAGCGGCTGTTGACAGGATGGCTGTGTCATCTGCATACCTATGCTTTTCTTAGTAAGTAGTTGACGATGATTACAAGGCAAATCCGCAGGATGCAATTTCTTGATTTTAAAGAGCAGCCATACATGCCAGACACGGCCGCAGGATTGCTTAATGCCAGCAGTGTACTGCTTACTTGTAAATGCCTTAAGGATGAAAGCCAAATTGATGTGCGAAAATGACTCCACCTTTGGCTAGCAGTGGTGACAATCTACAGAAAAATATTCTGTCAAAAATCATCCAGGCTGATGATGCTTACTTCTGTACATATTAGAATAATCTCCACACATTTCCATTGTGAAAGACATTATGGGACCCTAAGCATTCTATTGAAAATGAGGGTCCTATCTATTTTATCGTATCCTGGCTTCCACCTTAGGCATTATAATGTATGATTGCATTTGATTGGCAAATCCAATCATTAACTTATAGAGTTTGCTTACACAAATGAAAAAACATAATTGAATTGAATGATATTAAATTGTTAATATTTTGTTATTATTATTTAAGTTTATTATATCAAATTTATATGGTAATCATATACTACATACATCATTATCATTGTCCTTTGACTTAGTTTATGATGAATACAACAAAATATGTAGTATTTACTTATCATGCTACTACATACCTTCCCCCCATCCTCACAATCCTATCACCAACATTTTCCTCTTTCGATTGATCTCGTAAGGCTCTGCTAGTAAAACCGAAAGCCTTCTTAAAAAAGAAAACTTCTCTATTTTGGAAAAGATATGCATGCAGTCAGTAATCAATTTGGGAAACATTTGAGCTAAAAAATCTCAATATTTTTCGATGAATTCGTATATACTTATTAAACTTCTATATGGTATTATATTATTATGTATGTATGTATGTATATGTTTCTAAAGAATATTTTTATCAAATAATTTTATTTTATTTCAAATATTTAATTTAATTTTTATTTTATTTTATTTATTTCCTTTTTTTTTTTTTTTTTTGCAGTTTTTCATGCATTTCTACAAATGGAAGATTTTTCGATATGATGATTGTACAATATCAAAAATTTCACTATTTTTATACTCATCACGCATGGAATATTAGTATTATAAGTTTGTATGACAGACAGAAGGATACATCGGAGTCCACACAAAGTATATACATATTGTATTTGATCGCCGAGCTCGCCGAAGTTAATCTTGTTTTTACATGTTTTTGTATATTTTCATTTTGATGATGATTATTTCAGTGAAAATGAGGGGAGTTTGTTTTTTGTTTGTTTGTTTTTATCTATTGTATATAAAGATAAATGTAAGAGTCGAGCGTTAAGAGATAAATTTGACTTTTATTTGTTGCATAGGCCTAAATATTATATTATATATATAAAAAAAAAATTAAAAACAAAAAAAAAAAAAACAATCAATCAGTTCAAAGCTATTCTCCATTTCAATCATCAAAACTATTAGTAGTAGTGGTAGTAGCACTTAAAAATATAATAGACTTAGGATTTATACAAAATTGATTAGTTTCCTTTAATCCTCATCATTATTATTCATTCATTATCATCAATGAGTTGTATGTGTTTGCTATATGCTTCTTTCTTTCTATAGTATACGAGTACGGTGTTCATTTGTTGTATTGGTGAGTGCAGTTTAGTGTAGTGTATTATTGTATAGCATGCATGTGTATGTGCTTAATCGGGTAGATCAATGCTAACAATTGGTACAACCGGCTTGAGACTATCATTTTTAGCTGGTTTTTTATTCTTTTTGTTATTACTGCTGCTGTTGCTATTGCTGCTGCTGCTGCCATGCTCATGATGGCGTTCAAATTCATGCAATGTATCCATATTACTTGAAGATGCATCCAATGGCTGAGATTGAGCTGCAGTACTGTGATCCGGATGATAGGATATGTTACCGTATTCCTGTAGGAAAGGCATGGCCGATAATAGAAATTGACTAAACGATTTGCGTATGCCAAACCACCACATATTGCCACCTTTGGCACTAAAACTTAGCACAATTAGCGACAATAATGAGACCAAAAGCGGCACAAAGATCACAATATACGGAAACTTAAGTTCACCTTCAAGTTTATCACAAATGATGACCTATACAAAATTATAATAAATAATATACTTTATAATAATTCAATTCAAGATTATATCGACTTACTTGAAAGCATAGCAATGGCAAAACTGTGCATATATTGCCAACCGCTGCATTGAGGGCAGCCTTCTTTTGTTGCAATGAGATCTCTGGTGTGCGCATCATAATGCCACAAAATATTATATTATATAATACACTGACCAGGCTTAAGCAAATAACAATCCACATTGGCACAAAGACCACTTCCCAATTCCAATTAACAAATTTATCCAATTTCAATGGCAACGAAACAAATTGCAAAGCATTCACTGCCAAAAATAACTCCAACTCAAATGAACGATCATGCTTCACGGCCCAAACGCATGCACCCACACTGACGACAGAGCCAAAGATTAGAGGTATAAATACCAGGACCCACAAATGACGCTCCGATGTTAATTTATCGCATGCCAATAGCTCAAACATGAGAAGTATTAAATGTAAGGACAATGATATAAGCATTGCCTTAAATTGTGTATAGGAATCACCCTCAAGGCGATAATGCGGATAACGACACCATATAATGGCGCCCACAGTTGCACCCAATATAGCAATTATTTTCCATATCCATAACGGTGTAAATATAGCCCAGTAAGGCCAGTCTAGAAATTTGAAAAAAAAAAAGAAACAAAAAATAAGCAATGAAAAACAAATTGTAGACATTTAAAATTGTAATAAGTTATTAATATTGTATGAGTACCTAAGATATTCACATACTATTGTGTATCAAATCTATCACTACAGATGAATAGAATCCTCAACTTGTCAACTCAAGGAATTAAGATTAAATACTCCTTCCTAGTCCTTCCTAGTTATTTAGGGCAATTATCGTTTCATTATGAAAATTTCTAGGTTTTGATTGCAAGCGGCAAGCTAAATAAAACTAGATAAAATTGCCGACAATGATTCGGTTTTCGTGAAGCCTAAAAGATATTGCATGCTATAGCACTTTGACTGTCTTTTGGACCATCCTTTCTTTAGAGGTGCAGTTCGAGTGCAATCCGCAGCCTTGTGCCAATCTAAGTCCGGCATGGACAAAACTTCCGCCTTCGTTCCAGCAGTTGGAACCATTCGACAATAATGTCTGTCATATTATGTTGGTTATGTGTCATACACGTAACCTTGCATTCCAGATAAGCAAGGAATACGAACGTTTTTCCAAGTATTGTAAAAGGACGAGCACACTTTCAAAAGCGATACACCACACATAGTGGTGGAAACGCCAGGTTGCATATTAGCACCAAGAAATTCAATCTGAATCTGTGCTCGATGAGTGCGATAAGATGTTAGAATGATGTGATGTTCAGGAAATCATATTTTAATACGCCAATCAAATACCAAGGTACTTCTAACATATACATATGTATGTAGGTGTCATACGTTGACACGGGAAGAATATATATTGTTGTTATTATTATTATTTAGATCGTTGTATTTGGTGTCCACGACGCAGATTTCTAGGGTGAAGTCTATTAAGTCGTCTGCGATAGTTATGGTTAAGGAGTTCGTTGGCAAGTGGATCAGGCGATTGTTATATCTACTAATGTGCCTGTTAATTAACTCCCGAAATGAAAGCATCTGGACATCATTATGTAGAGTACTATTTTTGACGAACCATGGCTCATCGGTTATTTTTCGAAGGGCTTTATTCTGGGTGACTTGAATACGTTTAATTTGCGAATATGATGTCAGACCCCATAGCTGTATACCGTATGTCCAGGATGGACACGACGATTGCTTTGTATAGAGTCAGTTTAGCATTTAAGCTTAATGTGCTCGCAGCTAGTTTAGCCTGTGAAGCTTGGTTAAACATGTTTTGTTGACCCCAATAATGTGTCGTTTCCATGTCAAGCGTCTATCCAAATGTATTTCGAGATATCGCACATTATCAGCATAGGGAATAATATCTACAATGGAACACGGGTATGTTGACCTGCCGCGACGTAGCGTAAAACAGCAATGTTGCGACTTTGCAGAGTTTAACCTTAAGTTCCAACACTTAGCCCATCAATGAAAGCTGTCAAGATATTATAGTTTTGTGTGTTATTTGAGGCTTAAACGTTGCAATTGCTTCTTGTTAGAAACGCTGTATCATCAGCAAAGGTTGCGACCATCGAGTCTTCAATATTGTTTTTAGCTATGACATGCCAGATAAGATAATATTAAGAATTAATACAATATTAATTATATCAGCAAAGACATTTAAATTTAACCTAAATCGGTTTGAAAAATACAATCTTATGGCGTCTTTAGATCTATGTAATATAGTTACATTTAAATCTGTAATATCTCCGTAACTGTAGTGACTATCGTTATTAAATTTCACCATGTAATGAGTTCATGGCATCAAAAAAGTCAATTTCAAAACAAAAACAGCACATACCATAATTTCGCGCAAAGGGGTCGACTTGTGTAGACCTTACTAACTTTATCTTTCAATAGAACGCAATGCAATCATAACAATAGCTTCGAGTTCCTATTGATAATCTTCATGATGAATGTTGTAGGACACTATTATCACAACAAGGGATCCGAACTTCTACTGATAATCTGTTAATCATAGCCATCACGCTACTCTTCTCCTTCTAATTGTGTATCAATGCGAAATTCTGGCATTTAAAAGAACCTTACACTAATTAGATCAATTTAGGAATAAGTAGTTCCTGTCTGTCCCTTAAAAAGCCAATCTTTGTACTTGCAATTGTCTGCCCAAGAGAGTGTATTGAGAGTGAGAGGATATTCAACGGAAAACATTTCTAAAAACGCTCTTCTTAAACCAAACTTACATATGAGTACATGGATATTTGCATGGTGCATGGTGCATGACTCATGGTCAGGGCTTCATCTCAGAAAAACATCTTTAAATTCTTAGTAAATGTCAGTATCTCATATGAGTTCTAAATATGTGGTTTGTGTTCTAATCGATTTTGCAGTGACGACGTTACTAGCTTCTCTCTCCCCCTTCCCCTAATCTAATCGAACCTTTTTTTTTTTTTTTTTTTTTTTGTAAAAATTGCAGAAGTCTACTCTTCTTCCGTGAGCTATATTCAACTTGAAGGTTACCAACCGCAATTCAAAAGAAATTAAATTTGTATTAACCAAATGGTTCAAAACGCTACTAAAAAGAAGGTTTTCGTTCCTTCACACTTAAATGGGACTCCTATCTAATATTATTTTTAATAAGTTAAATTATTTTTGTAGCATAACAAAACACAAACAAGTGAAGAAGGATCGTCTCGTATAGTTTTGTTGAACATCATAGTTTTGGTTTGGTTACTTGGACTTCGACATTTTTTTTTTTTTAAATAATTTTGATGACATTTTTCCCATGCGGCTCTTGTAATCGAATCTCTTCTCACAATTGACATGTGTTGAATTTAATAAATACTATAATTAATCTGCAATTTTGCAATGTTTCCATAAAGAGATGATAATCCCATGGGGGAGCAATGATAAAAAATAATGGTTACTTGTAAAGATGACAAATGGCTTTCTATAGACAAATTCTGGTTCTAATGGCGGTTTTAGTGTTTTGCCCAATGGGAGCAATTCATAGCGAATGATACAATTCCAATTCAACTCACAACAAATCCAATCAATCAATCTTCTGCTTGACTTGCAGTTTCCGCGTCCACAATCGAACAACATGAGCATGGGATGGATTATTTTTTTTTTGCTAAACAGTCAACATCTGTTTCAAAAATAAGTTCGTTCGTCATTGTGTTGCAGTAATAATTTTTGGAAATGATGTCGGTGACTTTGGATTTTATTTGTAAACTCATATGGCTCTGATTATCCCATTTTCCAGCTGCTTTCAAATGTCCTTGATGGTGGTCTTCGTGAATTTTTTCGATGTTATTGGGTCACATGATTCTTGATCTATTGTGTCACACTTGGACGAATTGATACATTTTTCCCATCTTCCACAACATCAAAAATCTTGCTAAACTTATCCATCACCTGTCAAATAACATACAGATTGGTCAAATTCTAAGCAACTTCACTACCACGCGATGTCTTATATTTATGATATGTAAAGTGTTCTAGAATAGACATGTCTACATGATGATGATCGTCAGAATCAGAATAAGAATCTATGAGTAAACGACATAAGAACATAAGGTAAGATAAGTAACAGGATCTGCATCAATTGGCATGTTCATTCATGAAATTTAAGTATAGTTGCACATGTCTATGACGAAATCGTTGGTCGACCGTTCAATTAATTCGCTATTGAGGAGCCTTCGCTTAAGTTCCCTCCCAAGCTGTTTGCATACTCACCGATATAACCATCCAGTCGTAATGCAAAAAGTATCACAAATGTTAGCAAACTGCTATGCACTATAAATTTGCTGCAAAACCAATAAACAAAAACTATTAAAGTCCTTTTTTGTTGATGACGTTTTACTTACCTGGGATTAAAATCTCGAAAAAGTGATTGTAAATTCATTTTGAATGTGCGTTTATTTTTGTTCTGTTTGTGTGTTCTTTTTTTTTTTTTTGTTTTTAAGTTATGAAAAGTTTATAAAAATTCGTATGCACGTTTGTACTGAGCTGCATCCGTGCGTGATTTGTTTCAACAAAGTAAAAATTAAATGAGATACGTTGCTCCTTGTCTGACTTGTAGTTTGTAATTCGAATCTGTTCTTTGTTGGTTTAATCCGCAATCGGATTTGGCGTGGTCTTTGTCCCGTAACACTGCAGCAGTTTCTGTTTAAATCTCAATTGACAGACCCAGAAATCATTTGAAATACAATCTGCTGCTGTTGCTGCTTGCTGCCTGCTACTTGCTGCAGTTTGTGCTTCTCGCCTTAACACAGCTATGCAGCTTTAAAAACAAAAAAAAAAATTGCTTCCTTTTGTGTTCTTGATGTTTATCATTTATTTCTTCTTGGTATATGTACATATGTATGTATATAGTTCCAATAATAACGATACAAAATATAATACATTTAAAAATAAACAAATATGCGCTCACAACGTCAGAAGAGAGGGGAGACTTTAAAAAATGTGTTCTGTTCACATTATCTTTTTCTTAATGCATTTGACGATTTTTCTTTTTTTTTTTTTGTATTCATTTCAGTTTTCCAAAAAAATAAAAAACATATTTTCTTAGGAACTCACTTTAAACTTAATTGTTGGTTTGTTTTTGTTCTCATTTTCTCCCATTTATTTTTCACTTTGGTATTTTTATTTTTATAATTTGTTGCTTTCGGTTCAATGAAAAACAAACAAGCAACCAAACAACATACATAGAATTATATGTTTAAAATGAAAAACACTTTGTACTCGGCTCTCAGTCAGTCAATGGCTGAGAAAGATTGAGAGCGAGAGTGGTGGTAATGGTCAACATTGTTGCATACAGTGTTGGAAGAACATCTTGCAACTTGCAGCGTACTACTACATACTAGCATCATCAGCTGTTCTCACATAGAGTTCCATCACTCTGGCAGAGCAAACACAGCGAATTGAAAATGAGAGCGAGTGAAATAGACAAAAAACGTTGCATGCATGCATAATAATGTTGTAATAAAAGTGCTTGAAAATCTTGCATTTTCTAACCATTTCCACCATCCATCGTTAACCATCACTAGCATCAGCTGTTCTTAATAAAATTATGTTTTATAACCGGCGAAATAATAAGTAAATAGAAAAGAAATTTCGAATTTCTCCAATAAAATAAAAAATGAATGAAACTAATAATGATCCAATGACTTTAGTAGATCCAATATATGCTGAAAAGCGAAGAAAATTTCGTATACAAGGTAAATACATATTTTATAACTTTGTTGTTCATCTGTTTGTCCTGGTTATGATTATTGTTATTTCTAGCTGCCTCGTTTCTTGGTCTAGTTGGTGGCATCTCAGCTCTAATTGGTTTCTCACATACACTGGGCAAGGCGAAAAAATCGGATAGTAAACTTATTGAAAAAGGTGGTCGTCAGAGTCTCATATTAATGGATGAAGGCTCAGCTCTGGCGCTGCGTGCGCTGGGCTGGGGTACACTATATGCTGTGCTAGGAGTGGGGTCCTTCTGTGTTGGTGTTTGGAAATTATCCGGTGCCAATAATGTATGTCACACAATCTCCGTAATATGCATAATAATTGATTCCGTGTTTTTTTTTTTTTT
The DNA here is from genome assembly GCA_037043295.1 of Amiota minor. NCBI lineage: Eukaryota > Metazoa > Arthropoda > Insecta > Diptera > Drosophilidae > Amiota > Amiota minor. The sequence goes on from JBAMAW010002204.1 coordinate 132,269, forward strand.
TTTATAGTTTGAAGAATTTCGTCACAAAATGGGTAATGTGTTGCCAAGATTAACCAATAATGAGCCACCACAAAGTCGCACAGATTTTGAAAATCTTACCGATCTTATGAAATATTTGGCTTCTTGGAATAAAGAATAGAATTGGCAATTGAATTCATGAATGCAAAATATTGATGAATATTGTAAAACCACTGATGGTGAAGATGGCGGCAGCATTCAAGCAAGAAACAGAGAAAGAAAAAAAACCAATTATAAATACAAGAGATAAAAGAAAATTGGTACCGGAAACACTAGACTCCAGTTCGTTATATAGAAGTTTTCGTTAAGAAAACGCAGTGTCTTTATACATTCTCAATAGGAGAGTTTATTTATTCTTTTTTGTTTTTGTTCAAGAAAAGATTTCCTTTCTCAAATAATAAATACAAAGGATTTTAACTCATACAATTACATCTATTGACCTTAGCCCTGACAAGAATGAAACTGAATACAAGACAAGCCAAGACATCGTCAAATAGAGAGTTAGGAGGATTCCTTTGCTCTGTATTCCTTATGACTATTGCGTTTTATAAAAAATGTTCAACAATTAGCACAAATGATGTCTAGACAAGACAATAGCAATATACTTACTTATAAATACAAAAAGAAGGAAAATTTACAAGGACTATTAGATTAGATTCGTAGGTTCTTAAATTTATTGCCTTCGGGGTCAGTTTTGTTAGCTAAATTTTGGGCAATCGCATTGCATTGTTGTTCACTAAAATGACGCTTGTATATTTGCAACATATTTTCTTGGATTTCGTTGAATTCTTTAACTTCTCCCTCTAGAAATATATTGGCATCTTGACGGAATTGCAAGGAATCGGATAAGAAACTATCAAAATTGGGTGCTTCCTCGAAATATGCACGATCCTCGATTGACAAAACATTAATATCAACATTATTCGAAATCGCTTCATTGTTTTGTATCGCAGATTTACCCGATTGCAGTAAATTAACCCATTCTTTTTGCTCTCGGATTAGTTGGGCCTCATAGCTAAATAAATACAAATAATAAATAGATATAAATGGAAATAAAAAGTTGTGCTATACTTACGCATCATATTCAGCTGACTTTACTTCAGTTAAATTAACTGCAATTAAATTTTTATAATTTTTTAGAAAAATTGCACTTAGATTAGATTATGATGGATTTGGAAAGGATTGGAGTTAGTCACCTCTTCATTGCTCTTTCTCAATTGGCGGGCGGCCTATTGTAACAACCCCCATTATTGCGCATCCTCCTTCAAGAGTTTGGTATCCACACCACAGAATAGATTACGTTATACAAACTTCTCATCCAGAAGCCTTACGACTCATTGTAATGTCTGAGGTTAGGGGGGGCATCTTTCAAACGTTTACGTCAATGAGTTTGAAGCCAACCCACAGAATCAGCCAACGAAAAAGAGTCAAGTCACCCAGTGGCTAATTTACCAAACTGCCCAAATCTTTGCACAAAGGAGTAGGTGGGAAGACCATGAAAGTCCTATTGAAGCTGTTGGAGACTTTCAGATAACTCGGACCGTTGGCTAGGATTTTCCCCCGATTCTCACAAGTTCATCTGCCTCTTAACTCTTTCACAAGAGAAGCACAATGAACTGGCACCACCCAACAGAGTTTCGGTTTGTAAGGTAGCCTTGCTAACAGTGTGTATTTTCTTTTATTGACATGGAGCCGGAAAAACTCTTGGCCCATGCTGTGTATTGAATAAGCGCCCTCCAGCAGTTGTCCCCATAGACTATCATGCTCCAACACCAGTGTCCCATACTCCATTTGAAAATTGTACTCACATTTTGTTGTTGAGAAATTAAAAAGCGTCTTGCTCTCGGCGTTGGTCTGGTTGCATTTTGTTAGATTCAATTGGGATAGAGCCTCCACTACTGCCATGCTTGTCTCCGCTTCGCAATTTTGAATTTGGACACCGTTTCGGCAAGTATTAGCTGCCATCATGGAATGGATGGGATTTTTAGCAATTTATTATAAGGAATTTTAAAAATCGGCGCTTCTTTTATTATTATTGTATTAGCTATGTTGTTGCTTGCAATGGTATGCGGCATTCAGTGTTGAATACTGAAATATTTTCAATGTTGCCAAAATTGACAATCGCCATCATTTTTCAACACAACTCAACGGTTGTGTTCATCTGCATTGGAAAAAAAGAAACAAACTGAGTAATCTGATAAAATTCTCTCGTAAGTGTACTAGGCCACTTTTAGATTCGGAATAAACTAACCAAAATTTTCATTTTTAGCAAAAAATATCTGTAATATTTTCAATTGATACCAAAAAAAAGAAAGAAATCAGAAAAAATATGGGAATTTTAATAGTACTGGCCTTGATTACATATCCGGGGTACTGCACATATCAGTGCTTTAAAAAGGAGGACTGGCCGATGTGCTACATCTGGATAATTTTCGCTATTTGTGCGAGTAGCGTTCTTTTAGCCGATTATTTTATTTCGTGGCTCCCGCTCTATGAGGAAATGAATTTGCTGGTCATATGCTGGTTGTTGCCGAATGTTGGTGGTGGATCCACCTACCTATATAAGAAGATATTCTGCAATAGAGCTAAAATGTATGAGTGTACCACATTCGTGATTAACTTCTTAATCAAGATCCTACTCTCCTGTAGATTACTTGGCGTTATCATTGATGGTGACACCATCACCTATCAAAAAATTGTCCATAATACTCCTTTTGATACTTACGAAGATTATGAAGATGACGACTATGAATATGAGGTGGAAAGCTCTGATGATGATGCGGATGACGGGCAGCAATGAAATCGGACCCAGGATATGAAAGGGATACATTTAAAGAGATAAAGTTTAAAATAACAAAAACATAATTTCGGCTTTTTTCAAACAATAAATGAATTTCACACAATAAATAAGTAACACGAGTCTGTGAATTCTATTTCCACTTACTTAGAACTTATAACATTCATTCTTGATGGATTTTCGTTTATCATTCATGCGGTTGTTCGCAGCTTTTAAAGCTTCCGAAACCAGTTTAGATGGATTGGTTCTTTGGCAAGGCGGATGTGTAAGATTCTGGATGCATATTTAGATGTGAAAGCTTACATGGAAAATCTTCATTTTAACCAATTGTTACTTATTTAAATATATTTTTTTTTTATCATAATTAAATCTAATATACAATGTAATACTAAAATTAATATTAATTTAAACGAGGACTAGCTGCCTACGACTCGATATTGAATATAATAGAATGTGAAGTGTTGCGTGGACACTCGTATATTATAACCATCGTGGTATTGTTGGAAGTGTCTTTAAGAAATATTGAGGTGACCGAATAAAATCGCCAATTGGTCGTGGTAATGGATGGAGGTGTTGCAAGCGGTACCCCATCTTGATTCATTCCACTTGTAAGTGTTGGCAATGGTTATTACGATGGGCCTAAGCGACGGCTTGTATGTGATTTAAATGGCGTCTCCGGCTTACACTTCGTTTTGCACTGCAACTCGATACATCTGTAGTGTAACTTGCAGTGCCTTATGTTCTTTCTCATATATGTGATGAAGCAGAGACTCCGTTTCAAGCAGGTCTTTGTACAAATCATCATCACAATCAAAATCCGCACACATCAGTTTTAATCGAATCAGATTATTATTTAGCTTTTGCAAGCGTTCTAAATCTGCGTGTACGTTTTTCATATTGAGCTCAATTTGGTTTCTTGTCTTTAGCGATGGCATTCTATTCAAAGTCGTGTTAGTTTCAATATTTATAACTCAATGCATTCATTCAATTTGTACTTTTAACTTTTGATGGACGGCTAACGAATGCAATGTGAAATGCACTCGAAAAGTAGCGTATTCCCTCGAAAAATTGATTTAGTTGGCCACAATGGACGGAATAGAGTTGCAGTTTTACATATATGTGCATTCAGTCTGCGAGTTTCGCTGCGTTGCGTTATTGTTGGTTTTTTTTCCTCTCTTTTTTTTTAACAATTGAGCACGCCGGGTAACGCTAGTTTGTTGTATTTCTCAATTGCCTTTTACTTTGTTCAAAGAAATGACATAAAAACAATGCTTATTCTTACATACACACACACACACAAACATAAGCATATTATGTTTTTATGCTTAATCAGTGTAGCCAGTCTTCTAAAATATATTGATGCTTCTTCTTCTTATTTTTGAATTGAGGATGATTTTAACTGCGCATCGCATTGGTACCGGTGTTCACAGTTTGCAGACTACACAGTCCCGATTCAATCTGTCTAACGAAAATTAAAATATTCAAATTGCAACATACGAGATATATTCTGCACAATTCATTTGCACTTTTTGTAAACTTTACATTTAATTGATTAACATTTCTTTAATGCATAAGCGACATCTAGAGGAAATTCTTAATTCCGGTAAAGATCAACTAGACACCACACAGTCACAACCTTCAAAAAATGTAACATGTAAACACTTTGTGACACTTATTCTTCTTCACAGCTACGTCAGAAGCCATGATGGGGAGCATTCATCCTTTGGTGCATTATCCTTTTAAGACTTCCATTATAATCTGTTAAAGTGAAGGAGCTGGGAAATCCGCTTCAATTTGTAGCAAGGCCAGAAAGTCCAGGCTACATTACAGCCGGGCTTATCTGCCTCCGGTAGACTTGAAAGAATATCTGCAAATATGTATTTATAAACAGTAAACGAGTTACGCATTATTTTGCTTTTGGTGCTGTGGAACAACAGATTATTGATAGTAGTCCATGGCCCATGATGTTTATAAACGTTGATGCTGCCTGAAAAACACTGCATTTGATTATAACTCAACCCAATTCTGGGGCATATTTTCGTATGCTATTAAGCCTATTCTGGAGACGTCAACATCTTCTATAGAATAGGATCGACGGGCTTCTCGCTACAGTGGTTAGTTCACCCAGAAGCTTTACAGCGCTGTAAGTTGTCTGATTTAGCTTCCTACTAACCGGTAGCTTTGGCTACCACCACTGGCGAACTGGTAAATTACTTTCTATTATGGGGTCCCAATTGCAACTGACGCTGCATTCGTACACACGTTTAGTGATTGTGATCCAGGCAAACAGTCAATGTTGGAACATGTGCTATCAATATTGTTTTGAGTATTTGTACTTTTAAAGTTCTTTATCAGTATATGCTGGCCGAATTATGGGCATTCTTGTACCTAAATCCGTCGTGAGGCAATAAGTAAGTAAAACTCACTTTTTTGGGTGTCTCGTTAGGAAGGGAACTACCAACGCCCATATTGGACGAAAAAAATTCATCGGGATGCTTTGGAATTCAATAAAAATCATATTTGAACAATGGATATAAAAAAGATATATACTAGGGCTAACCCGGGGAAAGGTATCTGTATAGTCTCAGATAGACTTCTTAACAGGACATTGTAGAAGAGGAAATAGTAGAGCATGACCTAATTTGGATCATACTCGGACACATCTAGTCATCACATTCCCAGAACCAAAAACAGAAATTGCAGATTTATCTGTAGAAAAATATATTAAAATTCCTAATATGAATACCAAAATCTTCGAGTAATTGTAATTATGGGGTTTGTTGTAATAGACCAATCAATTGAGGCTACATTGATGAAGTAATTGGTTCCAGTCCTTCTTTAATCTAATCTATTTTTATCCGAGTAAAGTTGAGTTAAAGAAAAGTAAATTAGTAGCACTACAATATTTCTTTTTATTTTATATTAGTGAACATGGTTTTTAGTACATAGATACATTAACTTCGATTCTCCGAAATTTCCACATACTCGTACACTTCTTCACACTCCAATATTTGCAAATGCAAGTGCAAATGGAATTGTAACTACACATCTCAGACGAAAATCGGAGAACTCTAGTTTTAACATATCATATCATTGTGATGAAGAAGAGTAAATCATCTTCAGATAGCTCAAAATGAACTGAGACTGTTTAAAAACAGACAGACAGATATATACTTAGTTACATAGATAGATAGATAGATAGATAGATATGACCCACATTTGGTGGAATCACTTCTAGGGCTTACAAAACATATTGATAAATCACAAACGGCAATCATAATGTGTGAGTGTTAGTGCAAGTGTGAATGGTTTGAAAGCTTATCTCATAACTACAAAATAATCTTCAGCAATTCTCAGTCAGTACTGTATCCTGATCGGAATTGTCCATTGGCAAATGAGTCCATATATAAGCACCAGGTTGCTTAACCGGATCCATGGCGTCTGGCAAAGGAAATGGTGTTGTACGATCATGATAATAATTGCTAGGTGCATGCATCACAAATTTTAGATAAGTCAGTTTCCGAGAGAAATCTTCATCGAGACCTACGAAAATATAAGAGAATAAAAATTTTAATTTTATTTGATGTTATTGTATTTTTGGGTTTTTTTTTTATACCAATTAAATATGTTGCCGGATCGAAGGCTTCCTTGGGATCTAGACTATCTTGTGTCGGTATAAGCCAAGATAGAAATGCTGATTTCTCACAATAAGCATCCACGAGCAGACCACGAATTTGCGCATAATAAACCATATTCTCACCATCGACAAGCGATACAATGTCACCGATTTGCAAGTAGCTTAATGAGTGCGCGACGACTTCGGCCACCTTTACTTTGGCCTTTGCCACATGACGAGGCTGCACTGTTAGCATTGTTACCAATACCACCGCCAGTGCCACCGCTACCATTATGCGAAGCATGATGTTGGCTTTGATGATTTTGTGAACCACTAGGACCAGAGGCATTGCCAGAACCAGAAGCGCCGTCATTTCCGCTTGCTGACATTTTTTAACGAAAACGCGTCGAACGTGTGCTTTTTCGTAAATGAAAAGAATGAAACTGAATACAAGACAAGCCAAGACATCGTCAAATAGAGTTAGGAGGATTCCTTTGCTCTGTATTCCTTATGACTATTGCGTTTTATAAAAAAATGTTCAACAATTAGCACAAATGATGTCTAGACAAGACAATAGCAATATACTTACTTATAAATACAAAAAGAAGGAAAATTTACAAGGACTATTAGATTAGATTCGTAGGTTCTTAAATTTATTGCCTTCGGGGTCAGTTTTGTTAGCTAAATTTTGGGCAATCGCATTGCATTGTTGTTCACTAAAATGACGCTTGTATATTTGCAACATATTTTCTTGGATTTCGTTGAATTCTTTAACTTCTCCCTCTAGAAATATATTGGCATCTTGACGGAATTGCAAGGAATCGGATAAGAAACTATCAAAATTGGGTGCTTCCTCGAAATATGCACGATCCTCGATTGACAAAACATTAATATCAACATTATTCGAAATCGCTTCATTGTTTTGTATCGCAGATTTACCCGATTGCAGTAAATTAACCCATTCTTTTTGCTCTCGGATTAGTTGGGCCTCATAGCTAAATAAATACAAATAATAAATAGATATAAATGGAAAAAAAGTTGTGCTATACTTACGCATCATATTCAGCTGACTTTACTTCAGTTAAATTAACTGCAATTAAATTTTTATAATTTTTTAGAAAAATTGCACTTAGATTAGATTATGATGGATTTGGAAAGGATTGGAGTTAGTCACCTCTTCATTGCTCTTTCTCAATTGGTGGGCGGCCTATTGTAACAACCCCCATTATTGCGCATCCTCCTTCAAGAGTTTGGTATCCACACCACAGAATAGATTACGTTATACAAACTTCTCATCCAGAAGCCTTACGACTCATTGTAATGTCTGAGGTTAGGGGGGGCATCTTTCAAACGTTTACGTCAATGAGTTTGAAGCCAACCCACAGAATCAGCCAACGAAAAAGAGTCAAGTCACCCAGTGGCTAATTTATCAAACTGCCCAAATCTTTGCACAAAGGAGTAGGTGGGAAGACCATGAAAGTCCTTTTGAAGCTGTTGGAGACTTTCAGATAACTCGGACCGTTGGCTAGGATTTTCCCTCGATTCTCGCAAGTTCATCTGCCTCTTAACTCTTTTACAAGAGAAGCACAATGACCTGGCACCACCCAACAGAGTTTCGGTTTGTAAGGTAGCCTTGCTAACAGTGTGTATTTTCTTTTATTGACATGGAGCCGGAAAAACTCTTGGCCCATGCTGTGTATTGAATAAGCGCCCTCCAGCAGTTGTCCCCATAGACTATCATGCTCCAACACCAGTGTCCCATACTCCATTTGAAAATTGTACTCACATTTTGTTGTTGAGAAATTAAAAAGCGTCTTGCTCTCGGCGTTGGTCTGGTTGCATTTTGTTAGATTCAATTGGGATAGAGCCTCCACTACTGCCATGCTTGTCTCCGCTTCGCAATTTTGAATTTGGACACCGTTTCGGCAAGTATTAGCTGCCATCATGGAATGGATGGGATTTTTAGCAATTTATTATAAGGAATTTTAAAAATCGGCGCTTCTTTTATTATTATTGTATTAGCTATGTTGTTGCTTGCAATGGTATGCGGCATTCAGTGTTGAATACTGAAATATTTTCAATGTTGCCAAAATTGACAATCGCCATCATTTTTCAACACAACTCAACGGTTGTGTTCATCTGCATTGGAAAAAAAGAAACAAACTGAGTAATCTGATAAAATTCTCTCGTAAGTGTACTAGGCCACTTTTAGATTCGGAATAAACTAACCAAAATTTTCATTTTTAGCAAAAAATATCTGTAATATTTTCAATTGATACCAAAAAAAAGAAAGAAATCAGAAAAAATATGGGAATTTTAATAGTACTGGCCTTGATTACATATCCGGGGTACTGCACATATCAGTGCTTTAAAAAGGAGGACTGGCCGATGTGCTACATCTGGATAATTTTCGCTATTTGTGCGAGTAGCGTTCTTTTAGCCGATTATTTTATTTCGTGGCTCCCGCTCTATGAGGAAATGAATTTGCTGGTCATATGCTGGTTGTTGCCGAATGTTGGTGGTGGATCCACCTACCTATATAAGAAGATATTCTGCAATAGAGCTAAAATGTATGAGTGTACCACATTCGTGATTAACTTCTTAATCAAGATCCTACTCTCCTGTAGATTACTTGGCGTTATCATTGATGGTGACACCATCACCTATCAAAAAATTGTCCATAATACTCCTTTTGATACTTACGAAGATTATGAAGATGACGACTATGAATATGAGGTGGAAAGCTCTGATGATGATGCGGATGACGGGCAGCAATGAAATCGGACCCAGGATATGAAAGGGATACATTTAAAGAGATAAAGTTTAAAATAACAAAAACATAATTTCGGCTTTTTTCAAACAATAAATTAATTTCACACAATAAATAAGTAACACGAGTCTGTGAATTCTATTTCCACTTACTTAGAACTTATAACATTCATTCTTGATGGATTTTCGTTTATCATTCATGCGGTTGTTCGCAGCTTTTAAAGCTTCCGAAACCAGTTTAGATGGATTGGTTCTTTGGCAAGGCGGATGTGTAAGATTCTGGATGCATATTTAGATGTGAAAGCTTACATGGAAAATCTTCATTTTAACCAATTGTTACTTATTTAAATATATTTTTTTTTTATCATAATTAAATCTAATATACAATGTAATACTAAAATTAATATTAATTTAAACGAGGACTAGCTGCCTACGACTCGATATTGAATATAATAGAATGTGAAGTGTTGCGTGGACACTCGTATATTATAACCATCGTGGTATTGTTGGAAGTGTCTTTAAGAAATATTGAGGTGACCGAATAAAATCGCCAATTGGTCGTGGTAATGGATGGAGGTGTTGCAAGCGGTACCCCATCTTGATTCATTCCACTTGTAAGTGTTGGCAATGGTTATTACGATGGGCCTAAGCGACGGCTTGTATGTGATTTAAATGGCGTCTCCGGCTTACACTTCGTTTTGCACTGCAACTCGATACATCTGTAGTGTAACTTGCAGTGCCTTATGTTCTTTCTCATATATGTGATGAAGCAGAGACTCCGTTTCAAGCAGGTCTTTGTACAAATCATCATCACAATCAAAATCCGCACACATCAGTTTTAATCGAATCAGATTATTATTTAGCTTTTGCAAGCGTTCTAAATCTGCGTGTACGTTTTTCATATTGAGCTCAATTTGGTTTCTTGTCTTTAGCGATGGCATTCTATTCAAAGTCGTGTTAGTTTCAATATTTATAACTCAATGCATTCATTCAATTTGTACTTTTAACTTTTGATGGACGGCTAACGAATGCAATGTGAAATGCACTCGAAAAGTAGCGTATTCCCTCGAAAAATTGATTTAGTTGGCCACAATGGACGGAATAGAGTTGCAGTTTTACATATATGTGCATTCAGTCTGCGAGTTTCGCTGCGTTGCGTTATTGTTGGTTTTTTTTCCTCTCTTTTTTTTTAACAATTGAGCACGCCGGGTAACGCTAGTTTGTTGTATTTCTCAATTGCCTTTTACTTTGTTCAAGGAAATGACATAAAAACAATGCTTATTCTTACATACACACACACACACAAACATAAGCATATTATGTTTTTATGCTTAATCAGTGTAGCCAGTCTTCTAAAATATATTGATGCTTCTTCTTCTTATTTTTGAATTGAGGATGATTTTAACTGCGCATCGCATTGGTACCGGTGTTCACAGTTTGCAGACTACACAGTCCCGATTCAATCTGTCTAACGAAAATTAAAATATTCAAATTGCAACATACGAGATATATTCTGCACAATTCATTTGCACTTTTTGTAAACTTTACATTTAATTGATTAACATTTCTTTAATGCATAAGCGACATCTAGAGGAAATTCTTAATTCCGGTAAAGATCAACTAGACACCACACAGTCACAACCTTCAAAAAATGTAACATGTAAACACTTTGTGACACTTATTCTTCTTCACAGCTACGTCAGAAGCCATGATGGGGAGCATTCATCCTTTGGTGCATTATCCTTTTAAGACTTCCATTATAATCTGTTAAAGTGAAGGAGCTGGGAAATCCGCTTCAATTTGTAGCAAGGCCAGAAAGTCCAGGCTACATTACAGCCGGGCTTATCTGCCTCCGGTAGACTTGAAAGAATATCTGCAAATATGTATTTATAAACAGTAAACGAGTTACGCATTATTTTGCTTTTGGTGCTGTGGAACAACAGATTATTGATAGTAGTCCATGGCCCATGATGTTTATAAACGTTGATGCTGCCTGAAAAACACTGCATTTGATTATAACTCAACCCAATTCTGGGGCATATTTTCGTATGCTATTAAGCCTATTCTGGAGACGTCAACATCTTCTATAGAATAGGATCGACGGGCTTCTCGCTACAGTGGTTAGTTCACCCAGAAGCTTTACAGCGCTGTAAGTTGTCTGATTTAGCTTCCTACTAACCGGTAGCTTTGGCTACCACCACTGGCGAACTGGTAAATTACTTTCTATTATGGGGTCCCAATTGCAACTGACGCTGCATTCGTACACACGTTTAGTGATTGTGATCCAGGCAACCAGTCAATGTTGGAACATGTGCTATCAATATTGTTTTGAGTATTTGTACTTTTAAAGTTCTTTATCAGTATATGCTGGCCGAATTATGGGCATTCTTGTACCTAAATCCGTCGTGAGGCAATAAGTAAGTAAAACTCACTTTTTTGGGTGTCTCGTTAGGAAGGGAACTACCAACGCCCATATTGGACGAAAAAAATTCATCGGGATGCTTTGGAACTCAATAAAAATCATATTTGAACAATGGATTGAACAATGGATATAAAAAAGATATATACTAGGGCTAACCCGGAAAGGTATCTGTATAGTCTCAGATAGACTTCTTAACAGGACATTGTAGAAGAGGAAATAGTAGAGCATGACCTAATTTGGATCACACTCGGACACATCTAGTCATCACATTCCCAGAACCAAAAACAGAAATTGCAGATTTATCTGTAGAAAAATATATTAAAATTCCTAATATGAATACCAAAATCTTCGAGTAATTGTAATTATGGGGTTTGTTGTAATAGACCAATCAATTGAGGCTACATTGATGAAGTAATTGGTTCCAGTCCTTCTTTAATCTAATCTATTTTTATCCGAGTAAAGTTGAGTTAAAGAAAAGTAAATTAGTAGCACTACAATATTTCTTTTTATTTTATATTAGTGAACATGGTTTTTAGTACATAGATACATTAACTTCGATTCTCCGAAATTTCCACATACTCGTACACTTCTTCACACTCCAATATTTGCAAATGCAAGTGCAAATGGAATTGTAACTATACATCTCAGACAGAAATCGGAGAACTCTAGTTTCATCTAGAGATAGCTCAAAATAAACTGAGACTCTTTTAAAAACAGACAGACAGATAGATACTTAGTTACATAGATAGATAGATAGATAGATAGATATGACCCACATTTGGTGGAATCACTTCTATGGCTTACAAAACATATTGATAAATCACAAACGGCAATCATAATGTGTGAGTGTTAGTGCAAGTGTGAATGGTATGAAAGCTTATCTCATAACTACAAAATAATCTTCAGCAATTCTCAGTCAGTACTGTATCCTGATCGGAATTGTCCATTGGCAAATGAGTCCATATATAACCACCAGGTTGCTTAACCGGATCCATGGCGTCTGGCAAAGGAAATGGTGTTGTACGATCATGATAATAATTGCTAGGTGCATGCATCACAAATTTTAGATAAGTCAGTTTCCGAGAGAAATCTTCATCGGGACCTACGAAAATATAAGAGAATAAAAATTTTAAATTTATTTGATGTTATTGTATTTTTGGGTTTTTTTTTTTATACCAATTAAATATGTTGCCGGATCGAAGGCTTCCTTGGGATCTGGACTATCTTGTGTCGGTATAAGCCAAGATAGAAATGCTGATTTCTCACAATAAGCATCCACGAGCAGACCACGGATTTGCGCATAATAAACCATATTCTCACCATCGACAAGCGATACAATGTCACCGATTTGCAAGTAGCTTCCCTTGAAAAAAACACTCGATACGAAACGAGTGGTTGCATGCATAATGGGCGTCTTGACTGCCGGACGCTTAATGAGTGCGCGACGACTTCGGCCACCTTTATTTTGGCCTTTGCCACTTGACGAGGCTGCACTGTTAGCATTGTTACCAATACCACCACCAGTGCCACCGCTACCATTATGCGAAGCATGATAATGGCTGTGATGATTTTGTGAACCACTAGGACCAGAGGCATTGCCAGAACCAGAAGCGCCGCCATTTCCGCTTGCTGACATTTTTGAACGAAAACGCGTCGAACGTGTGCTTTTTCGTAAACGACGAACTATGGTGGGTGAGGTTTTAGTTGGTGGCGGCACTGGTTTTGCTTTCGGCACTTGAATACGTGGTGCTGCTGATGCTGGTGTGGTTATGGTTGTGGTTGTGGTTGCTGCTGGTGTTGATGATGTTGGGGCCAATTTAGCTTTTGCTGTTGTTTTTGATGATGCTGTTACTGTGGTTGTGGATGTTGCTGTTACACTGGCCACAACCTTTGATACACCATTTTCCACAATCCCAGCTGCAGCTGTCACTGGTGTTGCTTCTTTTGTTTTTGTGTACTCTTGGTTTTTATTCTCATTGCCAACATTTTCCTGCTTTTGTTGTTTATTTAATTCTGATTTTGATGCTGGTGCTACCATAACTGTGACATCCTTAGGTGGTGGTGGTGGTGGCGGCAGCAATAACCTGGGATCCTTGGTATCCTGTTTGCTATGTAGCTCTTCACTTAGCACCACCACACCGTCTTTTGTGTGCTGTTCATTCATTAATTCTGGACCAAATGCAAGCCCATTATCATCAATAACACCAACAATATGATGATTATTATTCGTATTATTACCTAATTCATTATTACTTGGCATAGCTGCATCAACAACAACAACGACATCATTTTTTTCATCATTGACTTTAGCAACAACATTAACATTAATTTCACTAGTTTTTGTCACATTATTTGTTATTAAGGCGACAACATCATTAGTTCTTACAGCTAAAGGTTTCTTGAAGCCTGGTGAGGCTGGCGCAGAAGTAACCTCCATTGGATGCACAGCATCACTTCGATCCTCTTCTATTTCTTGTGAACTGCATTTCTTACAAATTCGCTGTTCTTTACCATCAATCGTTTGCGACATCAACGTCTCTGTGCTTTCACATTTGATGCACTTTAAATCCGACATATTGTTCATATATTTTTAATTCATTTAATTCAGCTTTACTTCATTTAATGCAAATGAAGAAATTCTGTTCAAAATTTATGGCTGCTATGCTACTACAATTTGTTTCATATATATTAACACAGTATCCAACAACAATTTTTGTACTCTCTCAAGGTCGATTGACTCTCTCAAGGTTCCAACAACAATTTTGCGGCGTCAGTAATGCCCAACTTCTTGACACAGATATCAATCATAATGTTGCCAATTTTGCATATTATCAAAACATAGTTGGCAATAATGCCATGTGACAAAACACATTCTTCATTTCCTTGCATGATGCTTTTATATTTCCTGTATTCAATAATTAGTAAACATCCTTTATATGTAGTTCCATTTTTTCTGTGAACATATTGCAATTAAATAAAGTAAACGTCATTAAATGATTGCTTTTTTTTTTTGTATCTTAATTCAATAGTAATAATACACCAACAACGAACAATCAACGAATGCGAAAAACAACAAACGGCAGTCCACTTAGAATAAAGTAGCGTGTACCCTTGAAAAATTGATTTGGTTAATGGGCATGTTTCTGCTGCGGTGACTCACGAGCTCATGTTTCATTCAGATGAGCTGAGCTCGATGGATGCCATTCAATATCAAAGTTTTCCAATGCATTCATTCTCTTCTCACAATCATCATGACCAATTTCCTTTACAGAATACAAATTTATATTTATGTACGTATAAGATTTTGGGCAACAACAAAAAATAAAAAGTTTTTCTAATAAGAACTTGAATTTTAATGGTGGGCCGATCAAACTGAAATTTCGGCACCATAAGTTTCTAATGTATTAGCCAACAAACAAACAAATTTCGAGATCATGGCGTCACAGGAAATCAGTCATGACATGGTCATGTTTGACGCGGAAAATACCCAATCCGCAGACCCATGACCAAATACTTCAACTGTGATGGAGAGCTGCCACAATTTTCACAGGAAATAGGCGGCACATTTGACAGATGCGAGAACTGGCAAGGCGACGATATAATTTTTACAAACGCGACTGATCTCAATCAATTTGGTTAAGTGTCAGAATTGTTTCTGAAGCAAATTTTAACTTTGGGCAGAGAATTAATTTTACAAGAAAAAAAAAAACAGAAGTGACAATGGCAGACCCATTTTTTGAAATAAAATGCCGCACTTGCAAGGATGAATCGAACAAGTTGGAAAACATTTTTGAGGAAAGTACGTTGTTTGATGGAGAATCGGAATCCATGTTGATATATGAGGCCATCAATAAATTGGGCTATTTGCCGACAACAATTAAGGAAGGCGATAATTTATCCAAATATATATGCGATGCTTGTTTCAAACATCTCAAAGAAACGTATAACTTTAAGAGTTTACTGCGTGTATCTCAAAAGGAATATGCGTTGAAGTATGAAACACTTCGCAGTGGTAACAACATTAAAGAACCCGTTGCCCAAGAAGAACCGGAAGATGCCACAATAGTTCATGACAATAATGGTAAGGAAATCCCTTAGATTTTTAGATTACCTTATGCAGACCGAGTATAAGAGAAAGCTTTACGGCAAATGGGTGATGCCTGAGTTTTTAGACAATTGACGGTTGGAAATTTTTAAGAGGTCAACAAAAAGAACCAAGGACTCAATGGTGAATATGTTGAACCTTTGAAGAAAGGATTTTCCCTAGAAGACGTGACAGTCTTCCAAGAAGAGCAGAGCACAGTTACATTAGAGGTGTTGGGGTGGTGCATATATCCTTTGAGTCATTAGCTCAATGCCCTATTAAAACTCGTATCATAACCGGAATCTTATTTTTGTTAAATTGTGGGAGTGCAGATCTCGGTCTGTTGAAATAGTTTAGATGTTAATTCCTCCGACAAGACACCAGCACCAGTATCATCGTCTGTCTTGCATCCATCTTTGTATATTGAAAGCTAGTGGCGCTACCTTGCTTCCAGTCCAATGCCAACTTTCACTTTCTGGGAATCTTGTATTGAAAAGCAAAACCTTTTATTTTATATATTTACATGTTTACTTTTGAATTTCAGATCCATTGATTCACATTAATTGCGACGACGAAAATGAGATCGTTGATTTGCTAAAAAGTGATGAAGAAGATGCGATGGAGGAGGATTTCGAAGTAGTGCGTGCCAAGGCGTCTCCTTAAAGAGGAATAATCCAGTCCAGTAATCCAGAAGGAAACACTAACATTAACATTAATTTATACTTTTCATAACTAAATAATAAGGAATAATCCAATACAGTATTCCAGAAGTAAACATTAACAACAACATTATTTTTTACTGCAGTGCACCAAGATGTTTCCTTTTTAAAGAAATAAGCCTGTCCAGTATTCCAGAATGAAACACTAACACTAACATTAACATTAATTTGTACTTTTCATAACTAAATTGTTTAATCTTGCGAAATAAAAAGTAAAGAATCAGAATGTTGAGAAGAAGCCAAGAATTTACTCTAGTCTAGCGTAGCAGATTTTCTTGCCTCCGCCGTACTTTTTCGGCACGCGGACGCATTACAACATAGCCAAGCTTATAACGGCGATTCTCACCATCGTTGGCATAATAATTTGCCAAACCGACACCTTCAGCAACCATCAACACACCCACAAACAAAAAGCAAAAAAAAGTTGAAAGTCATCTGTCAGCTGTTTTATAATGGCGCGAAACAAACAAACAGGAAATCAGACTCTTCGTGGTCATGGCGAAAATGACCAAACCGCAGAAACATGGCCAAATTCTTTGAAAATCTTTTGTATTGTTGGAACCTTACACATTTTGAGAGCCAATACAATTTTTCTAATTATTCATTATCCAATTTTTGTGTAAATATTTATAAATTTCATTGATATGTAATATTATAAATAAAGATATTCTGTGTCTATTAATGTACATATCATTAAATAGATAAAATACAGTAAAGAAAATAATTACAAATTATGGAAAAATGAAGGAAATAATGAAAGAAATCATTTATTGTTTTATTTTTAGAATTAATTTACAAATATGTATTACAAATGTTATATATTTTACACATGACACATGTAATTTTACGTTTCACAGTTTTGTAATCATTGAAAGCACATAACACATTAAATTTTACGTTTTACAGTTTTGTAATCATTGAAAGCGCATGAAAGAGACTCGTTACTTTTCAAAATACAAAAAACAAATTTACGGGAGCAGCGGAGCAGCCATCTCTACAATGATACATGGTAGCTCATAATTTGGTCTGTTATGCTCCCGTAAATTGCTCATTCTCTATTTTAACGTGCGTTAAACGCTAAAAAGTATTGTACGCATTTAGTGTTGAACATAAAGTGTGCACTATACACTGAAAATGCAGATATTAGTGCTGTGAAGTCAACACAAAGTATTAAAAAATTGGAATAAAACAGTAATTTTTCAATAGTTCATACAATTTTTAGGCAATTTTATATGCAAATTATCACATATGTAAACAATGAAATTAATAAACATATGAATTAATAACATGATGATAAAATCGGAATAAGTCTATAGCACTATTTCAGACAAACTGTAAACAAAATGACGCTATCTTCTACTTCTTACACCATGATCTCGAGTCATATCATATTCTTTTCAATCGAATCAGACCAAAAACCCGTTTCCATTTCAATTTCAAATCACTCGCGCGACTCCGATTCGCTTAAAAACCGATCACTCGCTACTTTTTTGCTCTTCATCGGTGGCTCTCTCCTCCTCTCTTTAAACGAGATTTGAATTTTGTCGGAAGCACATCCACGCACTCTGTTGTTTTTTTTTTTCCGCCGTCGGTAAATATTTTCATTTGTTTATTTGTTTTAAAAGCAAATGCGAATGCGTAAATTTCAAGTGAACTAATAAAATATATATAACAATGAAATAAATAGCGCATAAGCCGAAATTATATTAAGCAATTTTATCAGAACTCAGGATCAACAACAACATAATCATTTATAATTGTCATCATAAGGAAAGAAATAAAGCATTTAAGGATAATGTTTAGTGATAGTTAATCTGATTTTGTCACTCTTTATTTAGATAAACATACTTATGTACATATTTCTATTTTACTACCAACCAACGGAACAAAAATCAGCAATATCAATCTCATTAGAAAGCTTTAACTAACAAGAAACTAAGAACAATAACAGGAATGATCATTAACCATTGTACGCACATACATACATTGGAGTTATGATGAGGATAATAACTAAGAGAAGAAAAATGAGAAAGTTTAGTTAAATCAAAAAGAGAGCTAGCCATCTATGTATGTACTTGGTGCCGAACAGCTCACATAGCTCACTCAGTAAGCAAAGAGGCGAAAGTGTAATTCACCCAGAGTGGGTGGTTTAGTCGCTGCATCTAAAGCTTAAAGCTTTTAAGGAACGAAGAACGAATCAGCATGAGCAAAATCTCTTTATATTTTCTGTTGTCTTTTCTTTTTTGACTTATTGGACAACGCACGACGTTCGGCCGTTTTCGCTTGAAAATTTCAATACGCAAGTTGAAAGAAAATTGTTTTACAGGAAACTCGTTGCCTTTCAAAATAAAATCTCGCTCGTTCGCTCGTCGTTTCTATTAAATTTTGTACTTTTGCTAGTGTGCTTAAATATTAAAAGCAAAATCCAATCAAATACAATTAAAACAAGAAAACAAACAAAGAAAATTGTAAGTGTAATTTTAATTGAATAAAACGATAATAAAGAAATTACAAAAGAAAAGTACACAGGTATTAATTATCTTAAGTATTAAAGAAATTATTAAAACTTTTTTTTTTAATTTTTTTTTTTTTTTTGTGTGTGAAATTTTGCTTTAATACAATTTGTTTTTTTTTTTTTTTGTTTGTTGCTTTGTTTTGTTTTGTTTTTGTGTTTTATATGAAATAAAAAAAAGTTTTTTTTAAGAGAATTTTTCTAATTGCAACCTTTGGCTAAATGCAAAATGTATCACAGAGGAAAAGGAGAGGAACCGCAACCACTAAAGTTTATGCTCTCTTAATATACATATGTATGTTAGTTAATACATAAAAGTTTTCTCTTCTGATTGCTTGTACTATTTCTTATTGTTAAAATATTTGTTTTTATTTTCTCATTAATTGAATAATTTTTATTAATTTGCTTTAATTAAAAAGAAAAATAGACAAGAATTTTCATGCAAAATTGTGTTGTTTTTTATTTTGAAATTTGTTTCCTCTCTTCTTCTTCTTCATCATCATTAACATCGAAACAGTTGCCATGGTGAGACAGAGATAGATTGTTAGAGAGAGGAGAGGAACTTGTTCATATTAGTTTCAGTGTGACATGTGCTTTCTGTGCGAGTGTTAAGTCAGCTGTGTAAGAGAAAAAATTATTTTCTTCCTTGGATTTTTTTTTGCTCTGCCAATAAAAAAATTTCTATTTCATCAAAGAAATTCATCGCTTTTTTTTTTGGAAAGAATAAAAGCAAATAAAAGAGAAGAAAATAATAATAATTTATATTCGAAATTTTGCATTTGCATTTTTCTTTGCTTACTTTTTTTTGCTAGAAATATTTCTATTTTTCTTCTTTTTTTGTTTTGACATTTGACAAATTTTCACCGGCTTCGTGGTTGCAGTTCGGCGGAATATTTTTTTTTTGCTGTGAAAAATTAATTTTCCTATTAATTTTTTTTTTTTTTTTTTTTTGGTATTTAGTGAATTTCACGTAGTTTTTTTTTCTCTGTGTAAAGAAAAGAAGAGAACAACAAAATTAACAAAACCCACCAACATAAAAACCACCAGGAATAAATTTAAAAAACAAAAATTAAATATAATTAAAAAAAAGAAAAAAAAACAGAAGATCAAAAGACAACGAGGAAAAACACATCGAAGAAGAAGAGAAAGAATAACAACAAGTTTATTCTGTGTCGCTTCACAAAAATTTTATTGGCTTCAAAAACCTGAAAAAAAAGAAATGTAAGTAAATTTATAACAAGAAAAAAAATTTTCAATTTTCCTAGTATTTTTGCATTCTATTTCATTTTGTTGTGCGAGTCACACGCGTACACGGAGGCTTCCTTACCAGATTGGGGTTTGTATGGGAGGTACTCCCCCTAGTGGTCCGCGCCTATATCAGAAACTTACAGTGTCTAAATTTCAGTTCGATAGAACAAACAACAAAAAAGTTTTTCGAAGAAGAACCTGAATTTGAATGGTGGTTTTGTATAGGAGATATCCTCCCTCCCTAGTGGTTTGATCAAACTGAAATTTCTACAGTAAAAGTTTCTGAAGTATAATCAGCAACCACCCAAATTTCATGATCGTGGGATTACTGGATCGTATAGCTGCCATACAAACCAAAATGTTTCTTGTATAGGGAACCCTTTAAGTTTTTGAAAATATTTTAGTTTTATCATTTGTTGTCCTGATGCCCGGATAGAACTACACCTTCTGTGAATTTTAAATCTCTAGCTATTACGGTTCATGAGATATGACCCGAGGACGAACGGACGGACAACGAAGTCTCTGGTTCCCTTTGGTACCCTTTGGGTCCGGCACCCTAAAAACAAAAACGAAGAGAAATTTTGGTTCTCTCTGCCGACGTCACAATGAAGTAGAAGTGAAGAATAACAACAAAAAGAGAAAATAAATAAAATAATAAAAGGCTGCTGCACGTTAACAGTGAAGTCTCTTATAATCGGAATCATCATCGCAAGTAAAGTTTACTAGCTATTTGTGGGAAAATGGAGCAAAATGACAATTTAGTGCGGTACAATACAATATAAGTAGTAGGTAGAGCAAAGCCGATATAGAGAATCCAAGAAAGGTGGAAGGCACCTCTTAAGCATGCTGCAACCACAAGTCCTGTGGAGGCTGTCGTTGTTGTAGCCCCTAGATGCTGATTACTTCCACAAAAAATGAATTGAATTTTTGATTCTTGGCCAGAAAAATTACAAACTTCATGGCACGTAGTAGGAATCACATGTGTCCGATTAAAAAGATGAAGAGCAGCCATCACTTTGTGAACATACATCAATTGTTGGCAGAGAGATAAATACTTTGTCGACTGTGCTCTGAAGGATAAGACACCAACCAGCAAAATATTGGTTCTATTGCTACGATGAATCTCTATTTCGTTATCTTCAACTGCTGTTCTATTCTGTTCGACTGGCACCACAATGCAACTCATTGAAGTCCGACGTCCAGGGACTGCTGTCTTTACTTAGGCCAATTCATAATCATATCTACTAATGTCACAACGGATATGCGTTTAGGCAAAACAACGGCCATATGACTGTAATTTGGGGTGAGCACACCCCACACAAATGTGAAGCGAGCGTATGCTGGCGAATCGGAAATGCATTTATAATTCCTGAATAGCAGTGTCCCCGTTGAGTGTTACCTGTGAGAGGAAAGGTTCAAACAGGGGACAGAGAGAGTCCAATTGTTTTGCAATTGATAAGTAAAGGCTCTTTTTTTCTTTTCGCCTTTCACACAGTTGAGGGTGTTGATATTAGTGGAGATGAGACTGGAAGTCAAATATTGGTCAAATTAAAAAGTAATGATTTTCAGCTTCCAAAACTTTGAGCTCATCACTCTCCCTCTGAATTTCAACAAATGTCTTTTTATCATTCTTACAAAAGAAGTTTCATTGGTTGTCGTTTTATTTTGGAGGATTGTGAATTGTACCACATCCACTACCCAATTTATCGGAATTTCCGCTTAACGAGAGATTTCACTGTAGTTTATTTATACAAAAAATATTATTTACAATACAAATGCAAATGCAAATCTACATGTGAATTCCTTTTTAGTTTCCCATTCACGTGCATTGTTTTTGTAAACAAATGTATAAAATTAAAAAAAAACGTGAGAGAGCAGCAGTGAGTACATACTGTACGAGAGTAATTAAGAGAGTCAGTCAGGAGAAGAGAGCGAGCGCAAAAGCTTCATATGGTTGCAATTTTTGTTGCTATGTTTTTGTTGTTTGCTTTTTTATTATTGTTTTTTGTGTGAAAACAAATTAAAATGTAGAAATTTTAAATTTTTTGGAGAAAGCAAAAAATAATGTATAAAGAAAAAAGAAATGAAAAGAAAAGATAGGATAGGATAGGATAGGGTTAATAAAACCGAATGAGCAAACGAGCGAGCGAGCGAGTGAGCGAGTAATTGCTTGTTGCATTATCTTTCTTTGTCATTGACAAAAGGTCATACGTAGTTTGTGCTATGTGCTTTTTGAATGGGTGGGGAGGCTTTGGATCAGGTGATCAGGGGATCTATGAGAGATTTCTTAGTTCTAAGAACGAACTAACTAAGTACATACAATACTTACAAGCATCTCTTCTATGTCTTTCTCTATCTGTGTCCAAATCTGTGTGTTAAATGTTGTTATTTGTAAATTAATCTTAATCTTATATAAGTACATAAGTATATACATACATATATACATACAGTAAGTCAAGAAAGTTTTGAGCATCGACAATAAATTGCTTATAAAAATATAGTATAGGCTGCCAGAATCCTTACTCGCCTTCGACAACATGTGGGAGTTTCTGTCGTTAGCCTTGTCTTGTCTACCATCAACGACATCATTTTAAGTGAAATTTTTTGGGAACATTATGATGATTTTAGATAATCAATAAATAACAATTGATTGTTACCCCAGAAGTAATGCAGAAGAAGTAATTCTGGACTAGAGGAGAAAGAGAGAGACGAATGTTTTTAGTGGCTACACACTATTGCTCTCCATTCACTCTCACTATATCGGGATGCCAACAGCAATTTCGATGGCTTTCAATCTCAATTTGTTGGTCATTTTATTGGTGCGAAAGCATTTTAAACCCGTCCTTCATAACTACCTCCCTCCCAGGACGATTACATAAATGATGGAATAAAGTTTGCAAAATATGGTAAATTTTGAGGTGGCTTTATAAAATCCATTGAGGGGGACTCTCAATCGCCTTAGATAATAGATTAAGGTGATTTATACTAAAGGCGGCGGTTCGCCTCAAAGAATCAGATAAGCAAAGGGAAATCGAGAAACTAGTACTGACTGGAAAAGTCATAAGAAATGTGGATGAAATAGTAATTTTGCCTAAACCCACATTATCTAACATAACAAAATAGATGTAATTGTTTAATTGGGTTGGGTTGGTATGGATTTGCACAGGAATTTCATTACATTTAATATGTATATTTTTTACTTGATTTTACATCATTATGATGTGCAATATATATTTATTACTTTCTTCCATTTCCTTTATTATTCACTTACTTTTTTAATCAAATTTAATCCAATCCAATCCAAGTAAATAATGAGAAAGTTCAACAGTCTGTTATCGCATGTAAATAATGATTATGATGATGACGATGATGATGATGATGATCATGTTGTTGATGATAAAGAAGAGAAGGAGGAGAAGAACAAAGAAAAAATTCAAAGTTTTCATTGCTACACACACACACACATACACAAATAAAACCAAATAAAATAATCAACAAACAAGAAAAAAAGAAGGTTATCTTTTGCTATGCCGAAGCTGCAATACTCTTCAATTTTTCCTACGATTTTGTTATTGAATAACATACAGAAATAGTATTATTATTATTGGTTTGTCTTATGTTTGGATTAGAGAGTCAGTATCATACTGCATTTCAATATTGCGACCGAAATTTTTCTAATAAGAACATCAATTTGAATGTGGGTTGGTCTTTGTATGGAAGGTAAAATTCTTAGTGGTTCGTACTGCTGCATTTATCTTGGAGACTGATATTGTCCAAGTTTCAGATTAATAGGGGACAAAAAACAAAACAGAACCTGAATTTTAATGATGGGTTTGTATGGGAGTTACCCATCCTAGTGGTCCGATTCGGTTGATTCCAAACTGTGTCTAGTAAAAAGAAAGATTCGTGCAAAATTTCAGCTCTCTAGCTCAAAAACTCAGGGACTAGTGTGCATACTTACAGAGGGACAGACAGACAGACAGTCAGACATGACTTAATCACTGGCGAAGTATTACCGCATTTGTTAGTTCCGCTAGGATTGAGAAAAGAGCCCGGTTAATCGTGCATCCTAATAGGTCGGTCTATTAGGATTTTTGAAGATCTACACCTCCATGGCGACATGACTTAATCACTTCATCTCATTGATCTGATCAAGAATATATGTATATACAATACTTAATGTGGTCTCTGTTGTCTCCTTCTTTCTGTGAGTGACAAACTTCATCACAAACTTATAATACTATTTACTGCGTGAAGAGTATAAAAATAATGTTTTTATTTGTGTTCCGTTCGCCTTGAGCTTGAGAATTAGTCAGTAGTCGCCTTGACCATAACCTAGAAACACAGAAGCAAAGGCAAAATACAGTTAAGAGAGTAACGGATAGCAGCAAGAGTGTGAGTGGGAGAGCGAGCGAGAACAAACGAAAATTCAATGCAATGTGTGTGTGAGGGAATAAATCAAAATAGTGTGTGTGTGAGAGAGAGAGAGAGTGCAAATATGTTTGTTGTATCTCAAGAGAGACGACGAGTGGAAAGAAAAGATGATTTTTTGATTTTATTTTGATCTAATGAAATTCATTAATTTTAACAAACAAAAATTGATTTTTATTCAAAATAAAAATTTTATAGAAACATGTTTATGCTTAGAGAGAAAGCAGAAGCAGAGTAACAGAACCGACAGACGAAAGTGTGAGAGCAAACAAGTCAAAAAAAGAAATCATCATCATCATAATACTAAATAAATGAGAGTGCAAGAGAAATAAGTGTGAAATATATAGAAAAATGGAATAGAAAAATAACAACAAATAGACTAGAAAAAAGAAAGAAAAAAACAAAAAAAACAATAATAGCAAAGAAACAGTGAGTGGGAGGAAGAGAAATTTTTAATGTTAGTAAACTTTTTCAAGGTCACTTCAAGTATGAACTAATCTATAAACACACATTCACGCATACAAACACACCTCCTACACATGCAGTTGCCTGTTGCCTCTATTGCCTTTTGTTGCTTTGTTCTTATATTTTTTGTTGTATTTGTAACAAAACAAAAAACAAAATATATATTCTACTTATATATTGTGTATCATCCAAACAAGCAAACCACCTGCCGCCTTTCTCTAACACCCTCATCATCGTCATCATAATCATCATCATCATCATCATCATTAGTGTCGCATTGTCAAGACCCATAAAAAATGTGAAAGAGGTAAATACATACATAGATAGGACCGAGGAATGGGGAAAGTTGGGACAAGCGTGTATGTAAAGAATATCTGCAACAGTAGCAGTAGAAAGAATATTCAATTTTTTTTTTATCTGTGCTTGCTTTTCTCTCATTTGCTATTTATATATTTATTTACCTATATAGAAAAAAATATCGTTGGGGGGCTTATCTAATATTAAAGCTAAAAAGTACATTATCTTCGACTATGCCGAAGATGAAATACTCTTCACGTAGTGAACGTTTCATTGTAGTATTCAAATGGGTGGTTCGTATGGGAGGTCCGATTTGGCTGATTCCAACAGATGTGTAGCGTCTATGTCAAGAACTTATAGAGTCTTAATTTCAGTTCGATACAACAAAACATAAAAAGTTTTTCTAATAAGAACTAGAATTTTAATGGGGGCATTCCAATCAAACTGAAATTTCGACAATACAAGTTTTTGATATATAGCCACCAACCTTCCAAATTTCAAGATCGTGGGATTACTGGATCGTATAGCTGCCATACAAATCAAAATGTTTCTTGTATGGGGAACCCTTTAAGTTTTCGAAAATATTTTAGTTTTAGTATTTGTTGCTGATGCCCGGATAGAACTACACCTTCTGTGAAAATTTCAACTCTCTAGCTATTGCGGTTTATGAGATATGATCCGAGATGATACGGACAACGAAGTCTCTACATTAGGGTGGGGAACTCTAAAAAGTTTTTCTAATAAGAACATAAATTCAAATGGGTGTTTTGTATGGGAGGTACCCCCTTTAGAGGTCCGATTCGGCTGGTTCCGACAAATGTACTGCGTATAATAAAAAAAAAAAGGTTCGTGCAAAATTTCGGCTCTCTAGCTCTAAAACTGAGGGACTGGTTTGCATACATACAGACGACTGACGGACATGGCTTACTAAATTCGTCTAATCGAGCTGATCAAGAATATATGTATATACTTTATGTAGTTTCTTTCGTCTTCTTCTGCCTGTTACAAACTTCATGAGAAATTTATAATACTATTCACTCCCGTGAAGAGTATAAAAAACATACTCTATATATGTATTTGTGTAACATGAAAAGTTAGAGATGATGATGATGATGATGTCTTTGAAACTTTCATTGATTGATTGATTGATTTTTAGATCGATTTGTCTTTCAAAAAAGAAACGATTCAAGTCAAGGTCGTTGCCAAATTATGCATGTCTGCGACTTTTCTATGTACTGATCTTTGGTAATAAATTATAAATTATTCTTCATGTTCTTTCTTCCAAGATAGAGAAAAATAAAGAATTTTAAATAAACTGTATGTTCTCAAGGTCCTTAAAATAAGCGTTTGTATCGATCCGAATGTCTTACTGCCAAACCATTTCTTCAGGTTTGCAAATAGGAAATAGTGGCAGGGGTGGGGCCGTCTAAATCTCGACTATATACTGGATTGGGTAGAAGTTCGTAGTCCATTTTATGGATTTTTACCATGGCGACTACACAAGTGTGTACCCTTGCATTATCATGGAGGCAAAGCACTTTTCCCATAATTTTGAATAATATGATCGTTTTACCCTTTCAACGGTTTCAATCGAGATGAATGACATTGCTTGCATAAAAACAATTGTCGCCATGACCTTGTTAGTCGAAAGTCTATAGTGAACAGGCGACCGACCTGTGCTGGTAGCACCACATCTTAAACCTTGAAATCGATAGTGCAGAGTCCCCATAGTATTTTTCAGGTCATTCCTTTGTTTCGGTGATGATTTTTAATGCTTGATGAGCGCACAATATATCCATTAAATTCACGAGGTTGTTTGGTTTATATGGCTGTCAATGGGGTACTTTTAAACTCACCGGAAATAAGATATAATATATCCTATATCTACTAGCTCTCCCCAAGCTTGGACAGGCATCTAGAATGTGGTCGCTTGAGACCGTTGCTCCGCAGGAACAGGGTTGCAACGATGAACCGGTGAGAAGGTGTTGTTGCCTGAGTTGCGCATGTCCGAAACGTAGGCGGACAAACATAGACCACCAGTGATTTAAGGTTATTGATGGAAAATATTGTACATACAGTGTATGAAATAGTTTTTAGTGAAATACAAGTATAATCTCTTCTTCGTACATATTATCTTAATGGAAGAAAGTCTGCTTTCCTAAAAATGAAAACATTTTTAAAAGGATTTAATGGGTTTAACAGAAGGTAATCGAATGCAAGTTGCAGATATTCTTTTTTTTTTTTTGTCGTTATGTTTATAAGTGGTAACCTCATTTGGACGACTTATGTATATTCGAGTAACTTATCAGCAATTCAGCAGCTGTCCGATATTTCTTTTTGATTGATAATGAAAGCAATAAAATGCAGAGTCCCTATCACCATAACCTTTGCTAAACTCCATTTTAATCTCATCATCAACATTTGTTGACTTTGTTTTCAAAACCAGAATTTTTTATCACTCCATCAAAATTGATGAGTCTATCTTTCATTTCATTAATTGATAAATCACAAAAGTTTAGCTCCATTGATTGGGTGGACGGACGACCCATTCAAAATGTAACTTATTAATCTGTCTAGAATTTAATATGGTAATGTTGTTAATTCGCAGATATCAGAGCACGATAATGGCAATTTCAACTCCATGGGTATGGATATAGTGGTCGACCTCGACCCCCTTCTTGTTTATACAAACCCAATTTTTCGACTCGTGAACTGTCCAAACTTTAAAGAATTGATGGAAATTTAATTTAGAGAACACAGAAAATAAATATTGTATTATACAATTTGTATTAACCCTTCTTCCATAAAACAGAACAAAATCCTGACTTCAATCTTAATGACTTTGGTCAGACCGCCGACCATTGTTCCCATGGAAATCGGCCTAAAGGGTATAGAGTTAAGGTCTTGAAAGGATGTGATCATAATCTATTTTAAATCTGAATTATAAAAAAATTTTTGATCTGATTGATTTTTGTTTTCAGATTCTTTTTTGTATTTTGTTTGTTTGTGTTTGCTTATATTTCTCTATTTCCATATGCATTTGTATTTCGCCTAGATATTTTTCAAGAACTACATATAGGTATGTAGATTTGGTTGGGTATATTGATTCTTATTAGAAGTTTGTGATGATATGCTTTGGAAAATATTTGGAGAACCCCAATTTTTTAGAGGTGAAACTTCTTTAGTGAAGGGGAGTAAATCCAAAAAATATGAAAATGAAATTTGACGAAAATCAAAATTTGACGATGTTAAATAGTAACATATATAATATATATAATATTGGAGCTATTTAGGCAAATACAATTGAAATGTCTTCGTGGCGTATTGGTTAGAGAGTAGGATCTGCAAACCGAGAGCGTGAGGTTCGATTCCTGTACTGGGAATATTTTTTTTATTTTTTTTTTTATTATTTTTGAAGTGATACTTCTTTAGTGAAGGGTAGTAAATCCAAAAAATATGGAGCTATTTTAGCAAATACAATATGGAAATGAAACTTCAAATTTTGATTTTCGTCACATTTCATTTTCTAATTTTTGGATTTATCTCCCTTCGCTAAAGAAGTTTCACTTCCATATAGGTGCTTATGAGGGTGAGACACACTACTCAATTTTTTTTTTTCCATTCTCTTTATATTTGCAAATTATCTGGCAAATGACGGCAGTAAGCAAATTTTAATGAACTAGGACATCATGCTTTCATTCTTATTTATTTTTTTTGGGTGAGAATATCCTTGGGAACAAATGTCATCGGTGGATCAATCGGACTGAGAGATCCCAGAGGGTGTTGCCGTAATTCTGCTGTAGACATGTTGATTGCAAGTAGATTACGATGGTCCTTCGACCATGAAATGTGTCTGTTGATTTGCCTAACAATCTCCTCTCTGATCGTTGGAATCTTCAAGTAGCGTTGACTTTTCTTTTAGACAATAACAGTTGGTTACTTAGGTTCAGCTTTGATTTCGGACTGAGATGCCAACTCATTCTTAGAAGCTTCAGATCCAAATGCTTTCTTTTGGTTTTGATATACATAATGTTGTTTGATGTAAGACACCCCAGATACTCCTTGGAATGACATCTGGAGAACATGCCAAGTGATTGAAAGTGAATTTGTTGTGTTTGGTCTTCATCCATTGCTCAATAAGGACTAGTTGGGTCTGGAAGTTTTCTTAGCCAGTATGACCTATGTCGTCATCCTTTAGTATCGGAAGTTCAGACGTAAAGAACATGTACAAGATGGGACCCCAACACATTGCCCTGAAAGATCTTCAATTGATTTCATCTGATCTAATCTCATTTATTTTTGTACTTATTTTTCACAATAATTTTTTGCTTTTGTTTTACTGTTGTTGTGTTTATCTTATCTTTTTTCTGTCTTTGTCTTTTGGTCGTTTCCCTTTAATTTGTTTTGCATTTGCATTTTGTTTATTTTTGCTGTTTGCTAGTTTGTCTGCCTTTGACTTGACGACTACGACTGACGTTACCGATAAAGCAACAGAAGAACAACAAATTATATTTTTGTATCTCGAACAAGCAATATTTCTTCTTTTACTCTTCTTTCCCTCTCTTTTGTATCTTTTTTGTTATTTATTCTCTTATATGTATATAAAAAGTATGTTTTTCTGTTTGGTTTTATTTTGTTTTTCTTTTGGAATATGGTGGAATATCGTATGATTTTATAAAGTCTGACGACCAACGCCTGCATGCGTTGTGCAATTTTTTAATTTTGCTTTTGCTTTGTGTTGCATGCGAGTTTAACTTAAAGAGTAACGTACTTACTATTACTCGTACTCGTACCCTGCACTCCCCAATAGAAGCCTAAGGTGGAATAAGAACTTAGTAAAGTTACTTACATAGTACATAATGGAAATCTATCATAACAATCTCCAGAAACTAGACCTTGACCCTTCATCGAATAACTTTAAAACTCCACAATGGGAACTTAAGATAGGAGAGTGTGTTAGTCTCTAGGCAAATCACTCAATATTTCTTACCCTTATGAAATCAGACTATACCGAATTATTAAAGAAATTTTGGATCTATCCATCGAATATGTAAAACCATAATACCCCAATGGAAACCTTGTGAAAATGTGGGAGAATAAAGCAACCAAATTAACTAAGACTTCGATCAATGATAATGAACTCTAGAAACTCTCACTACAACACTCAATATCATATGAATTCATCATCATATTTATATTTATAAATATGCATACAAAAGTAAAGGGTGTTTTTTTGTTTTTTTTTGTTTTAGAGGTTTAAAACTTTGAGTTGGCAACACTGCTTTTTGTCATAAGCGATTTAACAGCTGATAGTTGCTATTTGTTTAGTTCGATTTGGCATTTCATTGTGGAAAAACTTACACCAGAGCAAGGCTTGCAAATTGTCGGAACTTTTTATCAAAATAATGGTTCTGTTCGTCCATTTTATGGTAATCATAATCGTCCATCAGAGAGGGTAATTCGAATGACTATGGATCGTTTTCGCACCACGTTTACTCTTTAATTATAATTTCAATGTAAAGAAAACTTAAAACGGAGAGAAGAAAGGGCGGCTACGCAATGTAAATAAATGTATTGTTTAATTATGAAAACAAGTAAATGATCTTCCAAGTTATTGCTGATGATGACGATGACGATGATGATGATGATGATGCTAAAGATCAAAAGGCACTTTAAATTTCTATTATTTTCAATGTTTTTTTTTTTATTTTCTATTAGACTCCTCGAGTAATCCTCAACCAATAGCCTCAATCTCTCAACTTCACAATTTATTTGTTTAAAATTGAAATCCCAAAAATATGCTGGTGGTAAGAGGCATACAGAGTGCCTTACCTGACCACCACTTTGGCTTTTGGCATCTGCATGGTGCACCAGAAGAAGTTCATCGAGTTGTGCAGCATCTCATCGAGGCCTTTGAAAACAAAAAATATAGCTCTGCCATCTTTCTAGACATTCAGCAAGCGGTCGATTGCATCTGGCATGTAGGCTTACTCTTTAAGCTAAAGTCCCCCTTCCCAACCGCCCTATATCGTGTTCTTAGATCATACTTGCTTGGGCGCGTCTTCATGGTTGAGGTCCGGGACGAACGATAGAGCATCCGCAGGATTTGTGCTGGTTGTACCCCACACTCTACATTGCTTATTTGCCAGTACCTGTCGCTGATAATACTTTTCTAGCCACGTACGCCGATGATACTGCTTTCCAGGTCCTCCAGTGCCAGCGAGGCTTCTCTCGGCTTTCCGATGGCTTCTGCAAGTGGTCAGACAATCTATAAGGCAATAGTTGTCCCATCCTGGACAAAAGGTATTCTCCTATGTGGCACTGCTCCAGTAACGTCATTCTCCTGGGTACATGGGGAATGATGTCATATCCGGGGATCTAAGAATACCCACACACAAGCCGGTATAATCTTCTGCTAAAAACAAATTAGCATTTGCTCCTGCCAAAAACACCATCAGGAGGAGACTCAAACGTCTCCATCCTGATGACCTTTAGGTGCACGGACGCAACAGAGGACAGAGGCTCTCTTTCTGATTTACCAAACCATTGCAAATTATTATTTTGGCTTTAAGCCATCTGACAAATTCTAGTCTTTTTAGTTATCATTACAATCATAAGTCCCTATATATTCCAATAATAAGCATTAGCAATGGATAAATAGGATAAATTCTTTCAGATTCTTAGTAAAATTTCAGTCAGCTATGGTTTTCAAGAAACAAAGACTCTCCTTCGGGATATAATTGAATTGATTGTCCACAAAATAAGCATTACTAATAGGACCAATTCTTCCAGATTCTTAATATGTAATTTGAAAATTTATGTTATGGTTTTCAAGAAGCAGTGACTGCCAAGTCCTTCCGGACATAACTGAATAACTGATTGTGATCCAAAACGATTGGAGAGAGATCCCTAGAAATGAGTAGTTTACCCTCCTTAGTAATATTTTTTGTGTTTTTCTTCTAAGTTTGTGTGTTGCCTGCCAACAAATTGAGCGTCGTTTCGTTTCTTTTTTCTCCTCTCTTCTGCTTATTTGTTTCCCTCAACTTTTGTCTTTTTGATGTTGTTTTCTTTAGACAAACGGACGTCATTCATACGTCGTGTACGCCCCCGTCCTTTTCAACTTGGTTGTCTCTTCATCATCATCATCATCATCATCATTATCATCGTTTTTTTGTTTGTTTTTGTTTAACCAAGAAATCCACTTCAATTTGGTGGGTCAAATTTTTGAATGTTTGTTGTTTGTTAATATACTCAGAGAAGGAAAATATGGGCGAAATGTAACAAAAGCACACAGGTGGGATGAGTAAACTGATTATTATGAGTTGTCGTAAAATACTGACTGAGTGATTAGTGAAACTCTCTACATCACGTGCTCGGTTTACTCAATTCACTTTTAGTGTGAAATCGTTCGATCCTAATGAATTTGTAAGCAAACAAAAAAGTTCCTCAATAAATGAGATAATCGACTGAATATTTATTCATACAAATATGTTGAGTGAGCACCTAAGAATCAATCCATCGGATCGATTCACTTCAAATATTTTCCTATCCAAATTGGCAAACATTTCTCTCTATCCGACTTATTTACTATCTTGTTTATATCAATAGAATAGTTTGTAACGCACGGAAGGAGCCATCGGTGGCCCCATAAAATTGGTGTGTGCAAAAGTCGTTTTTTTATGTAGATCAAACATTAATCGATTATGTATTGGCCGTTTTGTGGACAACTTTTGCCCACTTTCCAGTCTGATCCTTATGGGCAAAAAACGCCTGTTATATCCTCATCAGAATCGCATATTTAGTTTAGAAAAAGCGGAATAATAGGAAATCTATCACTTTACAAATGTTATCGACCTGCTTCCCTACTGTTCCGATTCGACATCAAAAACTTATCGTGTCTAAAGTTCTTACAATGTTGAAAAAAAAACAAAACAATTTTTCGAATAAGATCCTGAATTTTAATGGTGGGCTTGTATGGGAGGTACCCTCCCTAGCAATCCGATCAAACTGAAATTTCGGCAATATAAGTTTCTAATGTATAGCCACCAACTATCCAAATTTCAAGATCGTGGGATTACTGGATCGTATAGCTGCCATAAAAACCAAAATGTTTCCTGTATGGGGATCCCTTTAAATCTTTGAAAACATTTTAGTTTTAATATTTGTTCTTGCTGCCCTGATAGAACTACATATTCTGTGAAAATTTCAAGTCTCTGCCTAATACGGTTCATGAGATATGAGTCGAGGACGGAAGGACGGGCAGGCGGACGTACAAAGAAGTCTCTGTAATAGGGTTCCGTTTGGTACCCTTTGGGTCCGTGGAACCCTAAAACTAGAGACTATAGCTATCTATCGAAAAAAAAAACCGGCATGACTTTTTTACACACCCAATACTTTCAACTTTTGTCAACTTAAATAAAAATTGAAATTTAATTTTTAATTTTATTTTTAAAATTGTTAAAAAGCAAAGTAAAAACAATAATGTATTCTTTTGTTGCTTTGTTGATTTTTAAATTAATTTTTGTTTTGTTTTGTAAATAATTTATTTTTGTTGTTGTATATTGTTGTTGTTTTTTCGCACACAACACAAGTGAATAAAACCTTGAAAATTTTGTTGAAATAATTTTTTATCTTATATTTTTTTTAGTTTTGTTTTTCTTTTTTTTGTATTATTTTTGTTCGAAGTTATTCATCATCATTCATTCTCTTGATGTTGTTTAAAAAATAATATTTTTTGTTGTTTTTTAGGGTTCCGGACCCAAAGGGTAGCAAACGGAACTCTATTGCCTGAGGCTTTGATGTCCGCTGTCACATAATTAAAACTAAAAAATATAATTAAAAATTTAAAGAAACATATGGGTTTGTATGGGAGCTATACGATCCAGTAATCCTACGGTTTTGAAATTTACATAAATAGTTAGTTGGTGGAAATAGGTTGGAAACTAACTGCCCGGGTAGCTCAGTCGTTAGAGCATTGCACTTTTAATGCAAGGGTCGAGGTTGGAAACTTATACATAGTGTTCAAATTTCAGTTTTATAGGACCACTAGGGGGTACCATGTGCCATACAAGACCCCAATTAAAATTCAGGTTCTTATTAGAAAAATCTTTTTTTTTTTTTTTTTTTGGATTATTGAACTGAAATTTGAACACTATAAGTTTTTGATATAGATAGGCACGGGTCCATTGGTTGGAATCAGTCAAATACAAAACCCTCATTTGATACGGAACCCTATGTGTGCGAGTATGACTCGCACTTGTCCAATTTTTAAATTTTTTTTTTTTTTTTTCTTAATTTCATTTTATTTTTGTTATTTAAATTTAATAATTAAACTTTGCTTTATAAAGGCGAAGGAAGGTGCTTTTATTTTGCTTTGTTTTTGTTTCGTTGATTTTTAATTCTATCATCATCATCATCATCATCATCACCATCATCACACAAAAGTTGTTAGTAATTTCAACAGATTTATGTTTGTTTTTGTTTCTTTTAATTTTTTTTTTTTTTTTTTTTTTGCTTTTCTTTTTGTCTTTTCTAATTAAGTTAATAACTTAATACTTTACTAATTGAAGGCTAAATGAATTCATAAAAGGAAAGAAAGAAACTCAACTGAACAACAAAAATTTATTTATTCATAATTCCTTATTTAGTTATAATTTGTTTTTCGTATCGTTTCTTTCTTATTCGTACATATTACGTTAGACTGGTTAAAGTATACAGGTGGGGAATTGTGTAGTTGGAAAGGGGGTGAAGTGTGGTTTCGAGGTAGTGGTGAAGTAATAAAGAATAATAATAAAATAATTGCAATAATTGAACTTTGAGTGAGTGAGTGAGTACTTTGCTGTGTTTGCCATAAACATTTTCATTTTATTCTCATTTCTGTCTCCACACATACACTTACACAAAGAAAAAATGCACACTCTAACATAAACAGCAGGCAGAGATACTCATCTGGGTCTTGCGTCATTTGTCCAACTTAAATTGAAGTGGAGAAAATAATGAAAAGAAAAGAATAGGAAAACATGAAAAGAAAATATGTACGAGTACATAATATTGTTGTAAAAGTTTGACTAGAACTTACAATATACTTCACTAATTTGAAATATCGGAGCAATATAGGTTAGGTAAGGTTATACCAGAAGACTTTTACGGCCCATTGTTGTGATGCTTGTTAGAGGAAAATGAGGAGGAATTAGATGATGGGACGGGAATGGAAAAGAAAAAACAGGAGATACTTATGGCCGTGCTGGCTGATGAAATCAACCAAAATACCAATCAATAAAACCAGCCATATCCCCCAGTGGTACTCTCGCCACACTATCCAAGTCCTCAAAAAAGGGTCTTCCAAGAAAGCGGGATCGCCTTCTGAGTAATGCAGGACAGTCACACGGGAGGTGATGAATGCATTCTTCTTCTTCCTCGTTTTGGCAGCTACGACAGAAGTTTTGGTGAGGAACATGCAACCTCTGAGCCATTTGCCTAATTGCACAATGCCCCGTTAAAACTCCTGTCATCATTCGAATCCTTTTCTTGTTTTTCGACTGATATGTATTACATATAGTAGTGGGTAAATCTATTTTTCTATACTTCTTAGTTATTCATGAAATATTGATGTAATTTGTTCAATCACATCTTGAATGAATCAAGTTAAATAATAAAGTACATACTTATATAATTTAATTTTGAAGAAGTTTCTAGTAAAGCAATTCTTTCCACATTTTATTTAATTTTTATATGGAATCACTTTACCCAATTAAAAATTTGTATAACTTTTTATACATCCCAAAAATCTACTAAGGCATTTTGTATCCATCAGCAGTCGGTACCCCAACCAAGCTCCAGAGGAATCTTAACCCATTGCCTTGTGCCCTTTTCCGAAGCCCAATTTTAATGGCGGAGGTTAACAAAAGACTCCATTCCCATGACGTGTCCCACTAAGAAGAATATAATAAATATTTAGCCCATTAGATTAACATCTAAGACTATACTACGTGTATAATATAACCTTCAAAATGTGACATGCAGAAAACAACTGCGTTAAAAATCGGCCAAGTGTGAATCGGGTTCCGTACCAGATTAGGATTTGAATGGGAGGTAAAAAGTTTTTCGAATAAGAATAAGACCTGAATTTTTGATGGTAGGTTATGGAAATTTATAGGGTTCCGTTTGATCCTCTGTGGTCCGGAACCCTGAAAAATTATAGAAAGAAAAATAAAAGAGAAAGTTTATGGTACAAAACTATGTGGATGATGCTCGGTAATTGATAGTCCAAACCAATGATTCATATACAAAATTTGTAATATCGAAAACAAAATATACCCTACCCCCGTCAACATAATGTACGAAAATTCATTGATGGCAATATGACAAATTGTAACTGATCTGATCAAATGCGAGACATTTTACCAAATCACATTTTGGTTTTTGTGGAACTATAACGGGTATCATGATGCACCTGATCATTTCCATATAGCAGCGCATACATATAGTAAATATTTTGAATACTTATTACAAACAGTTCAACTGAGTGAATAAAACCCAAAACCCAGTCACATTATCCATGAAGGGTATAATTATAATATAAATGAATAGAAAAATACCATGGCATGTGTCATTTTCGAATGGAAACAGAAAGTGTGTTTGCTTTTGCATTCTGTGTCTATGTGTGTGAGTGTGTGTGTGTGTGTGTTTGAGTGTATCTATGTGTGGGTAGATTAAAAACAGGTGACAAAGTTTCTTTTCTTTGTTTAAAAAAATGTACGTGCGTGCAATTTATTGATGTTTTTCTGTTTTTACTGTTTATTGCATTTTAAGATTGCCTATTGTCTCTCTCTCTCTCTCTCTCTTTTCTTTTCTTACTCTCTCTCTCTTTCTCTCTCTTTGTTTTTTCACTCCATCATTCGTTGTTTGTTTTTTTTGTACATTTTTTTTTTTCTTTATATTTAATTTTGAAGTCATTGTACGTACGACGACTTGACCTTAAAGGATTGCAATGCATTGCATTTTTGAGTCAGGTACTCCCAACTAATGGATACTCTATAAAACGAACCGAACTCCCATATAGCAAACACTTTTTTTGTAGCAAATTGATTGACCAGAAGACCCATCGAATTCATTATACTCGAATGTAGAAAAAAATTAAGACTTCCTTTTCAGTACTTGAATAATGAATCCCAACGTCTTTGTTATAGAGGACTTCGACAACTGTATATGTATATATTCCGCTCAAAATTTAATTGAAAAGTAAATTAGCATTGAAATTAGAAGGTTTTTTGAAGCAAGCTGAGTTTTGCAGCATTGTGAAAAACGCATTCATTAAGTGGAACTTCGATCATCCAATTCAATTTTTAATACATACATTAAATTAAGTTTAGTCTATCCAATCGTCCTGGTGGTGAGGATTAGAGGTGATTGATTCTTGATATATTTTTATCTAAGTTTGATATGAGAAATTTGATCAAACAATTCCTTGACAACAAAGCCACACAAAGGATCCAAAAGTATCCTATGTTCACGGCTGGAATCAACCATACACATACACAAAATTTCATTGCAATCACATGAGCGGAGTATGGGCGCGCATAAGACTCGAACAAATAAATAAAGAAATATTAATTTTTATATACATACGACTGGCTCGTCCCCAAGAGTCTCAAGATCAATTTCCGCTCAAGGCAAATCCTTCTTAACTTCCTCCTGAGCTGAAAGCCACTGTCGCTATTGGTTATATTAAATATTAGGCTATAAATTGTAATTATAATCTTAGTTCTAATAAATAAATATATTAGATATATAGACGAAAATGTTTATGGTGGAAATTCTTTAAAGAAACCCACAAATTGTGAGGTCATCTTAATATAAAATAATGGTAAAAATTCGAAACAAGGAATTTCAAATTTATAGCTTCTGGATAATCAAAATCTACTTCTTACGAGTATAACAGATGAACTTGAATCTTAGTTCATTTGATTTTTGATTTCTGATGATGATGGTTTCGTCTTATGAGTTTTTAAGGGTTTCCCTATTACCATTCTGTTGGATCTGATCAGATCAGATTAGATCTGTTTGTACACACAGTCTTATAAGAACTTGAATCTGTCTCTATTCAATTGATTTTTTATTGATGATGATGATGATGATGATATGGGTTTTGTATAGGCTAGTTGATTACTTACAGCATAAATATGCTTATATAGTGTGTTTCTAAACCTTGTCAAAACTGAATCCTTTTGAAAATTTGTTATCTATCAGCTGTTGTTACTTATCAGTCTTATTATAGGTAAATAACAAACAAAAATATATATATATGGACTATATAAATAGCAATATGTACTCGGAGATAGATAAAACTCGAACAAAAAAAAAAAAAAAAGCACTACAAATTCGAAAAACAAAAAAATTGTTGCCATTTTGTCTACTTTAAACAAAAAATTGTCGTACTACCTACCAATACATACGAGTATCAAAAATACGAGTACCATCACACAATTTATCAAGTGGGGATTTTTGTTTGCACACATTATAGTGTGTCAATGATTTTTGGATATATTATCATTAACTAGGGGACTTTGGGCGGAAACCACACCTCATCCATAAAGAACTTTATACGTGTTTTATTTATTTCTATATAACAAAAGCTTACTTATAACTTTCTGAACTGAAATTTTACAAAGAAAAAAAGAGTCTTCTTATTGCTTCTACTAATATATTGTTCATAGGTATGTCAGTCCGAGTTTTCTAAATTACTGAAACGAAAGGGATGGAAGGAAGGAAGGAAGAGATGTAATCATCGTATAATATTTTCTATATAACTTAAGAGGACCATTTTTTACGGGTTAAATACTAGATATAATTGATCCAAAATTTGTAAATGTAAATTTCTATAATTTTTGTCAGCCTTTGACCTATAAATTGCTTTGAAACATTTATGGTTAATATAAGAATTATTACATTAGATTAATTGATACAAATCTCTCTTCTATATCTTCCACAAATAATATCATTTCATTTCTTGGATGTGGTGGATTCCCATTTTCCATCATATCCGATTTTTTAATTTTCTCAAAATAATAAAAATATAAATTCTCTCTTTATTGTATAAATTTAATAAAATTAAAAAAAAAAACCACTGAAATAGGAAAATTAATCATTTTGTTTTGTTTAACCCTCCGATGAGTGAGAAGGCCTGGGGAATTTTTTCATTATCAAACTGAAATTACTCCTTGATGGTCCATGGGAGGTATACTCGACTCCCACATGTGTTCCAAGGAAATTTTATGTAGAATCGTTTAAAAAAAAAGTTTAAGGCGATCCGACCAATAGTTCAATTATTAGTGAAATTTAAAGGTGATTAGTATGGGAACGAGTGAGAAGGTCTTTGGCGTCCTTTTTCATTTTCAAATTGAAATTACTCCTTGATGGTCCATGGGAGGTATACTCGACTCCCACATGTGTTCCAAGGAAATTTTATGTAGAATCGTTTAAAAAAAAAAAGTTCAAGGCGATCCGAACAATAGTTCAGTTTTTTATTGAGATTTAAAGGTGATCAGTTTTTTGGCTTGTTTTTAATACTTTTACTGTTTGAACACATTTCAAACGAGTTGTTTGAATTAACCCTTACTTTTTGTTATCTGCGCATACTCTTCCCCATAGGTACTTACTTTCTAAAAATCAATAATATGATAATAAAACAAAACAAAAAAATTAAAAAGAAATGCCGTTTTCATACAAAATTCCAGACAAATAGAAAGAAAGTCCCTGTGGGCCTTGTACCTCGCATAAGGGCAAAGGATGACTCACTAATCAGGGGGTTAAATACATTCCATTTCTTATTCACCTGACACACATATAGTCACCAGTAGTTTCAATATACCAATCAGATTTGTTATAGTAGGCAACATCGGATCAGATCGGATGGAATCCTATAAAGTAAAATGTCTTATTACCAACCAAAGTCGTACGTAGTCTCATTTATACTGAAAGAGATAAAGCAAGCTATACTACTAGTCCCTATGGAAACATCTTGGAATATTCCGATATGGCAGAATTTTAATTTGAGATTTGCCAAAGTGCCCCCAAGTTTCTTTTTTCGGAATTATTGTTGCAAACCAAATACACTAACAACTCATTCACTTGTTGGGTGATGAGTCTGAGTCCCCATTCCAAGTAGAGTTGAGTAGAGTACAGTGAATTGATATTATTAGTTCGATGATGAATAATTTTATAATTCACTGTACACATACCGCGAGTTGTTTGTTTATCTGGTTTCGTTGCTTGTTCTAGTTGCATTTTCAATGTTTCTTCGATTGTATTCTATTTTTTTTTTGTTTTGTTTCTCATGTGGTATTTCTCTTCTTCTTTTTTTATTTTCTTATGTGTTTTTTTGCAAGTGTGTGTGTGTGTGTGTGTGTGTGTGTGTGTGTGTCAGTATCTATGTGTGCTTTTTGTTTGGCTTGTAGCAAATGTTGACATCAGCGCACAATAAAAAAAAAACACGTCAGTTTTAGCACAAATAATAAGATATAAAAAGAGAGAAAGAGAGAGAGAGCTGGAATGGGGAAGAGAAAGATACGGAGAAAGGGAGATAGAGAATGACAAAGAGAGAGAGAGAGAAGAGAACAAAAACAATCTATTAAGAAACAAAAAGAAAGAACATAAAAATGTATGTAAGTAAAGCTCAACTTAACCGGGTCGCCGGCTTTGTTCGTTTCTTTATACATACATACATTATTAGTTAAGTATATACTGTGTGTGTGTGTGTGTGTCTGTGTGTGTGTGTGTAAACGAACGGTTCTAGTCAAATCACCTGAAGTTTAAGGGAGAGAAAGCAGCAGCAGCAATAGCACGGTCATGATGATGATGATGTTAATGAGAAGAAAACAAACTAAAACAAACCTAAAGCGGCACATAAACAAATACAACAATATAGATATGCATAATATAAATAGTAGGGGCCCCCAAACGTATTTCGACTAGTGTCCACTTTGAGCTGTCAAAAAATTCTAGTGCGAACAATAGTTTAATTTAGTTCAGTGGTTAGTGATTTACAAATGCAAGTGTGTTTATTAGATAGATATTGATAAAAGTTTGACAATATCGGGCGATAGAAAAGACTTTCTGAGACTTTAAGAGTTTCTTACAGAATTTGAATGAAGTGCACAAATTGCGCATGGCATAACCATTCTAAGTATTCAATTTAATTGCATTTATATACATATATAAACGATCAACTCAAATGCACAAAAATCCAAAAATATAGAAACAGACTCAAATTTAATACTCGTATTATGTATATTGATGCAATAGTCTGTCTTACTTTCCCTTCCCAATGATCATGTTGTACGTCTATGAGTCGCTTAACACACGTGAGTGAGCAGCATTAATTTTATTACATTTTATTTCTCTTTTTTGTCTTACTAAGTACTCGTCACTCGTATATTTTATGCCATTGGGTGTATGGGAGCTTTTGGCGACTCTCTTCTATATATCTCTCTCATAGACAAAGTTGTAGAGTTGTTGCAATTTGCACTGTGCTCTCTTTGCATTTTATATTGCAAGCTCTTGTACAAAGCGACGGTAGTTTGAAAAGTGTCACCTTATAGGATAAGATATAAGTAAATTCACTTAATTTTCATACAATAATACATTGGTTTCTACTTGTACTGTAATAACATAAATCCTGTGACTAATCCTGTTGTTAACTGTAATTGTTTGTTGTCCTTTCTGGTGTGTTATGTTATCTTAAATCCTGTCATACAT
This sequence comes from Amiota minor, assembly GCA_037043295.1. Taxonomy (NCBI): domain Eukaryota; kingdom Metazoa; phylum Arthropoda; class Insecta; order Diptera; family Drosophilidae; genus Amiota; species Amiota minor. The sequence goes on from JBAMAW010002204.1 coordinate 174,402, forward strand.
AGGAGTACCTTGTTATTCCCCAAAAATCTAGTCATGGTTAAGAGTTGACATGTCTTTGTATTTAGGACATCGAAAACTACAAAATGTGGATTGACATAATTTCAAAATCACAACAGCACAACGTGTATTTCGAAGGATCTTTGCAGTTTCATCTTTACACACGATTGATTGATTGATTGAGTTAAGGAAAAAAATTTTAATTCGAAATTAAATTTCAAGTTACAAAAATTTACTGTTTTTAACTAGGGTGAGACTCCTCATTTCGATTCGATGCAATGCATTTAAAGTTGATTTGGTTTCTGTTAATTTGACTAGCATTCTCAGAAACCCAGCCCAAATTCATTCATTCATAATTACACATTCAACCCCACCCACTATCTATTAAAAACATTATTTTATATTTAAATTTCGGTGGTGATTTTTATATTTATTATGTTTAAATCAAATTCCTTAATTCAATTCTGATGTCTACCAGCAATCCTTTCTTCAAATCATTAACCGACTTCCCGACCATCAATTTGTCTATACTGATACTTAAAATTTCATTAACATACATCAACTTTTACAGCGGAGATGAACTTCTGGATATCATAACTCACGCTAACTCACAGTTGTGTATTTGTTCATCTAATATCCTCAATCTGTAATTTCTGCAATAATAAATGCCCTGCTCACAAAAAACCATATTCTCTTAGAATGCCACTAGAAAGTCACGCTGACACACGCCGACACATCCTACTTCCCTGATTAGTAAGTCTTCCATTAGCAAAATAAATCAATTTATTTCTTTATTTAAAAAAATATATTGTACATATAAACTTTTATCAATTATTATAAGTTTTAATCGAACTAACTAACTTTTTACACGTTGTCTTTAGTATTTAGTATTTGCATTCACGGTGTAGATATTTATTAATCCCAATCACATATCGACGTACATAATCATTATAATCGAGTTCCTTAAGTTACCATTTTTAATAAATTATTTGACTTTGGTTTTTAAAAATCAATCAATCTGCGTAATATGCCTGACGAAATTTCCGTACTATTGGTACGTACAAAAACGTTGTTTTCGCCTTAATATAATCGTAAGTAAGACCAAAAAAATTGCAGGAAAAAAGTATAAAACCATGATTACAAATTCATGTATGTATATGTAAATTTGGGAACATCAACATGCGTTTAGTGGAATAAATATGTGACCATTTTATAATAAGTTCACCCAAACTTTGCCAGCTTATGGGACACTGTACCATCATAATCATAGCATTCACCACATAATCCACTGGTATAATGTCACAAATCAGATCTCTATCTCCATCATAATGCCACTGATTGCTTGTATAATATACTTACATATGTTAAAATTTTGTTTTGCAATTTTCATCTTGATATGTATGATCTGTTCTAGTAATCTGATTTGCATACTTAAATCACCATACAATATTTGAATGGAAGATAAGAGATCTTAGATAAAAAGCTAGAGGAAGGGATAGACAGAATCTATATACATACATGTATAAAAATCAAACACCGTGATCCAATGAATTTGTTTATATTTTTGAAACTTATCGAACCACCCATGCTACTACTGACTGTGACTGCCTCCAAATAAGATTTTGCTATGCTTTGTTATTGTTTGACATTTTTTATATACAATACAATACATACATATGTATTATACAGTGTACAAATACAGTGAGTAAGAAAATCTTACACCATATAACATCAACATAAGTAAAGTAAGTGGTGGGTGTAGTTTTTCATTTTTATACTCTTCAGTAATTTAAATTTGTCATAAAGTTTGTAACACACAGAAGGAGACATCGGATAACTCATAAAGTTTATACATACGTACGACGAATTGAGTTGAGTTAGCCATGTCCATCTGTATACATTAATATATGCAATCTATAGTCCCTCAATCGCATCGGATCACTAGAAAGGGTACCTCCCATACAAATCCAGATTCAAATTCATTTTCTTGTTAAATTTTTTTTTTTTTTTTTTGCTTCAAATAAGTGTAGATTTTTCTATAGATCGTAGTAGACCAACATACTAGGATGCAAGATATGCCGGACAAATAGTCTCAAATGGTGTCCACGTACTAAAGCCATCCATTCCTGAATCACAGGGGCTCTTTTTTCAACTCTGGCGGGACTACTAATTGAGGTATTCTATAATTTTTTCGTCTCTTCGGACCTATTGCATTAATTTGTATTCCAGGCATTTTCGTCCTTTAGCATAAAGTCATATATATACATATGTACTTTAACTCTTTAAAGTACTTAAACCGGAAATAATTCATGAGAACATGGCGGTCATTTTCCAGCAGGTTTGATTAAACTTTGATTAAAGTTCAGTTTGCGATTTTGTGACATTGGAAAATGGACCAAATTTTTGAAGCAAAGGGGAGTAAATTCAAAAAATATGAAAATTATCTGTGTCGCAAATCAAAATTTATGGATGTTATTATTATTTTAGAGCTATTTAGGCAAATACAATTGAAATGTCTCCGCGGCGGTTAGTGGTTAGAGAGTAGGACTTGCAAACCGAGGGCGTGAAGTTCGAGTCCTGCTCTGGGAATATTTTTTATTATTAATTTTTGAAGTAAAACTTCTTTAGCGAAGGGGAGTAAATCTAACAAATATGGAAATGAAATGTGACGAATATTAAATTTTTTTTATATCTTAAACATTTTGAGTTTTCACTTCATTGAAACTTATAAATTTGTATAATGGATATGTGAATATAAACAACTTCAATTCATGTGATAAGAGTGAATTGGCCGAATACTTTTGTGACTCACTGCATGGTTTCATAAGTCGCGTGATTAATGCGAAAGTCGAAGATAGAACAATTTGCTAATATACGAGTATATTGAATTAACTTATTGTTTTGTGTGTTTTTTTCTCTAGATAATTTTGTATGTCATAAGGCAAACGGTTTTGCATATGTATCTATTATTTTACTTGATATATAAGGAAGAAAGATATATGTACGTACATAGTATTGTATATAAGTACATACATATTCAGCAATAAAGCAAAGCCGATCTTTATGCTAGTCCCTTCCTTTGTTTATGTCACTTAATGAAACTAGAATACATTATTATATAGTCACGTATGTATGTATAAGCTACATAAGCACATACTCGTATTATATTTAGGTATGAAAGTATGAAAATAGAATGTGACAACTGAATCTGTTGAATACTCGTATACAATAGAAGAAATAATGCATGTTAACATTTTCATTGTTATTCGAGCTGATTAGTGAGTGATCTAAGTCTGACTCTGAGTCTGAGTCTGAGTCTGATCTTCCTCTAAACCATTTTATCCACCACCCAGTCATTATCATCTATGTAAGTATCTGTTCAAAGTAATAGAGAGAAATAATGTTGTATTAAGTATATTAGAGACATACAATCTAACAAGTATCTACATTGTATTTTATATTAGAGATAGATAGTATGTATCTATGAGTATTATAGGGTGAATAGACTGTTTATGATCGTTGGAATTGCGAATGAAAAGAATATAGAGACGAAGAAATAAAAAAGAGAAGAGACAAGTAAGCAAACTTAGGCCGCACATGATGAAACATGTTAAAGATGATGATCAAAAGTTGAAAGATGATTGCACTGTTTATATGATATACCCTTCACTTCACATGAACTTAAATGAACTGAAAAAAATTGTGTCCAAAGGAGAGGAGCTCTTATATGATTTGATACTCAAATTTTTCCAAATTAGATTATTTTTCCCCGAAATTCTACTTTCCATGGGAGCGAGAAATGGCAGGGAGTGTCTTCAAATTAATGTAATTGATTCCCAAAAGAAGTAAACGTTTATCATTCCAACTATACTCATGTTTTTTCTGTGTTTATATGGGAGGTAGATACCCCTCCTAGGGTCTTGAAATTTAAACGGTTGAAGAATTTGAATGTAGATACTTATTTTCGTATATACCATTTATAAACAAGAATTGCCATTTTAAATTGTACAAGTATATTAGATATGGGAAGCCCGGATTTGTCAAAAGAGTTTTGTCTTCTAAATAGTGGATATGGGTTAAGTTAGATTGCTTTGCTTCCGGGACTGATAGGAACACGAGAGAATCTAAAGGAGGGACACCACCACCACCACCATCATCAACACTATAGTGCCTGTAATCATACCGGAATCAGAATATATACTTGTTATGCCTGTAATCATTCCGGAATCAGAATATGTATGTACTTGTTATTGGGTGATGATGAATAATTTTGTGGGTATTAAATTTAGATTGATTTGCTTCCGGGACTGACAGGAACAGGAGAGAATCTGAAGGAGGGACAGCGGGACTATAAACCAACACCTCCACAATAAACACTATAGTGCCTATAATCATACCGGAATCAGAATATATACTTGTTATGCCTGTAATCATTCCGGAATCAGAATATATTCTTGGTATTGGGTGATGATGAATAATTTTGTGGGTATTAAATTTTCAATGAAACTTGAACATTTTTTTTTTTCTATGCTTCTATCTCTATTTTGTAACAGTTCTGTTGTACACGAGTATTTGTGTTGTTGTTATTATTGTTGATTTACTCATTGCACATTTTGCTTCAAAGAGTGTGGAAGAAGAAAAGCAGCAGAAGAGAATAGTAGTGAGCAATAACAGCAGCAATTACTATTACGCTCTTATTTGCTAAATTTTGATGTTTCGTTTCGTTTCTTTTCGTTCCACTTCGATTATTTTTCATACCATATCCCGTTTATTACTCATACGTATACGTAACGTACATAGAGGTACGCTAGCATTAGCTACGATAATAAACGACGAACGACTTTCTTGTCAAAGTCTCCTTACTCCTTATCTATTTAAAGAGGACATGCATAACCATTCAGGCTTGCATGCATATTTTAATCTACTCGTATATACAGTTGAACTTCCATTATACGGACTAACTCTATTAACTGGTTGGTTATGGTTACACTACTAACTGATGTGATGTGGTTCATTTTAGGCCTCTACTTATTGTGACTTTGCTCTTATTGTAATATGATTACAATGCTCAAAATTAATGTTTATTATATGCAAATTCATTAAGGATTGGAATAAATAGGAAAGACAGGATGCTACCCTAGCAGGATTGGTAAGATTGCCAGACTGCACAGAAAAAGGATTCTCGAGTTATGGGTAACGGGGCCTTTGAGGTAGTTTCTTCTACAGCACAGTTAAGGCAGAAGTTTTGGTGGGTGGGTTAATGCAGTTTTTGACCCATTAGGTGCTTTGTATCTTATGTTTGACATTTGCTAAGTACATACAGTAATATATTGTAGGGCTAATTCCTCTACAAACTCTTATTTGGTCAAATAATAATAATAGATCAGTTTTTTTTTTTCATATAAACAATATTCAACCGTATTCTTTTCTTTTTCTATTGAGTTTGATGCGTTTGGGCAACATGCTGACTCTCTCGCTATTGCCACATCTGCCACATTACTCACAGACTAACTAACCATACGCTTACTCATGCTTTTGTTCAGTCGCTCGTGGCTCTCCGTTTATTAAATCGTTTCTAGTCGCTGCTCTACTGTCGTCGTCGTCGTCAACGTCGTCATTGTTATTGTTATTGTTACTGCTAATGCTGTTGTTGTTGGTGTTGGTATTATTATTTCAATAATGTTGTTTTTGTCGTTTGTCGTCGTAGTCTCTTCTTCAAACCAAAGTACTTGTACATAGCCATAGACGACGACGTACATACATATGTATGTACTTATAATATACAGTCGATTGGCCGTTGGTACATAGACTCTTGATAGAGTTGATTTTCATTCGTTGGTTGTTGTTTTGTATTGTGTTGTGTTGTGTTTTGTATTGAATGCTTTACGCTTTGCTTTGTTGGAAGTTTGCATTCGCACGTCGTCGAACGTTGAAGACGGACAGACATAAATCAGCCAGCCAGCAAGCAAGCAAAAGCATTCAAAGCGCTAAGCATAGAATAAGCTTCACCAAATAGCAAAAGCAAGAAGCAGTCAGTGCTAGACAAAAAGCACGAACAAAAAGAAGCAACAGCAGCAGCAGCAGCAGCATTACTATTACAGCTACTATATATGTATATGTGTATGTATGTATATACAATATTATCCATCTGTGCACCAAGCAAACAACAACAACAACAACAACAAGAACAGAAACAATAACAAATCGTGGTAAAGAAATTTTCTTGAATAGAAAAACAAAATGAAATAAATCAAAAACAGCAAAAACATATGATGAGTGCATACATGTGTGTATCTGTGTGTGGCTGTGTATTTGTATGTGTGTGTAAAAAAATATAGAAAATTGCAAGCAAAAATACCGAGTATATAACATTTTTGTTTTTTTTTTTTTTTTTCTGTGAAAAAAATACAATTTAAAAAACAGATAAAAAATGTAATAAAAAATTTATAAAAAAAAAAAATTAATATAAATTCATGTGTTTGTGTCTGTAAGTGGGTGCATCTATATACATACATACATATGTATGTACATATATATATATATATATATATATGAATTTATATCAATGTATGTATCTGCAAGTGAGTGCATGTGTGTGTGCCATGTGCCTTAAGTAAGATAAATAATTAAATGAAATAAATAAGATTTTTGTTTTTGTTGAATTTTTTTTTAAATTTTTTTTTTTTTTTTTTTTTTTTTTTATTATTCAAGTACATTTGTGAGTGAACGGTTTACTTATGTATATTTTATGTAGAAAAGTTTTTCACACATGCATACAAAAATACATGATGCCATACGTTGCACACGTTTATTGTATGGTAGTGTATAACATTGTGTGTGTGTGTGTGTCCATTGCATACGTAATAAAAAAAAAAAACAAAAAATTTCTTTACACTTTTTGAAAGCAACAAATATGAAAAAAAAAACAACAACAACAACAACAACAGTAGCAAAAACAAGCAGCAAGCAAAACCAAGAAACCAAACTAAAGCAAAGCAAAATAGTTTGTCGCGTGCTTTTAGCTTTTCTTTTCTTCTCTATTATAGCTCTTCTTCTTCTTCTGCTATCTCTTTGAATTCTCTCACTTAGTCCTCTCACTCACTACTCTCTTTATGTTGTTTTCATGCTAAAAAAAAACAAAACCAAAAACAAAAAAACATTGTGTGTGCGATTGAGTGCCGTGGCAAACGTGCAATTATTGAATATAATTTTATAAAAAAGCTCTCTTCTTTGCTTGTTACTCTCTCTTCAATTATTATTTTTTTGTTTCATTGTGCTCTCTTTCTCTCTCCCTCTCTAATAACGCGTTTTTATTTTGTTTCTCTTTAGCCTTCTCGTCATCGTCAACATATTTGATGCGCTCGCTATCACATCGCGTCTTCGTCGTCATCAGCGTTCAATATAAGAAAAGTAAGTAAGAAATATAAAATAAAAATACCTAATAATATAATAAATATATGATTAAAAAAAAAAAAAGGAAAATCATTATTCTCTATAAGTAATTCTAAATCTTTATATCTGAAATTATAAAGGACTTTTGTGCTCCAAACTCCAAAATTATAGAAATTATAGCACATCACTTGATTAAAAACCTTCTCCTTCTAAATACAATATTCAATAGAATCTAAAGTGTGCATTCCTTAATTTCAATGATCCTTTAACTTTTCAATAACTTTGTGATAGAATGATTTTTCTTTGCGCTTCACTCTTATCGTTCAATTCTTAATTTTAGCCAAATTTCTTTCCCTGGTGTATCTCTGAATAGGCATCGTCTATAGAAAGCCACTAGTCATTGGATGCCAGATATGGACAGTAGAATTCGTAAAGAAATAATTCGAAACCCACTGATTTGTAACAAGGAATATCACTTTTTAGCAGTCCAAACCCAAACGGTACCAAACGGAACTCTATTATTAAGAATTCGATGTCCGTCCGTCCGTCCTCGGGTCACATCTTATGAACCGCAATAGGTAGAGAGTTGAAATTTTCACAGAATGATGTATAGTTCTATCCGGGCAACAGCAAAAAATATTAAAACTAAAATACATACATATATTCAAAAATTTAAAATAGTCCCCATACAAGAAACGTTGGGTTTTGTATGGGAGTTATACGATCCGATTGGTTGGTGAAAATAGATTTAAAACTTATAGTGTCGAAATTTCAGTTAAATCGGACCATTAGGGAGGGTACCTCCCATACAAACCCATCATTAATATTCAGGTTTTTATTAGAAAAACTTTTTTGTTTTTTGCACTAATGAACCGAAATTTAGACACTATAAGTTTTTAATAAAGGCACGGTACTTTTGTTGGGATCAGCCAAATCGGATCACTAGGGGGGAATGCCTCCCACACAAATCCCAATTTGGTACGGAAACCGCCGTGTACGAATCTGACTCTCCCTTGGCCGATTTTTTCTTTTGCATGTAATGGTGTTTTTTATTTCTGCAGCAGCTGAAATTTGAGTTTTTGGTCACTTGAAATGGTTTTCACCGGCTGCTGTCTCCATTGTCTCCAGCTGATGTTTTATTTTTTTTTTTCATTCAAATGTGTAGAAATGGATTCACATACTGATACGAAAAATTCTTTTTATCCCGCTCGAACAACTCCAAACAGTGCTCTGGTGCGACTCTAATGTGACTTCCCTCTAGTGTAATTCATCACGATCGGACTTATAGAGACTAGTGCCAAGAGTAGTGTCGTCTATTAAAATGATTATGTTATCCTTTGAATATGCCTACGGAACACAACGGCCATAGTATACTTCCCTCGAGAGTTCGGCTCTATATCCCGGTTCCACACGACAACTGTTGTCATCTAAGAACCACTGCCCTAGAAATTATACTTACTACATAGGTATGTCCCTTTAATAAGTTCTGTATAGGGAATGACTTCATCAATCGTGGTGGAGCGTTTTTGGAATATAATATATAATAAGTTTTCGGTAAATCGAAGTTTTTGCATTCTTTTTTCTGTTTATGTTGTAAATTGTGTATTTACGATTTTCCAATTATTTAAATAGAAAAACCTCTGAATAATAGCAGCGGCGTATACGTAATATTTATTTATTATGTTTGTTTTCTTTTTGTTGTTTTCATTGTTAATTGTATCATTAAATTGTGAATAGATTTCCTGGTTTCTTTTTGTATTGCAATTAATTCTATTTTATTGTTTTCTTCTTAGTTGTTTTCCGCTTTCTAATGCCAAAAAAACAAGAAAAAAACAAAAAACGTTGAAATTTTGATTTTAGTTTAAAAAAAAGTGTAAAGTTTTTCTTCTCAGTGTTCTTTGTCATATAAAGTTAGTTGTATACATTCTCAAGACCTAGACTATAAACTTACCACCTATCTACCTTTTTATCCAGTAAGGAAAGAACTTACAATGGCAATTTTTTTTTTGTTTGGAAGTTTAAATTATGGAAAAATTGTTTAAAATTTTCAGTCGAAACGCAATTGCAATTAGATTCGATAGAAGTTCGAGTTATTGAAGTTTGACATATACGAGTATATTAGAATGATTTCTCTCTTTCTTTCCTGATACTCGAATGTTGATTATTTTCATAAATACTTTATGTTGTCCTATAAGGATAGAAATATAGCAATCAGTGAACTCCCACAAAAGTATAGAGAAGATTCTGATTTAATGAAAACTTAATACTGATGATCCCACATACATGACTTTTTAGGAACCCTATTACTAAGACTACACTATCCGTCCGTCCGTCCTCGGGACATATCACATGAACCGGAATAGGTAGAGAGTTAAAAATTTTACAGAATGTGTAGTTCTATTCAAGCAACAGTAACAAATACTAAAACTAAAATATATTCGAAAATATAAAGGGGTCTCCATACAAGAAACTTTTTGATTTGTATGGGAACTATAAGATCCACTAATCTCACGATCTTGAAATGAGCTTGGTTAGTGAAAGTAAGTTTGAAATTTCTAGTGTCAAAATTTCAGTTTAATCGGACAACTAGGGATGGTATCTCCAAAAAAAACCCATCATTAAAATTCAGGTTCTTCTTAGAAAAACTTTTTTGATTTTTGTTCTATTTAACTGAAATTAAGACACTATAAGTTTTTGATATAGGCGCTATACATCTGTTGGAATGAAACAAATCGGTGAACTAGGGAAGGTACCTCCCATACAAACCCATCATTAAAATTCAGGTTCTTCTTAGAAAAACTTTTTTAATTTTTGTTCTATTTAACTGAAATTAAGACACTATAAGTTTTTGATATAAGCGCTATACATCTGTTGGAATTAACCAAATCGGCCAACTAGGGAGGGTACCTCCCATACAAACCCACCATTAAAATTAAGTCTCTTATTAGAAAAACTTTTTTTGTTATGGTTTTTTTCATTATTAAATGGAAATTTAGGTTTTATAAGTTTTTTAAATAAAATTTAAAGTAAATTTGTAGGAATCAGCCAAAGAAATCGGACTACTTGGGGGTGCCTCCTATACAAGCCACAATTTGTTACGGGACCCACCGTGTACGGGTCTGACTCGCGCTTGGCCGAGTTTTATATTGTTTATTATTGTCACGTCATCACTCTACTCATCTATCTACATTCTAACCAATTCGATTTCGAAATAGATTAGATCAATGGTTTCAAAGGAAATATGTATGTATGTGTACATACGAGTATCTTCAAATAAACAAACATTTTATAATTTATTTTTTTTTTTAAAGATACACTTATATGTATGTAGTTCAATAAGTGGATTAAGCAAGATTTCTTTGTATTTAATGCATGATATTGGTTGTATGAAGATTGTTGCAATATTTAGAAACTGCTTAGGTTCATCGTTATCAGAGCGCAAAGTATAGTAAATACAAATACATATATACATACATATGTATATAGTAAGATTTTGCAATTATTGCAATCAAGAATCGTCGTACATATGAAAATCATTTCGAGTCCAAGTTTGTTTTGTGAAGACCAAAAATCTTTGTTTGTCGTCGTCGTTTCTCTTTGTTTTGTTTGCATTTCACGAAAGAACACGCGCGTGCTTGCTCTTATTTTTTCATATTCTTTTAAATTTTATTTCTCTTGAAAAGATTTGTTTTCGACAGGTTTTTTTTTTGAATAAGTTGCATTTTGTTTACGTGTATTTGTATCTATCTGTCTGTCTGACTGTCTGTTTGTATGTGTAAACGTGGCAAAACAATGCCAAACAAATAACATAAGAAATATGTACACATGCATACATATAAGTAGTACATACTAATACGAGGGTAGTTCCAAAAGTATTCGAAAGCAACAAATTTTCGTACGCAGCTTTTTAGTTGATTTAGTTGCCTTTGTATCTAATAACTTCTTCTTTGTAACCATTTGATTCTTACGTTTTCAAGGAGAAAACAGAAGTTGAATTTCTAAAAAAAAAAAAATGGATGGAATGGCACATTGTTTCTCATGTCTATATTTTTCCCGTTATATATGAGGCTATCCTTAATTTTTTTGTTTTTTATGAATCATCTTTAATATTCTTTCGCCTGACCAAAATTGCTTTGATCAAACTTTCTCTTTATCTTGGTTTACCTTGGAAGTTCCACAAGCATCAGCATTTTAAACTCTCCTAGAGTAAAATCTCGTTGATTGATGGAATGATGTTGATTGTATAACTAAAAGTTATCAAATGATTAGATAGTTTTTATGATTGACGATCTTAACCATGTTCTGACCACACATGAACCGATCGATGATCTATTGTTTTTAACTTGGCAACTCGACAACATAATTTTTGATATCCTAGAATAGAATAAATGTAAGTACAAAGCTAAGGTGTTATTGTTATTGAGGGTCTCATACTCCTAAACTCAAAGTAGAACCCCATAATTTTGACTCTCTTAAAATAGAATCTTGCTCTGTCTGACATAAACTTTCTGGATGCTTAGACAATATTCGTGATAATTTAAAGTTTATATAATTTTGGTATTTTTTTATCAGTTTTTTTTTTTTTGTTAGGTCAAGTATTTCTTCGTCGCCCCACCTATATGTCTGCATACTATATATATAGGGGTTCTTACACATATGTACATAAGTATATGTATAATATAAGTATATATAATACAAGTAAGAAATGCATTTGTATTTCTCGTTTATACGCGCAACTTGTTAAACAAATAACAATAACAAAAAACAGCACATGTCGAATTTATCGACAATGGGTATGGGTAATGAATGGATAATGGGTAGAACAACATCAAAACAACTACTGATATCTAGTAACCATTATACGAGTATATAGTATACACATTATATACATACATACATGTGTGTTATAATGGTTATATTTGTTTTATTGCAAGTGAATTGCGACGGGTGTTAAATGAATAAAAGTAATAAGAAAATATTGGGTTGGTGGAAAAGTAACTTAACCCAAATTTAAAATTATGTTTCAACAATTTTTTTCATATAACAAAGCAACTTTATTTCATCAAATATTTTCCATTGTTATTGATAGATAACCTTTTGCCATCTTTCGGGTAAAACCATAATCCCGTCTTTGTAGAAATTCTGGGATTTCTGATCAAAAAACTGGCGCAATACCGTTTTGCAGTCGCTTGGGGAATTTATTGTTATGCCATCAAAATAATTCTGCATGGAGCGAAATAAATAGTAATCAGATGGTGCTAGGTCTGGACATATGGTGGGTGCCTTAACATTTCCTAGCCGAGTTCCCTTAATTTTTGCTGAGTCATCAAAGATGTGTGTGGTGGAAGACTATGCCTTTTCTGTTTACCAATTGTGGCCGTTTTTCCTTCAACGCTGCATTTTAGTCTTTAGTCTTATCGTTTGCCCAGGTGGGAGCAACTCATAATGCGCAGGACCTTTGCTATCTCACCAAATGCACAGCAACAACTTCCTCGTAGTTAGCGGCTGCAATGGTTTTTTTCTCACATTATTGTCGTATGCTACCCATTTTTCATCGCCAGTTATCAATTTGGATAGAAAAGGTTGCAAATCATTCCGTTTCAGTAACATTTCGCAAATTGAAATGCGATCAATAAGATTTTTTTTCTGTCAAATTGTGTGATACCCAAACATCAAGCTTTTTTGCATAGCCCGCCTTTTTTAAATGGTCTAAAACTGTCGTATGGTGGATACAAAGATCCTTAGCGATATCACGAGTACATATGTGCTGGTCATTCCCCACCTTTTCAATCATTTGGTCAACTTTTTCGGTGCGAGGCCGACCAGACCAAGGCGCGTCTTTCACATCGAAATTTCCCGAACGAAACGCGCAAACCAAATTTTCCAACTGATGGTTCTGATAAAGTACCTTCTCCATGATGTGCAATACATTTTTTTATGAGCTTTCGCTGCGGAATAACCCTTTTCATAGAAATACAATATATTGTAACGAATTTTCTCTGTTTCGGCACTCATTTCCTTTACGCAAAAACAGCAGATTTAATAATCACTTGTTCATTGTTCATTGCAGCATGGTTTTACCAAGGTTGCTACCTTTTCATTGTTGTATAGCATTCCCAGATCGGATTAATACTTACAGAGATGTCACTTTTTAAATCTAGCAATTCAAATTTTCGGAAGTTACTTTTCCACTAACCCAATACAAAAAAAAAAAAAAAAAAAAATTATAAACAAATACTTATATAGAAACAATTACTAAGAACGGGATCGAATTGTAACAGTATAATCAAAATTGCATGGTGTCGTCTATCAAATACCCTATTTTTATGGACAACGTACAATACTACACACTCGTACATAAGTAGAGGCAACGTAATTATTATCTTTTATAAATGAAACACCCATAATTTTAAATTTCATAGATGTTTTTCTTTTATGTTGTAGAATCTAAGATGATTCTTGTTGCTTTTGCTGTTTTTTTATTATTAATTTATTAGGCATTAAGTAAGTCATTGCTCAAAAGAAATCCGAAAAGCAATGGTTAAAGGTCTGACCATCTGTTTTTGTGTTCCAGGCCCGATCTGATCTTAAACAGTAGCCAGGTTTAGATCATAATGTAGAGTTTAGTTGTAAACAAACCAATCGCAATCCAGTGACAAGGCGCAAAGCTTTGTTGTGTAGGGTCAGGACCCAATTACAGTTTTACTTCTTGCAACTTTACTTCACATTTGTATATCATGTAGCCAAGAGTTGCCCTCTTTGCCCGTCTTTTGGCCCATTCTTCCAAAATATGAAAGTATTTCTGCAGTCAGTCCGCTGCCTCGTATTCGTGACTGACGCGAGAAGCATTTTTTCTGGAGTGATGCCCTTTTCATATGCTGCAGTGAATAGGTTATATAGTATGGGTCCCAGGTCATTGCAGTGTGGCTGAATTCATTTCGCTCCTCCAAGTAGGAACGATAATAATAGGGAGCCGGAAGCGCTTTTTTAATCTTTGCTATCAAACCCGTATGACTGTTGAACGAAAATTGTCTATTGTTTTTAAGAAATAAATACTTATCATATTTCCATTCAATGTTAACATGATGGGCTATAATTGTCAGTTTGAAAATCAACTTTTATAAGGTTTAATGTTTATTCTTAAAAACGAAAATGTGTATTTATTGTTGGGAATCCAATTGGTTTTTATTAAAAAAAAAAGTTTAAGTAATGTGCCTCAATCTCATAAGCACAATATGGAAGTGAAACTTCTTTAGCGAAGGGAGGTATATCCAAAAAGTAGAAAATGATATGTGACGAAAATCAAAAAGTTTTAAAAATTCCCAGTAGTTTGCAGAAACAATGAAACTAAGTACTGACTACTGAGAAAGACTATCAATTTACACATATAAACTAGAGAATTTCAAACAAATTGTTTTTGACATCAAGTACTGGGCGAACTAGAGAGATGAAAAGAATCTTAGTAATGAAAGGATCATTAAATTCTTTAGAAGAAGTGGAAAGAGGAAGATCGTTTTTAAAAAGGTTGAACAATAATGGACCAAGATGGCTTTCTTGAGAAACACTAGAAGGGACATCAACTGGACTGGAAAGAGTGGAATTAAATAACACTCGCTGAAGTTGTATTTTTTTTAAAAACAAGAAATCCAACAAGGAAGTTGTTACGGGAAATCGAAAAGGCCTAACTTATGTGAAAGCAGATCATGATTTACGGAATCAAACGCTTTGCTGAAGTCTGTGTAAATGACATCAGTTTGACATTTTTCGCTAAAACCAAGATTTACTAAAGATGTAAAGTCAAGCAAATTTGTAGTTGATGAACGTTTTTTCATAAAACCGTGTTGCCACGGAGAAATAATATATTTACTGTGCTGAAAAAGGCTTGAAGTGTTCACATTTCACTTGTACTACTTTCGTCATTCGTTCTAATCCGGAAAAAGGCAGGGTCTTTCGTAGAGTGTTGAATAGAGTCAAGAAGCTGCTGGCGCTGCACAAACAGAAGGAAAATGACCGATTTTTATCAAATGTCTCCTCCGATGACAACACAAAGTACTCCTTGTGGAAGCTGGTGAGAAAGTTTAAGCAAGATTCTTAAAGGAGCGAGCCGAGGCATTTACTGAGGACTTAGAAACTCGCTTTCAGCCATTTGACACTAGCTCTGAACACAGAATGAGACTTGATAGAGCTGGTCAATTATGGCCCCCAGTTGCTCCCATTACAGCAGAGGAAGTCTCGGCTTACATTAAAGGGTTGAACACCAAAAAGGCTCCAGGTGAAGATAACTTTACACTAAAGGCTATGCCGATCAAAGCTGTGCTATTCTTGATCCTCATTTTCAACTCGGTGCTTAGATTGGGATTTGTCACAAAACATTGGAAGAAAGCGAGAATCTGCTTGATTCATAAGGCTGGCAAGAGCCCTTACATATTAGATTCGTACAGGCCAATCAGTCTGCTGCCCACTGTAGCAAAGCAGTTTAAACGCTGTCTGCTGACACGCTTACTGGTTTTGAAGAAGGTCGAGGAAGTAGTTCAGCCATTTCAATTCGGGTTTCATAAGTCCCACAGAACTCCAGAACAACTGAATAGGGTGGTCAACTTTATCCTCAAAGGATTTGAGACCAAGGAGTACGTCGTAGAAGCGTAGAGTTTGGCACGATGGGTTACTCAGCAAACTGAAGAGTCCATTAGCGCTTCAACTATGGTTAATAGTACGCAGCCACCTCAATAACAAGGACTTTTAAAGTGTCTAGTATGAAGGCTATTCACGCAAGTGAAAAAAGCGTTTTGGGGCCGGCACTCTATACCCACATTTAAGGTTTTCTCTGGATTGTGTTCATACATATACGAGTATTCTTAGAGTCTTTTGGCATTTGTTTGTCTGTACATGCTGCCGCCTATGATCACAGAATGATGATGCTTATCTTTATCTTTGATGATGGTGTCGCGGTTGCTGCCATTCCAAACCGATCCTTTCCTCTTCACATAGCATATTCGTTCATTTATTATTCGATGATATAAAAATGTTATTTATTGCAGCTGTTAACTGCTGGACGCCGTCATCAGACCAAAACAGATTCAAAACTTCATTTGCATACACTAAAGAAACCATGTCAGCACTTTATTAAAAACCACTAGAACAATTTGACACGACGTATTTCCCATGAAATGCTGAATGACTATACTATATGCAATATAAACAAACAATACTTTATAAGATTTCCAAATACATACAATAGTACATTTATCAATATTATCCACTACAGTGTATAAAACTCTGTTGAATAAGGAAAGAACAAAAAATTAAAAAAAGGAATTTCGATTTGGCATTTAAAAAGAAATTTAAGATTCTTGGTAATGGCAATGTGGTTGGTTGGTGTTTGATGATCCTTGATTGACAATGTCGGCTGTATACAGTACATACCCAGAACAGACCAGAACAGAGCCAACCTAATAACCAAAGGAAGTAGGAAGGTTCTCTGTCTTATTAAACATTTTAAGGAAATCTAAAATATGAGAATACAAAATTTTAGTAGGGTTTTGGTTGGAATACAATTCTATGATGCTTGATTCAATTCTAAAACATGGATGGGGGTAGGGTATCCAATAATAGAATATAAACTATGGATGGAAATGAAATAAGTAAAGTTTGAAGGTATGTAGTTGTTCTGTTGTTGTAAATGCATCAGAATTAATAGTCACGGTTACTGTTGGCTCTATTGGTTCTGTGTCGGTCTGTGATCATATCATCTCTATTTCTCGAAGACTGTAAAGTAATGCAAACTTCTCTTATTGGATTTGTATTCATCAATGATGAAATGTTGATGAAATATACACGTACATTTGTGGGTATACAAAATTGATTGAGTGATGATAAATGTATAAAAACAAAATGAAATTAAATTCAATAACACCGAAACAAATGATTATTGGGCATGGGCTTGGGATTGGGCTTCGACTGTTCTGTCCGGGCCCATCCGAATGGACGAATGAATAAAACAAACTATTGTAGTTTAGTAGACATTTTTCTTGAACTTTTTTAATATAATGTGTTTTTATTATACTGATAATACTGATAAATATGTATACAATTGCATACTGATTAGAGTGAAGAATGATGATGATGATGATGAAAACGAAATGGAAATAGACGATGGATAACATTTTCATTGTTTTACATTTGAAATTACTTTTTGTTCCAATGAGTCAGTAAAGTGTGTGTAATATGATAATACCAGACATCATTCCATTTGAAATTGAGCAGTAACAAGAACAAAACATTTTTATTAATCATCAGCATTTAAATGTTATTTCATTTAAGATAACATGACCCCATAAAATATATAATATATAGTGTCGCTACTCAGCATTAGCAAATTACTGTCATTATATTTTAATATCTCATTTCTCATATTTTATTATGAATTTCAACAATTTTTTTCGTCTCTTGGGAAAGCTAGAGTCAAGATTTAAGTGTACTAAGTTCGATCGAAATAGTATCAACTTATATTTTCAAAATGTTGTATTATTCTTCGGGCCTTAACACATCAGCCAACGCCAGCCGCTTAAGTGAGTGCAAAACTATTTTCAATTTTCGAGAAAAAATCAGATCTGTTATTGGGCTATGGTTTGCAGTAGTTGTTCTTTGGATTGCAAATCGGCTCAAATTGTTTGTTTGTTTCCACATAGGAAGACTTTGATTTCCAACGTTCGAAATACTCATTGGAATGATGAAAAATTTAAGCTGTTGGACATCGAGAAAATTGGCTTGGCTCTATTCTGCCGAGCTTAAAACTAAAAATAAGGGATTCACCCCAAGACAAAATGGTGTAACCATTTATCGTCATACGACCCTTCAGTGGTGGCTCCAAAGCTAATTGGCTGGTATCGATGATATTTTTGTTGAATTACGTGACGTAAGGTGGATTGCTAAGATGATTTGAAAGATCTCAGATGAAAACTTGCTTAATTAAGTTACGCGACGACGAGAATGGTATTGGGATCAGGGCCGAATAAACCATGTCGGGGGCTTTTTGACCTTTTCAAACTTCAAAGAAACAAAAAAATATTTAATTAATATTTTATTGTCCATTCTTGAAGCCAATATTACGCGAGCCAGAGAGTGTTGCAGAGATCGGAACAAATGTTAATCTGATGGTGCATTGTCAGGACTTTATGGTGGATGCTTTTAAACTTCTCAACTGTAGAATTGATTATTGTAGTATCCGGTAGAAGTTACAATAAAAAAACACGATTCCTTTGAAATCCCATCAAACAGATAGCATCACCTTTTTTTGATGACAACCTATTGCAACAAACTAGCGATGATGCGCTTCAAAAATTTATCATTTTCTTGACATTTAAGAAGCAAATCACACACCTGAACGCGACGGCACAAATTTCTTTCCATAAAACCATGGGGAGCCCCTATGTTGAGCTTTGATATTAAAGCTAGACGTTTCAAATGATCATAAATGGTCGAATTTGGTAAATTTATTTAGGCAGAATGTGATATCAGAGACCCTATAAAGTATATAAATTCTTGATCAGCTCGGTTAGACGAATCCTTCCATACAAACCACCCATTTGAATTCATGTTCTTATTAGAAAAACCTTTTTTGTTTGTTGTCCTATCAAACTGAAACTTGGACACTATCAGTTTCCAATACATGCACAGGACATTTGTCGGAACCAGCCCAATCGGACCACTACGGAGGGTACCTCGCATACAAACCACCCATTAAAATTTAGGTTCTTATTAGAAAAACTTTTTTGTTTTTTGTCCTATTGATGTAAAGTTTAGACACTATAAGGTTCTAATCAATGTCCATTAAATGCGCAAATTTCAAGACCCTAGAGTTACTGGATCGTATAGCTCCCATACAAACACAAACCCAAATTTGGGTTTTTATTAGACAATTTTTTTTTTTGTTTTTTGTGTTATCGAACTGCAATTTGAACAGTACAAGTGTCTGACCCATATTCAATTAACTTGATAACTAAGCTTTATGAGAAAGGCATATTCTGTACAATCTGTATTCTGATTGATCGAGAGCATATATCAAATACTCGTAATACTTATTTATTTTTTTTTGTTTTGGTACTTCAATCTTCAATAAATCAATCTCTCTTTCTATATGACTTTATAAAGATACATGTACATATTACAATGTTTCAAATGCTTCAGTATTGGGTAGCTAGCACACTAAACTCGTCGTTATCATCTCTATTTCTTCCGGCCCGCTTACATAGATGGATGGACCGAATAGCGAATTCTAGATAAATATTATTTCTTCTATATTTTCTTGTTTTATTTTTTTTTTTTTTCTTAGAGGAAGTCATTCACATTCTTTTCTTCAATTCAAAGATGAGATTTACATAAATTATAAGTTCTCGAAACAGGCGCGCATTGTTGTACATTTATTGGAATCAGCCAAATCCAAGCATTAGGCGATGTACCTTCCATACAAACCCCCCCATTTGATACATGTGTGAGTCTGATTCGGTGGGGTTGGGTGAAAATGTATATACATATTGTACATACATATGTATTATACATGCAATGTATGCTATGTGTAATAATGATGATGATGTTGATGCGGTGATATGTTCTTATCGACTTCCACTCGAAAAAGGTGTTAAAAACAAATGAAAAGTGAGTGTTTTTTTACACATTCATCCATTTATTCAAACATTCATTCAATATATCATGAATGCATACATTTTACATCTACAACAAAGTATCTACGACGAGTATCTGAGCGTGATGATTATGATGATGATGTTGAACGAACTTCAACGCACAACAAACAACAAAGAATAATAAAATAAGTATAACAAAAATGTTGTTCCTCAACATGCATTTTTTGTTGCATGCTTTTTACTTTGTTGTGTTCTCGTGTCTTGTTTCTTGTGTTTGTTATTGCAGTCTCTCGTTTTAAGTTTTAGCATTGAAAAAGTACATTGACTGACATATACTCGGTATGTACTTATGTAAATGCAATCATCACATGTTCTGTTTTGTCACCGTCATCGTCATCATCAAAAAAAAAAAAAAAAATACAGAACAAACCAAGCGTATATTACAACAACAATAAAAAACAACAACAAAATATTGTCGTCTACATTGGTTAGTGGGGTTCTTAAACTTTAAACAACATTTTACCCCTTAGGCTCGCTATCCCCATCACAGCCTCAATAATTTGATGAGTAAAAGAAATTGATATCAAAACCCCCCCCTACTAATGACACTCCAGGCAAAACCCCAGTAGCACAACGTAGCACACTTTAATAATCGCTGGTCCACATTGTTGTTAATGCTTACATACTTCATACTATACCATATAAGCGTCGGCGTCAAAAATTCTAGGGTTGTAAAATGCATACAAAGTGCATTGTTGTTATGTACTACTACCACATCATATATGTACATAACCATTTCACTTACATATGTATATAGGATAGATATTTATCATATACTATATATACCCAATACCAATTTGAACAGTCCACATGATTCTTACTTACAGTTATGACATTAAGCAAAATAAGACCAAAAACCCAGGTTTGGTTCACAGACACTATACCTCTTCCACTAATCAGAGAACTGTTCTTGATAAAGGTATTGTATCAGATCAGCTGCATACGCTAAGGAAGCATATTTCTCTCTGACAAATTTCAATCCAATAGCTCAAAACTGACAGATACATAAGAGTAGAAACAGATGGCAGAACAAATATCGATTTTTTTCTCAGATGGAGAAGGCTTATGGTGAGTCTGTTTTATCGAAAACTCAAGCTTACGAGTGGTACAAAGCCTTTAAAGACGGTCGGGAGATTGTCAAAGACTTGCCTCGTTCCGGACGGCACTGACAATAACGTCAAAAAGAGTTAGAGAAATCGTAAGCGAAAATCGTCATGTTAGTGCTAGAGATATAGCACGTGAATTCAACATCAATCGTGAAACAGTTCGTTTAATTTTAGTCAGCCATTTGGGCATGCAGCGCATCGCCGCTCGGCTCGTTCAGATTCAGCTGAATTTTCTCGAAAAATTTCTCATCGGGCGATGATTATCAAAAAAACCAAAAACGAGATAAATACCATCGACCAGCCGCCCTATTCACCTGACTTATGTAGCTCCGTGTGACTTTTTCCTGTTCCACAAATTCAAATTGCCATAGACTCCATCAAACAAAATTCGCCGAGAACTCCTGAGGTGGACTGATTAAACCAGCTGCTGTAAACAAACTGGATGACAGATCGCGCTCATTTTCGGCATAGTATCTAAGGACATTCCTACTAACATACAAAAAAAAAAAAACCTAAAAAATACTTAATGCGGGCAATTTACATGACAAATTCCGGGTACATTATTGTCTTAAGGTATATATTTTCATTTCACTGCCCATATGTGCCGGCAGCATATTAAAATCTATATAAATCAGCAGTTATCATTTATGGGTTATTAGGTTTAATTCACCGTAGTATCTATTTTTCATTACATCATCCTAATCATCGTCATAGTTATTGATTTGTGTTTTGAGCTTTCAGTTCGACTAATTTTCATTCGTTAAAAATGCATTTCCATGCGCTGGTGAAGTAGTAGATTATACTGATATATGTATCATTTTTTCATGGTTGACGAATGGTTTCATGGAAGACCTCACAATAACAATAGGATGGAATATCCATTTAATGAAGTTCTATAGTTTGAAAGTTACATTTTCTATTGTGCTTATTGGGAAATTTTAGGTTTGTCTGGGCTGGACTGAAGTAGGGGAATGAGGCAAACCTTTGAAATGAGAGAGAAATCACAAGGTTTGAATAGTTTCCTTCCTTTTAGTCTTACATTCATTCAGATATTTCCACAAAATTAATGTATCCAACACACTTTAGGGTATACAAATTCCTCTTGGGCTGGATTTTAAAAAAGTGAATGGTGATGATGGTGAGTTCGTTGTATGTACATAGTACGAGTATGTACTGTGCAACGTGATTAAACATATGAACTAAGTAGTATATGTAAGTATGTGTGTAGTAGAATCGACATGTAAAAATGTAGAATTATTGTATATGAACATATGTAATTTTGTGTGGTGACTTCAGTTCAAGTGCAAAAACAGCAACAGCAAAAGCAAGCGACAGAGGTCTGGCTTCTTTATTTACCACTAAAGCCTCCCATCCCATCCCATCCCATCACTCATAACTACTCTTATGTCTATTTTGTTTTGCTGTTGCACTCTGCCTGCCTTCTAGCTTGTGTGCCCCTTAAATTTTACTCTCATTCATTTATTGAGTTGAATTGTTTGTTTGTTATGATCCTCCTTCCCTTTGCCCTCCACATGGTCATATCAAGGAGGCCGGGGCTTCACTGCAGCAACAAAGTACTTAATGTTTGGATGTGAGTCATATATCTTCAGGAAAAATCTGATTTGACCTGCTGCCTCCATCTAATTCTGGCCAAAATTTAAGTAAACTTCACTTGGGCCTCCATATGACTCGATTTGTTGTTGTCCCTCTAAAATTGTCTATCTTAAGCTTTGTCATATCGTCTTATATTTTTCTGGTTGTCAATGTTTTGCGTTTCTATTCAAAGCTTCTGTGCTGCTTTCATGACAATTCAAAGTTTCGTCGAGTGGGTTGTCAGTCTTTGTGTCGCTGAGGCTGATTTCAGGCGCAAAGTTGCCACAGCCTCTTTTTTTTTATCGACAAAGCTGCGCCAAAGTGTAGGTAAGGTTGGCGATTGGAGAGGCTTTATGTTCGCTTCACTATCATATTAGCATCCCATCTTTCCCTGAGAGGAGTCATAAAACCTGAAAGATAAATGAATCAGTCAGATAGACACTTGTTGCCAACATTTGTTTATAATTTGATTTACATTTAAATTGATTATCATTAACACTTAATAAACTGGAACCTGTGACAGATATGCTCTGGTATTCTTATTCATCCAAGTCTCTTTTGCAAACTCTTCCTCACTCTTCATAATAATTGTCACAGAACACCAGAGAAAAGTACATACATATCAATACATGGAGGCGAATCAGTGAACGGGGATATTGTTCTGTGTGTTCATTTTTTCTATATTTTGCACTTATTTCTCTCTTGGTTTTTGCAAGTGATGTTGAGTTGAGTGCTAAGTCAAAGAACCTTTTTTGAGCCAAGGGTAAAAATACGCTAAAACAAACAACATACTCGTATTCAAATATTGTCTTCTTCTCCGCCACCATGAACTTTTTTTGTCTCATATGTTGTACTTGGATATTCATTCATCATTCAAGAATTTCAAAGCTTCGTTGACTGGTGGTTTTCATGTTTCGTTGGATAGTGTGTCATAGTGTCCATTTTGGCTTTGAGCCAAAGTATCAGGTTAAATAACAACAAAAAAAACGAACCTCTCAGACTGCATACCATGAATTTTGTAGAGTGGGTGAAACTTACTTTTTTATTTTTGCAGTGAATTTGAACATGAGAACAAGTATATAAATGAAAGAATAGAAGAGAAGTATAAGAGGTAGAGATAGAGATAGCTAGGTGACAATAAATATAAATAGATTAAATTTCAATTTGGCGGACTATTGTTTTTTATTTTTATTATTTTGAATTGTGTAGAAATTTAGAAACCATAAAACTATAAAAAAAAAAAATTAATTTCATTTTTTAATAAGCGGGGGCCCCAATTTTGATTGTCTTCTTCTCTTGCTACTCTTCATTTGCGTCTTGCCGCCTGGATTTCTGTGTGTTATATTTCTCTTTTCTTACTTTTGAGTCACATTATTATTATCTTGGATCTTAAGGATATGAGGTCTGACAATACGCGTATAGATAATATTACAACCATTTTGTTCCGTTGGCAACATGCACCAAACAAGGAAAACACATTTGAGCAACCAATAGCAGGGTATAAACGACACCAAGATACCCGGGAAGACTTCAAGTAGTGACATTATACCAAATGTTATCCAATAGATAAGCCATTTTTTAATCTCCGTATTATTATTGGCTTCAATCGTATTAATTGACATATATGCTGGATATAGAAACCCAATCAGATTGCATAATAATTGAGCGCCATAACCGAATATAAGATAAAGGCAACAAAAGGCAAAAGTGCCACAAAAGATTTGAAAGCGTGGCACATTTGTTTCTCTTTCCAGATAGTCCAGGCCTTTGGTCCACGGCTTACTAGAATCATGTAAGGCCAAATCAATTTGTTGTTTATATTTATCCATGTCTTGTTGCATTTTTGTCGCCATAATAAGGATTATAATAATATGTATATAATATGTTGCAGATTTCTTGAGTACTTTGTTTTTTTTTGTTTTTTTTCTTTGTTGTAATGCTTTTTTCAAAGCGGTGGAAAGTGATGGCTTACTTTCTTTCCGTAGTACTCGGCCCTTGCCTTAAATTTTTGTAGATTTCTAAATTTTTTAGGTGAAAATTTTGAAATGACAATCGAGGCAATGAATAAAATTTTTTCTAAATTTTTGTTGTAGATATTATTTTTTGTAAATTCTTAGTTTTCCTATAACTAGAAGAGATACGTGCGTGCGTGCGAGGAGAATATAGGTTCCGCAGAAGTATCCAATCTTGCAAATTTACAATATAATAAAAATTATTTATATACAAGTAGATTAAATAAAATATATACATACATACCACATTACAAGAGGCCCAATTGGACCTGCTGTGACAAGTTGACTAGTTCCCGTCCTTCTTCCTTCTAGATTAGACTGCTGGGGGTCTACTCTAATCTAGATAATAATATTCTTTCCAAATTTCAATTGACTGATGACACTCTCTAATTTTAAGCAATTCTTTTTCCATCGACTAAGTTTTTCAATTTGTTTTATTTTTTTTTTTTGTTGAAAAAGTGACAATTAAATCAAAATCATAATGACTCAAAAATCCTATTTCTGTTTTATGTTACACACCCCAAAAGAACAGAAACAGATTTAAAACTCTGGTTTCTGATTCTGACCTGTTCCTGTTCTATGTGACACCCAGACTTAACTCAGGCAGACTCTCCAAAATCTTCCATAATAGGGAGTAGCCCTTATAAGTTAGAACATATTTCACATTTCAACAGATTCACCTACTTTATTTCCATTGTGTTAATCTCAGATGTAAATTGATGGATTTGGACCCATATTTCATGACAAAAACTTGGCTTTACTTATGATATTTTTGTCGTCTATTGTCCGATTCTTAAAGTAGTCAAATACAAGTATGATTATTTAGTCAATATGCAAAGTTTAGTACTTTTAAAATGTGGACCATGCAACTACGAATATATCTGATAGGTCGTATACTTACAGGTGTCTGACAATATCATACAAAATATCATATTATGGATTGTCTTTCTACTATTTCTGATCTTAATTAGTTTCAATTTGTTATATTATGTCACACACTTTATATTTTATTGTTGCAAACAAGGAATGAATGTACTGATCTCCTTTTAGATCAATTGGACTTGACTGGGTGAGACTGAAGGTCTTTCAATTACATAATGTAACGATGACGACTAATAGAGACACTGAGAACCCTTCATTTCACTTGTTTTTTTTTTTTTTTTGTTTAATTGGGATAAATTGACATTGCGCATACGTCAATGTACATAGCTTCCAGGATTGCTGTAATTGCCTTACGTCGCTCTCCTCTCACGAAGCTGGATGTATATACAAGTATATACCAATCTAATAGATAGAGAGATAATGATACTTTCTCTCTCATCTCATATCATATTCATTAGGAAAGCATGGAAATAAATAAAGTAAAATGAAATTAAATAAAACAAAATAATAAAGAAGGCGCAAGAGAAAGTAAAATCTGAAATTTTATTTAATGAAAAACAACTTCAATTTGCAACTTGACTTGTTCCTTCCTCCTGTCCACTGTCCTTGAGTTGAAATACCCAAGAAGAATATAAAGAATATAAGAAAATAGTATCTAGAATGAAAAGGATATAGAGAGAAATAAATATATATATATATATCAAAAAGAACTAAGTAGGTTTTAGTTTTAAGTTCTAAAAATAAACTCAATAAAACAACAAGGAGATGAAGTGTAATAAAAAACACAGGCGACAAACTTGTTCTGCAAGAATGGGAAAAAGATAAAGATTGTATGAATGCTAAAGCAAGAAAGAAATCGAGAGAGGGTAGGGTTAAGTTGAGGGGGAGAAAAGTGTGTGTGAGAGGAGTAGAGAAACAAAAGTCGTTAAAACTAGAATCTGCCTCGTGTTGTATTGTGCTTTGATGTGGAAAAAAACAATAACAAAAACAAATTAAAAATAATGTGAAGTAAAACAAGAACAAGAAAATGACAAAATAACGAAAACAAGGAAACAAGGAAACAGCCATCCATCCATCTATCCACATGTTTAGTTGGTTCGTTTGTGAGTGGGTGCCGTTGAGAATTGTTTGTTTTTTCCTTTCTTTTTCTTCTTCTCCTTTCTGTTTGCTGTTTTTTTTTTAAGTTTAAACTATCGCTTGCTTTCTCCTCTCACTCTCTCTCTCAGTCAACTTCTTTGTGCAATAAGCAGCAAATCAAAAAGAGAAGAAAAGAACAATGACTAAATGATCATCAAAGCTTATTATTTCAGGTGATACTACGTTAAAAAGACAAAAGACACAAGTCTAAAGGCAACGCCAATTATAAGAATGAGACCAAGTTGTTTTTTTTTTTTTTAATGTATCCTTTATTTGCAACTGCTTCAAAGGGAATTTTTTTAGTTGAGTTTGACATGGAATTACAAATTATATTATATTATTGAGTGGAGTCCTTCACTTAGTCCTCCGGTGATCAGAAATGGAGATCCAAGGTCCAACAAATTGACCGCAAGATGATTTCCGTTTATTTGTGCCCCAGAGTTCAATGCCGTAAGTCTATACTGCGTTAAGGAAGGTTTTGTAGAGAAGGAAAAAAATCTTCAGCTTCATTTGGAACTGTGCCACATGAGCCAGTTCATCCTGTATAGTTTGTGGTTCAAAGGTTTCTTTTTATGCATTATGTGGGGTTTTCAAGTCAACCGCCTATGAAGTGTTAATCCGAAGTTCTTGGCTGAGGTGTAGATGGGTATGTTATTCCCGTTTAGCTGGTCCGGTGAGCAGGAAGTGTGTATAAGAGTGAAGGTGACCTCTTAAACCATGGCTCCATTAAGCTTAGCTGGTTCTGCAAAATTGATGAGGCAGCGGCTGAGTCAGAGTGAGACGCCAGGAGGAGGGCCTCGTCATCAGCGTATGTAGCTATTAATGTGTTGTCATGACTGTAGCCCTGATTTGTTTTATGTTCAACCTCGTACCCTCATATGTGACATAAAAAGTTCTCATGCTAAGGTATAACTTTATAGCTGTACCATCAACGCTATGAAATAACAACAAACTTCAAGATATAATTTAAGGAGATTAACAACAAACATAGGAACACTAATAAGATCTATCAAAGGGGGAGAATATTATCAGGATAGATTATCGTTGTTTTTGTTGCATACTTCTTTCTTATTCTCCTTAATTTTCACCTTTCCCTCTTCGCACGTCATGTACTTTCTTACTACATACTTTCTTATTCATCATCCTTAGATTTTGTACAGACGCTAGCTCTAGAGGGACGAGTGTTTTGCATATTTTGGATGCTTATTACTAATGATGTAGTTGTGTTGGCGCTTTCTGGACAACGCTGCAACATGTATGTAAGCGGCTTTTCTAATATGCACATTAACATCCGAGGGAGGATCTCAAGCATTGTGCTTCATGGTGTCAGAAATAGAAGTTAAGTTGTTGTTCTCTTAAAACGTTAACGTCAACAGCGTTTCATACACTGATATAGAACCTTGTATCATTGTACCATGGTTGTGTTTTAGATACGTATGTATAAAGCAACAATAGCGCGTTAGCCTTTCTGATGAGATGTATCATCATTTCCATCATCTGTTCGTTGATGGTTCATTTGCTCTTTTGCTTGACCAAAATCATCAACGACAAAAGACCATCCAACAAGAAAAATAGAACTAACCAACATAAATAAGAACATTATGACATAAACAGATAAAGACTACGTAACAGAATTCTGACGTGCAAAGAGAGCTTAACCAGTAGAACGAAAGCGGTTCATTCCAGCTCACTAGCTTTAACCACTCCACTATTCGTTCCGCTCTCAGAATACAACTACAAACATATTGTATCATTCCATTCTCGCTTTCCCCACCTACTTAGCATTAACTTGTTTAGTCGGCTTTTACATTCACATTCTTAATTCCCTCTCGCGACTTTTGTCCATAGTTTTCCTTTGTTGTTCTTTCGGCTTTTGGTTGAGTTAGGGATGTAGCGAGATCATCAAAATAATTGCTTTCCGATTGTTGCTGAGCAGAGACACCAAAAAACCATCAATCATAAATACGCAAGAGAGTTCTTAGGTAGGTGTCACTAAGTCAACTCATACATCCATAAACGACTGACTGTCTTGTGATATTTTTGAAGTTTAGGCGGCGAAATAAGCACTTTTAGTCCCAGACTTGTAAGAGCAAAGACTATGAAAATACATACTAGTACTATCAGAGTAAGTATTGGTGTGAGTAGTGTAGATACTCTCAATAATTTTTTGTTAGTCTCTCGATTGTGAATTCGCACGCACAGTTGCGTCGCTCTCTAAATTGTGCACTTGTGCATTGTTGTTGTTGTTGTTACTGTTAATATTATTATTCTACATATCTTTTACCGGCTTTTTCTTTTGATATCATTTCATTTTGTTTCTCTTCTCTTCACTTCCTTCTATCCTTGGTTTTGATTGTATTGTAATTTAAAGTAAGTTTTCTACTTCTTTTTTCTTTTTTTTTGTGATGTTGCATTTAAAGAATAAAACAAAAGAAAAGAAAAGAAAAGAAAAAGGGAATATTATGAATTACCAATCAAAAGGAAAACTAATCTTTGAAATTTTGGTGATTTTGATGTTTTTTTTTTTTTGTTTTCAATTTTATTTCAATGAATTTTTCCATAAATAAAAAATCCCCAAAAAAAAAAATGCTAATTAGTTTATTGTTTTTTATAAAAGTTTTTAATTGACATATTTTCCTTTATTATTATTACATATTTTATTCTTTTCTTTTAGTTGCTTTGTAATTTTCTTTTAAATGTTGTTTTAAATACAATAATTTCACAATAAAAAAAAAATAAAGCAAAGCCGAAGAAGAAATAAAAAACAATTTTTTAATTTTTTTCCAGCTTGTTTTTTTTTCGTGAATTTTGTTGGAAGTGTTTAGTTGTTGTGTTCTGGTTTCTTAGTTCGTCTTATTCTTATTCTCTCTCTTGCTTGCTGTTGCGGCTGGTTGCTGGTGTATTACGTGTTTATTGTCTTTTAGCGGCGGCAATTCTCACCCGGTTTTTTCGCAATTTTTTCTATGGTTCTTGCTCGCTCAAGTTACTCACTCGTTTTCTTCTACTTCTTCTTCTTCTTCTATTTTACAACAACGGCAATAAAAGCACAAACAACAAGCAAAGCAAAAGCATGCCAAGTAAGCCAGCAAGCAGCGAGCTAAGCAAAGCACCAAGCACCTTTTTACAACTCTCTCGTGCATTCACTTACAAACTGTGTGCGTGTATGTGTGTGTGTATATATATGTTTGGTTCTGTGGCATTTAGTTACGATCTGCGTGCGTTTGATATAAACACGCGACAAATTCACGTTACTTCGCATACTCATACTATTTCTATCTCTCTCTCTCTCTCTCTCTCTCTCTCTCTCTCTCTCTCTCTCTCTCTCTCTCTCTCTCTCTCTCTCTCTCTTACGCAAGTGTGTTGGTGTATTTTGTGCTTAACCAGTTTTGCTTACTTTTTGTTGTTTTTAGCTGGTTTTGGGTTGCTTGGGTTGTCTGTACTGTGCTTCTGCTGCTTGCTGGGTCATGTGCACGCTGCCACTGTATTATTATCTTCTTCTTCTTCTTTGATATACAGTAAAATCGAGCTAATGCGAACCAATACAAAAATAACCACGTGTTCTATACTTTAACTTATTTTCCAAATTATCAAATTTCCCCTTTTAGTTTTAATTAGATAGTTTAATATAAGCGTAATATGTATTTTATTTCACCAGTAATTTGCCATCATGTGATTGTATCTTTCACACTGCTCCTCACTTTAATTTCCATGTTTTTAGGACATCGATCCAAATGAGAATATAAATAATGACCTTTAAAGCTCAAGATCTCCTACATTTAACCTATTTAGTAGTTGTAAATAGTTTTCTGATTTATGATTCGCGAGGAAATTCTGGTGCCCTGAATTTAAGGGCGGATCTTTTCCCACTTGGTTTGTTACGGTTTTACTGAAATATTATAAATGTTATTGTATACACTTTCTTAGGGTTTCGGACCCAAAGGGTATCAAACAGAACCCTTTTACTAAGACTTCGTTGTCCGTCCGTCAGTCCTCGGGCCATATCTCATGAATCGTAATCGTAATAGAGAGTTAAAATTTTCACAATATATGTAGTTCTGTCCGGGCAACCGCAGCAAATACTAAAACTAAAATATTTTTGAAAATTTAAGGAGTCCTCATATAAAAACTTTTCAGTTTGTATGGAAGCTATACGATCCAGTTACCCCACGTTCTTTAAATTTGCTTGGTTGGTGAAAGTAGATTAGAAGCTTATAGTGTCGCAATTTCAGTTTTATCTGATCACTAGGGAGGATCGCTCCCATACAAAGTCAACATTAAAATTCAGGTTTTTATTCGAAAAACTTTTTTGTTTTTTCTGCTATCGAACTGAAACTTGGACACTATCAGTTTCCAAGACAGGCCCAGGATATTTGTCAGAACCACCCGAATCGAATCACTAGGGGGGGTACCTCATATACTAACCACCCATTTGAATACTACAATAAAACATTCACTGCGTCCCGTGAAGAGTATTTCATCTTCGGCATAGTCGAAGATAACGTTCTGTCTTGTTTTCATTTTGTAAAGTAAACAAATTAGTGGTGTTACCATTACCGTGAGTCTACTGTACAATGTTTTTGTGATTTTACAAATAAACGACAAATCAACACACACTTACGCATATTTGTATGGTGTGATTTGTTGTTGTTGTAATATTAGTGGGTTCTTCGCCCAAGTTCTTCTACTTGATGACTGCCCTTCGTGCCCCCGTGTTCCCATTTAGTTGTTTGTGTTGTAATATTCTTGTTTTTTTTTTTTTTTGTACTTATGTTGTTTTCGTTTTTAATTTTGTTTTTGTGCATCTTCTTTTTGTTCGTGTATTCATGTCATTATGTTTACGTTTTTTTTCTGTTTCTGTTGTTTAGTTTGTTTTTATTTTTTTGTTTTTTTTTTTTTTTTTGATTTCATTAGGCCACGTTTACAATTAATGAAAGTTGAGAATTTGTGTTTATTATCATCTCACCATCATAATCAGAATCTTCATCATATATTTTTCTTTTCTCTTTTAATTCTTTTTGTATTCATGTTCATGTTCTTATTCTGTGTGTTTTACACTTGTTTCACATCATGGACGGTGATGATGGCATAGCGAAACTTTCCAATTTGTCTCTATACACAAATTATTACTGTGCATTTACATGTGTGTGCGTGAGTGTGTATGTGTGTATGTTGCAATTGGAAAAAAATTTCTTATTGAAAATTTCAACACAAAGAATTCATTTGTTTTTTTATTTTTTTTTTGTTTGTTTTTGTAATAATTTCACGTGAGAACGACGAACGAGGTGAATAAGAAAAAAGTTGGAGAGAAAGAAACTAAAGTAACTTTATCGTCTCACATGGCTGTGGCATGTGGCTAGTGGAATTAATGGAGCTGGTGTACTGCTGTGGTTCTTCTGTTAATTCTGGTTCCTCATTTCCTTTTATTCATGCTCTCCTGTCCCTTGCTTTATAATTACATCTGACTACATGCTGCTGCTGCTGCTGCACACACATTTTTGCTCATCAAATGCTCACAATTCACTCTCTGCTCTCGATTTTGTGCAATTTATATGAATAATTTACCTTTGATAAATTCCTCTCTCTCTCGCTCTCTCAATAATAATAAACCATAAACATAGAATCAAGTCTATTAATCTCCGCCTGTCTCTCTCAGACAGTGGCACATTTTGACTAGTGGGGGCGGAAATTTGGGTAAATTAGAATCACTGAAGCAAATATGGATGAGTTAATCATTCATCTGGGGATATTGCCTTTTCAGGCGTAGCGTTTGCCTGCTGCTGTCCAACAGGTTGAGTGCAAGGTGATTGACATGGGCATCCAACCTAGTCAAATATCTGATGCTGTGCTCCACGATTTCTTCCATTATCGTTGGGATTTGAAAATCTCGATGGATAACTGAGTTCCGGACAAACCACTAGACGCCACTAGATGCAGTTTGAACTGAAACGTCTGAAGGATTTCTACGTTTGAGTTCCTTAGCAGTTTCAGTATGGCGGCCTTGTATAGTAACAGCTTGTTTCGCAAGCTCAGCTTCGACTTTTTACGAGTCAACTCATTCTTCGGAGTTTCAGGTACAACTGTTTTCTTTTGATCATAATGTGAGGTTTCCAGGTGAGGCGCCTGACCAGTGTCAGTCCCAGGTATTTGACAGTGTCGTTGTTTGGAATAGCATCACCGTTAATGAAAACGGAAGGGGGGCATGTCGAGAGGTTCAAAGTAAATGTCACATGCATTGACTTCTCTGCATTGACATAGATATTCCACCTCTTTAGCCAAGGCTCTATAAGGACCCGCTGGTCTTGCAGGAGAGCAGAGGCAATAGCCGGATCACTATCATTCACTAACAGGACAGCGTCATCCTCATATGTCGCTATTAACAGTTTTTCGTGCCTCAAGATTGGAAGGTCCGTAATATAGAGAGTGGAGAGGATGGGCCCAATCACTCCGCCTTGAGTTTTGGAAAATGAAATGAAATGTTTTATCAAAGGATACAGTAAGTGAAATAACTCATAGCGGCGTATTGACTTGTGGGAGTCTCAGCTAAAGAAGAATTTCCGTTTAAGTAAGGTATCACGTCACGCTGATATAAATTTTTTTATTTTCCTCTTTCGTTTGCAATTTTCTTTTATTTACATACATACATACTTAGATATTTTGTTTGTGTTCCTTTGTTGTATGTAGGATTTACTTTGCATTGTGAGAGGGATCCTTCAAAAAACGCATCTATGCTCTCTCAGTATTTTTGTCTCTTTGTTTGTTATTGTTTTTTGCCCTGGGGCTCAGCACACATGACTTGATTAATATAATGATGATGATGTGAAACTATAGTAATGACATGCATGCTATAGTGGCCAATTGTTAGTGATGATGATGATGATGTCGATGAATTTATTTATATTTTTAACTTATATAAAATAAATATATAAAAACTCTTGCTGTTTCTGGTGCTTGCAAGAAAAATCGCTAGCTTTTCCTCTCTTTAATTCGTTTCATTCTCATAAACAGCAGCCAATAGTGGCAAGAATTTTAAAGAAATCAGAAAAATGCTGATGATGATGAAATATGAACAGAAGAAAATGATGATGATGAACAAGAATAACAACAAACAACAACAACCAGAGAAAAAACGCTTGCTATATGCAACAACAAAATAAACAAGAAGAAGAACAACAGCAGTAGCAACAACCATGAAAATCATAAAAAGGAGCAACAATAACAAAAAAATTAAGATGAAAAATTGAGTAAAAACTACAACAACCGAAAAGCCAAAGAATTTTAAGCTTAGTCATGCGTACAACTCTTGATTTCTCTCGCTCTTAACTCAACACAACACAGTGACTGATTGCACTCTCTCTCTTTGGGTCTGATAGTAGATGTATATGTATTAGTTTTGTGAGTGGTACGGTTCGTTTGCACAATACGGTTCGTTTAAACAACAACAATAATAACAACATGAGCAGCTGTGGTTGTTGTTGTTGATGCTTTTGAAGATGTGAGACGCCAGTAGATGCTTTGATATACATATGTATGTATGTATTTTGGCATTATAAAGTACAAGAGCGACGCATAGACAAAATCCGTTAAATCTGTTTTTGGAATATATTTTGTGTGTTGATTGCTTTCTATATGCGTGCAAAATCATTGCAGTTGCTGTGTTGTTGTTAATAATTAATATAATAATACATTTACTGATTTAAAAAGTTGAACGTTTTCTTTTTCATTTTTTGTCAATTGTCACTTGATTGACTGCTTTCAACATTCAACATAGCAAACTGACACAATATAAAGCATCATTCATTTAATCTCATCCATTATCCGCACAAATGAAATCAATTTGCAATAGCAAGAACCTCCAACTAAATATTGTTTTGTTATACAATATGTGTATGCCATCTATGGGCCACTCAACAACGCATTAGCAGCAACGGCAGCGTGGCAGCATGGCAGCAGATAAACAAGTTTTCTCTTCTTCTGTTGTTGTTGTTATATCAAGCAAGTTGTTGAATGATGAAAATTTGCCATTTGCTGGTGAAAAACAAAAAAAATGAAGGAAAACAGCCGAAAACTTAAAAAATAGTAGAAACATCTAAGCTGTAAACAAATAACTATAAAAAAGAGAAGAAACTAAAAAAAACCGAAGGAAAAGGGAAATATAAACTAAACTACAACAAGAAGAAATAGCATACAAAAGAAACAAATAAACAATTTTGAGTGCAATGAACTTTGTTGTTGTTGTTGTTGTTTCGTCGTCGTCGTCATTACACGGACGATGGTGTTTTCCTTGTATGCATGTGTGTGTATGTGTGTGTGTGTTTTATTACGTGTCCGTCCTTCTTCGCATTGCCTTCTTTGCCATGCTTTCTTTGCTTTTCATTTCTGCCCTAAACCAGCATGTTTCGCTAAATGTAATACAATGCAATAACAATAATAAAACACTCACACACTCAATGAAACTCAAGAGAGTACCCCTTCTCTCTCTCGCTCATCAAAGTTTTGTTTGACTCTCTTTTGTTCAGCACGTTTTTTTTGTACTTTGATTAAATCAAACCCAAAAAACATTAACCCGCATATACTTACATGCATGTGCCTCGCTCGCCATGCCATTGGAGCGGATTGACTGGCTGACGGACAGACAGACAGACAGATGGTTTTTTTTTATGTATTTATTCTTTATAGTAAAAGTTGTAAATCTCATTTTACAATTTCATTTTAATTTATTTTATTTGCATTTCACATCAGTGAGAAACATTTGGTAACAAAACCACAAAAAGCATATTTTTCTTGTTGTTGTGTTATTGTTGTTTACAAGTAAGTTGTGTCAGAGAAGATAAGAATCATAAAGAAGAAAAAGAATAAAAATGTAAAAAGCACATGCTACAAAATTATAGAATTGCCTAGAAGAGAGGATAGCGCAATAAGAACAATAACAACAACAGTAAAGAATAAAAACAAATAAAGATA
This sequence comes from Amiota minor, assembly GCA_037043295.1. Classification (NCBI taxonomy): domain Eukaryota; kingdom Metazoa; phylum Arthropoda; class Insecta; order Diptera; family Drosophilidae; genus Amiota; species Amiota minor. Next base: position 210,183 of record JBAMAW010002204.1, read on the forward strand.
GATGTTGTGAAGTAGTGAAGTAGTTATTCACTTGTATTTGATTGATCTGTTATAGAGATTTCTCTCTCTCTCTCTCAATTTCCTATTTCTCCTTTTCTATCATCTCGCTTTTATATAAGCATCGCTCCTCTCTTACATGTGCACTTAGGTCGTCCTTTCCATCTACATGCATGCATGCACTTTCTTGTGGGTCCCATTCGTCCGTGGATGGCTTGTTGTGTCTACCTATCTATTCAGTTGGATCGATCTCCAATTGCACTTTCTTTGCTTTATTTCAGTTTGAATGGTTTATAAGTATATTAATATTTGCTCTGGTTTGGACCACAAAATGCTGGGTATTATGATTATAAAAACTTAATGAGCTTTTGTGATTTTTATACCATTCTATATGTATCTCTGCTGCGCCTTTGAACGCTTCTAGGGAATTGATGATGTGTGCTTTGGTGTTTGTTACATTAAAACTACTCCAAGTGCTACTCATTCCATGATTTGTTTTCGGGGTTTTCAGCTTTTTTTAATAATTGTTTATAAAAAAACGTATTTAAATTCGTATTTTGCTTGTTTTCTTATTATTTTATAACAATTTTTTTTTTTTTTTTGGTATATTTTGTGTACTGTTTTGTTTTTTAATAAGAATCTTAGTACCCTTCATAATCACCAGCACCGTTGCTGCCATCATCATTATATGCATTGTTTTGCATTTGCAATTGAACAGGCTCACGCTCTCTCTGTCTTTCATCTTGATTATTCACATATAAACATTAAGGCAATCATATCTGCCGTCATATGCTTCTGCTGCTGCTCTCTCTCTCTCTCTATAAAAGCAGTCACGCGCATAGCATTCAATACACAAACAAACAAACTAAGTAAGTCAGCCAGCCAGTCAACCAAACAAACAGACTCACTCACTCTCCCCAAACAGACTCTCTTTGTGTTAGCATTGCTCACTCACAACACAACAAGCGCATTATTATTATTGTTGCTCGCTCCGCTCAAGACGACGACTACGATTGACTGCGTCCCTCATTTAGTCGAACTTTTGACTCGTTTTTTTTTTTTTGCCTACAAAAGCAAGACCAGCAGCAGCAGCAAGTAGTGGAGTATATATAATGCGGCGGCCTATACACGTTGAGACCGCGTTGTATAAAATCATGGAATTTAAAGGAATGGAACACTGTTTGTTCGAATGCACAGCGCACAAAGATAAAAAAGTCTCCTGGACAATTTTATTGGTTTGTTTATGTTCATAACAACAACATTAATTAAAATTACTTATTGAAATTTATTTATTAAAAACAAAAGAAAATAATAATAAAAAGAAATAAATAAGAAAAAATATTATAAATTAGAACAACAGAAAAACAACATGTTTTGTCGTCTGCACACTTTAAAAGATAACAAGAAATGAGTAAAATGCAGTAAATATCTTGAAGCACACGTACCCAAGTGCATGTCCAGGTATGCATGATCGTGTACAGGGCGCATTAATGTTGTTGTGATTGCAATATTCTCTCGCATTAAATTTTTCCCATTCATTCCATTGCTTCTCTTGATGTTTCGTTTAGCTTTCGTTCCATACACATACACACACGCACACACAGCGTGTTGTATTTTGTTTGTATTATTTGAATTTGTACAGTGAAGTGTTGTGATGAAGTGTAATCGAGTTGAGTCTCGAGTCTCGTCATCGTCATCATCGACATCAGTTTTATTTGTGCAGTGTGCGGTTCGTTTTACAATACAAAAAGTTTATTTTTTTTTTATTTAAAAAAATAAAGGGAAAAACCGTTTATTCGAAAAAAAAAAAAAATTTCTCGTCGTCGGTTTCCTCCTCCATTCCGTCGTTCCACATATTGTTGTTATTATAAAAATTGTTTTTATACAATAAAAAAAAAAAAAAAAAAAAAATTGAGTGCAATTTTTTTTTTTTCGGCACATGTCATAAAAATAATATAATTAAAAAATGTGTATTGATTTATGAAATAACAAAAAGAAAAAAGGAAATTAAGCAACAATTACAAAAATAATAATAACAACAAACAACTTTAATACTACAAAACCAATTGGATTTTATTATTTTTCTTCGTGGTTTTTGCTGTGCATTTCTTCGATGAAAACTAAAAAACAAAAAATAAAAAAAGGTGAAATACAAAGAAAATATGTTATAATAAAAAATTTAAAGGGAAAAGTAAATTCTAATAAAATGTAAAAAGTTTAAAAAGTAAAAAATTATTGACATTATAATTAAATTAATTTTTTAAAATTTTTTTAAAAAAATTCGAATGTGTATAAAACACATTTCTTTTAATTACTTCCTCTTCCTCCTCTTTTTGTGCGTGGCTGTTGTGAGTGTTGCCTGTGTTTGATTGTTGTTGTTTGCTGTTTGTACTTTGCAAGTCGTCGCCGTCGCCGTCGCATATGCAATAGCAAAAGCAACAGAGCAAAATAAGCTTTTTTTGTGCCTCACAGATATTCATTCTATCTTTGTATCTACATTCATACATACATACATAGCTTTGTATCTTGTTTGCGTTCGCATGCGAGCTTTGTGTTGTTGTTGTTGTTGTTTTTTTTTTTCAAATTGTCGCGTCCGTTTGTCCGTCTGGCGGCAGCCCATTCGCTTTTGTTGTTATTGTGTTTCTTTGTAAAACCACCCGTTCGTTATTTCGTTGATTTGCTGCTGCTGCTACTGCTGTTTTTGCTTTTACTTTGCACGCGTGTTCATGCGTCAAAATTTGTATTTTTCTGTTTGTGTGTTGCTGGCTGTTTTAACCATTAAATTTTCGTATCTTCTTTAACTCTCTCTGACACATCCACATACACATACACACATGCATACTCATACAACAAGTGATTTGGCTCACTCGTCACACACACTCCCACTCTGTGTCTCTCTCTCTGCCTCTCTGCCTTTATGTGTGTGTGTCAAGCTAGTGAGATACGCACGCACTCTCTCACGCACTCACGTCAGCACGCACATGGCTGCGGTTGCATGAGTTTTGCGGTTTTCTCTTATTCTTATTAGTCGTCGTCGCCGTCGTCATCTCATGCCCTTTTTTTTGTTTTGTTTTGTTTTGTTTTTTGATTTGTTTTTTTTTTTTCCAAAGAGTTTTTTTGTTATTGTTTTTTACGTCGTAGAAGCTCCACCACGTTTTTTCTTTTTCGTCTTTCGTTGTTGTTGTTCTTCTTCATGGTCTTGTTTTTGTTTGTAAATTCATTGTAAGTGATTATTACTGATTCTTTCCGTTCTCTACCCTTTCCGTCTTTTGCTTAACACTTGGCTCAATTTAAAAAAATAAAATTAAAAAAAAAAAAAAACTGGAAAAGTCACGTCTTTGCACGTCTCACGTAGCGTCATTTGCACTACTCACAATATAGTGAGGGAGGGTTGAAGAATGATGATGATGATGATGATGGAAACATTGTTTGATCGATTATGATGATGATGATCTTTGTTTCCTTTATCTTTTCTATCAATTATCAATTATATTCTTAGTCTTAGATTCCGCCTTGGCATTTATTTACTTTGATGAGCTCGTTGTCGTACTCCCTCCCTTCTCCCCTATTCAATATCTCACTCAGTCACACACACACTCACACAAACTGTTGGCATTTTCTCCCGTCTATTTGTTTTGCTGGGTTTTTGCTCCTGTTTTGTTTATTTTATTCTCTTCAAATTGCTGCATGCGTCAATACTTTTTTCTTTTATTTTTCTTTTCAATGTGTGTACGTGATGTGATGTTTGGAAAAGTGGTGTTCATGTGTGTGTATGTGTGTGTGTGAAAGCATTGCAAAATTAATAAGAAATGGAAAATAATTCAAAATGTGGAATAGAAATATAGAAAGAAAATCTAGAAAAACAAGACAAGACGTCAGAGAAAACATTCAACTTTGCTATCATCAAAAGAAACAGTTCACTCAATAGAGAATACAATAAATGATGAATTCCTTTGAATTTTATATGATGGTGGTGGTGGTGGTGGTGGTATATGGTGGTGGTGGTGTGCGGTGTCTCATGTTGTGAGTTGGAATTGCTTGATTCTTGTAAGATTCTTGTAGATTCAACAAAAAAGAAAGAAAAATTTAATGGTGAAATTTGTAAGGGAAGAAACCAGATTCAGAGATCCCAGATCTATGCTCAGAACCATTGTTAATCATTGGAATAAGGAAATTTCAAAATTGTGTATGTGTGTCCTAAGCAAAGCGGTAAGGCTGGTAGCGGAAAATTTATCCTTTGCGTTGTAATCTCTCTTGGCCGCATAACTTCTTCATGACCGCATTGCCGTAAAATCAGAAACAGCATTCCACTTTTCAGGACTCTTCAGCATGAGACTCTCTATGTTCGTAACCGCAGACTGTTCACCTAAGGCGTCTCTAAGCATGTGTCAGCCACTCTCTATCGAACATTCCACATTCTAAAACAATGTGCTTAAATAGCTTAGAGTCTTTTTCCACACTGGTTACCATGGTGCTTCGTCGCCCTGGAACCTCTATGCAAGCTGTTTACTTTCTATACAGTCGGCTATGCTGAGGATTAGGCTGTACGTCCAGCGTTCTTTCATCGACCTATCCCAGCGGTTCTGCCTGCCATGCCCTAATTCTAGAGCATCTCGCTTGGGTTGACCGAGCTCTTACCTCTTCCGGAGGCCGTGATCTCAAAGAATAGGCTTATGCTGTCTAGTTGGCGAGCAAATCTATTGTTGACACATGTAGTAGGAGTCAATTTCTAAAAGACATTCATCGGTAAACATAATTTCCTTGAAAAAAATTCGCATTTTCTTCTTGTTTTTAATAAGAAGACCTCAAAATTTGAACACCCTATAAATAACGTTCTCAAATTTGGTAGGTTGCTTTTATGCTTTATGAATGTTGCTACGAGTTCTTCGAGTTCTTTTTGAATTGAATTGGTATTAAAATTATTGTTGTAGATTCATAGCAGTTCATCGTTGATGAGGGCGGCTATGGATGGCATTGTGATATTCTCATAATGAGTGAACAGCAACAAAAACAACAGCACCAACAAAACATGTATGTATGTATGTATGTATGTATATCAACATAAAAGCAAATAACGATGAATAAGAAGAAAAGAAATTTTATTTTTTGTTTTTTTGTTTTGGAAATAAGCAGCAGAGCATATTAGAATTAAATTGTGCGTTGGTGTTTACTGGTGTGTGTAATAATAATAACAACAACTATAAGCATAATAGAAGCAGCAAGCAAAAGAAAACAAAAAAAAAAAATCAACAAAATTTTAACTTTCTTTTTTTGTTTAAGAAAAGAACGAGCTATGTGTGTGTGTAAGTGCGTGTGTATGATTACAATGATGTTGATGTTGATGATGATGATGATGATGTTAATGAGCGAAATGATGGATATTATTTCTGCTTTCCTCCTCCCGCACCACCGCACCACGTATTTAGTTTCAACGGCGCTCCCTTGGTTTGTCCGATTTACCACGCTGCACTCTCAAGATGCCGCCGCCAATAATGGAGGCGGATCAAATTATATAGCATTCGCTATCAATCAAAGTTTAAATAAATGCTGCCAAATTGGCAGAAGAATAGACCTCGTTCCCAACAGTGAGGAAGCTATATCCAATCCATGAACTTTTTGGTGTTCGAATTGGTAGTACCTCGGGTACGAAGTCTGACCAGATGCTATTTTCTGGTACCACAGGTGGTCAGGAACTTGTTTCCGTCCTGGCCGACGGGTACGGCCCCCTTGTGGGAGAATCGTGGTGGCTGTGGTTTAATACCCAAATGCGAATAGAATAATAACTCGACGTGGAGTTGCGTTACAAGAGAGAACAGCAGAGGTTTAAGATGGACCTCGCTCCCCACCAAGGAGGGAGGAGGGACCTTTGGGACCTGCGGATATATATATCCAAGGGGACGTTGATTGACGTTTATCAATCCATGTGCTTGCTTGGCACCCACCGTGTTCTTAAGTCTTCACAGATAGGTGAGCACGTAAAAAACTGGTACTTCATCATTCAAAGCTTCTGATGCATCCCAACCTGTTGGTTAGTGTGCACATTCATCATCCGCTGCTCCCCTAAGAAGGATATAATAGAAGTCTCTTCTGAACATTTAAAAATAATTTTACAAAACCAAACGATCGATCGATCGAATTCGATTTATTATAAGTTTTTACATAAAGGGTTTGGGATTTGTACCACCTCTGCTCATAAATTTTAGCACCATAGCTTTTTAACCTTCCGTTGTACAAATATGGATCGCTTCGAAATGCTGAAAACTTATTTTAAATGCGGGTCTTTTATGGCTAGGACATTAAGAAGATGTGAAGTGTGGCTATCGAGCGTGAAATTTGAAAATTGGTGAATAAATTGCGTGAAACTGAGATGCATTCTCATTCTCATCATCATCATCATCATCATCATCATCATCATCATCCTCTTCAAGTCAATTGAAGTTTATTATGATCGGATCATTCATTATTTTGTCAGATGACAGATGGTTTCTAACTACACTACTCGTCCTTAGAAGTTTGAGAATGATTTCCGGTCTTTTGATATGTGATAGAAGAAATGTCAACACTAAAAGCACGAGAACTTAACCGAATCAAATCAGTATGGAAGAAATGACAAGACACAATCATGGGACATTTTCTTTTCTTTCTTCTTCTTTTGTTTAATACACTTATACAAAACCCAAAGAACCAAAAAACAAAAAAAAAACAAAAAACCCCCCATTCAATTTGCTCGATTTATTTCTTCTGTTACTTCTATTTTCAATCATCTTAAGATTGAATGTTTAAAAATTCCCGTTGCTTTATTGAGTAGTAAATGCATAAACTTTGATTGAAGGATCGGAGATTTAAAACCTTGATGGGGTGGTTAGAGTCTGGATAAGGAAAGTGGTGATTTTGATTACAATCTATGATTTTCAACTCGAATGCTTAAGGTTTTGTTTCTATGTAGTAAGTCTTGTTCTTTGAATGTATTAAAGGAAGATAAAGATAAAGGATCGTTGGAAATGGAGAGTGGTGAGTCATAGGATCAGAACAAATACATTACAATACAATGCAATGAAATAATATGCGCCGCATTTATTGTACATACATAAATCATATTTTGGATAGACCCAGTTTGGGTTTTTACCTGATAAAGAAAGTCTTCGTCCCCTCTCTTCTATTATCCTTGAGTTCTTAATATTTGATCTTTGTCCTTTTTTCTTGCGCCGCGAGTATTTGCTGCACTCTCCTCAATGCTACTTAAAACAAAAAAAGTTGATTCGTTTTACCTTTGATAAAAATTTCATTCTATGAGAACCAACTTTCTTTTCTTTCCTTTTTTTCTCCTTGCTTTTGTTGCTGTCAGTGTTGTGTGCTGTTGGGGTTGTTGTTGTTGTTGTATGAATTTTTGAGTTTGCCAGGGGTTTCTTTTTCTGCTTTCGTTCTTTCTTATCGTTTTTTTTTTTTTTGCATTTCTATTATTCCTTCTTTATTTTTATTATCAAATATATTCCACTTCCACTTTTTATCCAAAGGATCAGAAGGGGAAGGAAAAGGAGCAAGAATTAGATGAAATGCAAAGGTTTCAACCACTTTTTTTTATTTCTTTCATTATTTTTTTTTTTTTTTTTTTTTTTTTGTTATACACTTCACTCAGTGAAAAGTATTAAAAGTTTATCATGAAGTTTGTAATACACAGAAGTACACATCGGAGATCTCATAAAGTATATACACACCTGGAAAAAAAAACAATAGGTGTGATAATTTTTTTTTTTTTGAAACACTCTTAGTGCCTAAATTTCAAAAAATAAAAAAGAACCTGAATTTTAATGGTAGGTTTGTATGGGAGGTACCACTCCTATTTGGCCGATTTAACTGATTCCAACATATATACAGCGTCCATATTAAGAACTTATGGTGTCTAAATTTCAGTTCAATAGTCCAAAAAATAAAAAAGTTTTCCAATAAGAACCTGAATTTTAATGATGGGTTTGTATGGGAGATACCCTCCCTAGTGGTCCGATCAAACTGAAATTTCGACACTATAAGTTGCTAATCCACAGCCGTCAACCAAGCAGAATCGGATCAGGATCGTGCGGTTACTGGATCGTATAGCTTCCATACAAACCAAAATGTTTCTTGTATTGGGATCCCCTTAAATTTTTGAAAATATTTTAGTTTTAGTATTTGTTTCGACCTACGCCTTGCCACGAAAAGCCCCACTGCCACCTCCATGCCTCACTGTGTCTTTTGTATATCTATGGTGAAATTCCATGCCTTTCGGTCGACGAACGTTTCTTTCCGCACCATTAGCAAACAAATTAATTTTCGTTTCGTCACTCCATTGGATATTGCGTCAATTATTAGCACCTTGAAATCCACACCAGGTTTTATGAAGCATTGAAAAATTTTTCCCCATCTTTAAGTTTGCTGTTCTAAGCAGACGAACTTTCCTGGCTATGCTACCGGATAGATTTGCGCTTACTAATCGTCATCGAACACACATGATAAAATCTTCCCAATTTCACTAGCAATTGTTCTAGATTATTTGAACGGGTCGCATTTGGCTAATATTACGATGCGATTGTCGACCACTGACGAAGATTTTTTTGGGTGCTCATGGTTTTTCCGGTTTGAGGGCATGTGTAATGAAATTTTGTGATCATCCCATTGACGTCGCAATGAATTTGTATGTTTTCCCTTCATCTCGGAACTGAGGAACAAGTCTCTTTTCCTCTGGACTGCTGCAGTGAGGTTCACAATCCATCTAAATTATTACATCATAACTAATCCATAAATAAGCTTAATTTCCTGTATGGTAAAATTTTTTTACTTTAAAATTCTGAAATTTTTGGGTTCTCAGACTTATTATTTTGTCCTGGCCAAATTGGCTGATCCAAACCAAAGATTACTGTATCTCAAAGCTCCCCAACAAATATTTCAGTCTCAATGTTAAAATGCTGTATGTGAATACTGATTCTAACCTAAACATAAGTCAAATCCATAATGTAATATTCCAGTATGCTCAATCACAGAAGCGTAGGCAAAAAAACGTGAAGCGTTGTAGAGTATTACAGTTTTGGCGTCGCCGAGGGTAACATTCTTTTTTCTATGTGGTATCATAGATATTTTTTCAAAAATTTAAACATACTTGGGAATTATTATTTTTCTTTAATTTTTTTTTTTTTTTTTTTATAAGAAGAAGGTAGAGGGGCTGCTGTTTGTGATGTGTTGTGAATGCAGCAGAAATGAAAATTTATATATTATATTCTTTATAAGCAAGTACATTTTCCATATTCCATTCTTAACTTTACATTTCGAAGGCATTCATCAATAAAATTCATGTACGAGTATTTCTTTTTAACATTTTGAATCTAGATTTCTGTAAGGGGGTTACTCCATTTATTTTATATTCTTTCCTGCTGTTGTTCTCTTTCTCTTCTCACCACACTATTATTTAAATGTACGAAATTGAAGGAAGAATGCAAGAGGGGAAGAAAGAGAATTTATAGACCCAGAAACATATTGTGTCTGTCTAGTCTGCCTGTCTGATTGTTTTAATATCGTCGTGTTGTTCTAAAGTCAATAAAACTTGAAACTTTAAAGGTCACTCACTACTCGTATTCAGTAATTTCTGAGGGATGCACGGATGGATTGTTCGATGGATGAATGACAATAACAAGGACTCGGACACGGACACCTGGTGGTGGTGGTTATGCTGTTTGTTGAGAATGAGAATAATATTTACAAAAGCAAAGCAAATCATAGAGAAAATTAAATCTATACTCTTTTTTATAAAGACGATAATGTTAATGATAATTATGATGATGGTGATGGGAAGAGAAGGTAATTAACTTAAATATTGGTCTCGGTCGATCGTCGTATACCCTGACATTTTATGATGCATGCATATTTGTAATATAAAAGATTAAATTTATGACATTTATCCCGGATCCGGACCCCGGACACAATCACATTCATATCCTATATTCTCTTCTCTCGATGTCATCATAAATTTTCTTTTGTTTATTTTAACAGTAGTATAAAATTTTAAAGAAGCCTAGAAATTTTTGTTGATTATACAATCAAAAAATTTCATCCCTCCTCAGAGTTTGGTTTGGTTGGATTGGAATTATTTAGATGGAATGTGATGGTTCGGAATTCATCCACTCACTCATTTACATACTTATGTAGTTAACTAACCAAAATCTTCTATGATCTGTTCAACATTTGGTTCTTAAAAAACCTGAGTGAATGTCATTCATATAAGTCGAAGTGTCAGGAAGACACACAACAAGCTAGTCTAGTAATCACTTCTCCTAACAAACAAGTAATAGTAAGTAATAATTTGTGGGATTATTATTTGAGGTGTATTAGATAGGATAGATCTTATAATAGAAAGACTGTTAAAATTAACACTACTGACACTGATACTTTGATTTAATGGACAAAAGGACTACTATGATAGTTTGATGCACCTCTTCTTCCTTGTCACCACCAGATGAAATGGAATGCATTTCTTAATGCCTCGAGCTACCAAATCAAGTCCTTGAAATTGGATATGGATGGTTAGATTGCATTGGATTGGATTGGATTGGATTATGAAGGTTTGTAGATCGATTGATGTCAGTCAGTGTGGCTGATGCAAAATCTATTAAAATTCAGAATCCTGAAATAATAAAAAAAAAAAAACATATCTTTAATTGAAGAAGTATAAATTCTCTGTTGTTTGATTTGAAATTAAGAACAGAGAGGAGCGATTGAGAGTGAGAGAGTATAATATTACCCTATAACCCCTTTTCATACTCCTCAGCTAACTTTGCACTTAACAATGAAAAACAATCCACCATTTCAATCATTTACTCACTAACTCACTCACCACCAAAATCTAAAACTTTCAACTCAATTCTTCTCTACTGTAACTCAACCCAACCCAACCCAATCCAATCCAATCCAGTCTACCACAACCCTTCATTCTAGCCAATCTTTTGCCCATTCTGTCTGTCCTTTATGGAAAATTGTAAAAGCTTGAGTTTTTTTTTCCGTTTGCTTTCGTATTTCCAGTTTTATGTCTTCTTCTTACGTCATTTAAGGACGCCTGTGCCTTGTCAAATACACTCACGCATTCTATTCAATGATTTGTTCATATTAATGATGAGAAGGATGGGGAAGGAGATATAGGGTAGTGATTGCGAAATTTGTTCTATGTATTTATAAAATTCTCTAGAAAATTATGCATTACATCCACTCTCTCTCTCTCTCTCTCTCTCTCTCTCTCTCTCCCCTGTCATATTTGTGTGTGTGTGTGTGGTTTTGTTTTTGTGGTCTTCCTGTTGCGCTGTTTTCGTTTGCCACGTGAGTGTGTGGGGGAAGCGAATGGGAGGTAGTTTCTTATTTGCGTATCATCATATACATATTTTCTTGTTGTTGCTCTTCTGTTTTCTTGTTTTGAGCTTTATTTTTCTTTTCTTGTTTTTGCATTATTCTTCTTACTGTCGTTTTGATTCAAGGTAAAATTACCGCTAAACATGATGAGAATGAGAAGAAGAATGATGATGGAATGATGGTGAATAACCTTTTGTTGTCATGTCACCCCCTCCTAATTCAATTCAATTCCAACCATTTGTTTTTCTTCTTTTTTCTTTGTTGTCTTTCTTCATATTATAACGGGCAATAATGATGATGATGAGATAATGGTGAGAATAATAATAGTGATATTAAATATGATAATGGTGAGTGAGTGACCCTTACCTGTCCATTATAAATATTTGTTCTCTTCCCTTCTCTATATCATCTCTCCTTTATATTTTCAATAAATGGTGGTGTGGTATATTTTCCTACTATTCTAGTATTATAAGATTATTATTAAGTTTATAATACGTAAAAGGAGACATCGGAGACCCCATAAAGTATACATATGTATGTAGATAGATATTCCTGATCAGCTCGACGAGATGAAAACTGACATTTTGGATACTATAAGTGTTTAACCCATATGTACCAACGATGTAAACTTCAAGATCCTAGGATTACAAAAATTTAAAGGGGTCCCTTCTATACAAGAAACATTTTGGTTTGTATATGATCGAGTAACCTCACGATCTTGTAATTTGCTTGGTTGGTGAAAGTGGATTTGAAACTTTTACTGTCGAAATTTCAGTTTGATCGGACTACTAGAAATGATACTTCCCATACAAACCCCCATTGATGATATTCGTGTTTTTTTGAGAATATTTTTGTATTTGTTTTTTTGCACTATTGAACTGAAATTTAGACACTATACGTTTGTGATATAGGCGCCGCTATACATCTGTTGGAATCAGCCAAATCGGCTAGGGTACCCATACCCCCCATACATACCCCAATTTGGTACGGATGTCACCGTGTACCAGACTCACACTTGACCGATTTTTTTTTCTTGTTTGTTCCTAGTTCTATTTATCTCTTCGTGCGTCCTGTTGTCTCTGCTCACCTTATACAATCATCATGTGCATTCTCAATTGATTGATTGATTGATTTGATTTGATTCATTCAATGTCATTCTATCATACTCATTCCCCCACTTCATGGGAAAACTTCGTCTGAGCTTTGCTCATAATAAAAAGGAGCTTGTCCTTCTGTCCGTCTGTATGTATGCAAACTAGTCCCTCAGTTTTTGAGCTAGAGAGCTGAAATTTTGCAGGAACTTTTTTTTTTACTATACGCAGTACATTTGTCGGAACCACCCGAATCGGACCACTCCATACAAATCACCCATTTGAATTCATGTTCTTATTAGAAAAACTTTTTTATTTTCTGTCCTGTCGAACGGAAACTTGGACACTATAAGTTTCCGATACATGCGCAGGACATTTTTCGCAACCACCAGAATCGGACCACCAGGGGGGGTAACTCCCACATAAACCACCCATTTGAATTCATGTTCTTATTAGAAAAACTTTTTTATTTTCTTTCCTATCGAACGGAAACTTGGACACTATCAGTTTCCGATCAGGCGCAGGACATTTGTCGGAACCAGCCCAATCGGACCACCAGGGGGTATCTTCCATACAAACCACCCATTTGAATACTACAATGAAACATTCACTGCGTCCCGTGACATAGTCGAAGATAACCTTCTTTCTAGTTTTTATTGTTTTGGGCTATGTTTATTTTTATTAAACTCCCCTCCACCTGCTGCTTCCATACCATGCCCCACAACAACAACAACAACAACAACAAATAGAAGAACATGTGCAACTAATTAGCAGCAACAGCAACAACAACAGCAAAAGCAACAGAAACAACAGTTAAACAGTCACGTTATCTTGTTTTAATTATTATTTATTTATTTTCATATCTTTCTTAATTAGCTGAGCTAAGCTAAAAAGAATGATAGAAAAAGAGAGAGAGAGAGAGAGAGAGAGAGAGAGAGAGAGAGAGAGAGAGAGAAAGAAAGAGCAAGTAAAGCAAAGCACGTGTTTTGGAACACTCCGCTGCTACTGCTTCTTATAATCTTCAAGCCCCCTACTCTCTTTGTCTGCATATCGCTGTTGGGTTTTGTTTTTTTCTTTTTTTTTCTTCATTTATGTTTATTTGAATTTTTTATAGTCTTTATTTATTTGTTACGTTTCATATTGTATCCTTTTTTGTTTGCCGTGTTTACAATTTCATTTATTTATTTTCCTCCTTGTGTTTTTTGTTATGTTCAAATGAAATGCATTTTTTGACTCACTGACTGCTGTGCTGACTGACGGCTGGCTGCCTTCCTTCCCCTAACAACTAATTTCTGTTTATTTATCTATTCTGTCTGGCGATCTGTTCTCTCTTTATTACATATGTTCCTTACTTCCTGCTCCATTTCAGTGGCTCTTAACCTTCTATGGATAGTCAATTTGGATATTGTACTTCTTAAAATTTTTAAAGAAGGAGGAGGGAGTCCCTGTTAGTTAGGTTAGGACAGGGGAGAGTAGAACCAAAATAATCTATTGGTTGGTGATGACCCATTGGGAGAGATGCCAAGTTAAGTTTTGTTTGGATTGCCCTTGTTCATATTATCGACTAGTCGACTTTGCTTGACTTTACTGTTATGGGAGACTGACTGAGAGCACACACAGTTTTCCCCCATTTTTAAGCATTTTGAAACAATTTTTTTCATTGAGACAAATGTTCTTAGTCTTGATAGTCTTGAGAGGGTTGTCGATCTAGAATATTAATAAGCCAGGATTTGTGTTTTAAGAACAAATTTAGAATATTCATGGATCACTTACATGTGTATGTAAGTTTAAGAACCTCTGATATTGTATGTATTAGATAATTGCATGCATGTGCATTTTGTTTTTATTGTTTTATTATGTTGCCTGCAGCCGTTGACCTTTTGTCCGTTTGAATATCAACATAATCATCAACATTGTAATACATAATTGTAACTGCGTCACTGCGTCACTAGCGTGTGCTGTGCAGCCGTCGCCATTGCCATTGCCATTGCCATCATCATCCCTGTCGACTTCACTCACCCTCGCCGTCGCGACGCCAACCATCATTATCATCATTATCATATCAACACTACTTACTGTCTTTGTTCTTTGTTATTTTGTTGTTTATTATTTGTTCTTGTCGCTTTATAGAGACGCCCACGCATATTGAAAGAAACATAAGCATGAGTGCATGCACGAACGCACACACACACACACATACACACATAGGCAAGCACAAACAAAGCCAAACAAAGGCTCAGATGCATCAAAAACATTCTCTCTTAATACTTTACTACTCTCTTCTTATCATTACCATGACATCACATCATCATCATCACACCATGTCATTTTCAGTTGCCTCTTTGCTCTTTCATATTTTCTTTAAATTTATTTTATGATTTTGTTTTGTTGTTTTGCACTCGTTCATAAAATATGTAATTTGATTGACAAATAAGTTTTCTTTTGTTTGTTTGTTGTTGTTCCTTTTTGGTGATGATGATGATGATGACTGACTGACTGACCTTCTTTTGTTCTTTAATGCGTGTGCATGTGTACATTTCTGTATGTGTGTTTGCGCTTGCTGATTTTTTTTTTTTTTGAATTTTTCATTTTTTAATATAATTACGACGAATTTTCTTATTGTCTCTTCTTAACCAGGTGCCTTCTTTTAGCCATGCAATTCTTCTTTTTCGCCCTTTTTTTTATTGTTTTTCTTCTTATTCTTCTTGTTTTACAATATTGTGGTGTGTTTTGATTGGTCCACGGATGCCACAAGAGGCACACGCACACGCTGCTTCTGCTGCTGCTGGCTACTGTTAATATTCTCTTGGGTTTAATTAGAAATTCATTCCAAAGACTATCTATGTTCTTTTTCATTCTCCGATTTCCGATTTACGATTTCTCTTTGATTTAACTTTACAATATATGTATGTATGAGTTGTACAACAAATTTTAAGAGAACGCACGCACACGTTGTGTTGTTATATTTGCTGTTGTATTCAAATGGGTGGTTTGTATGGGAGGTACCCCCTGGTGGTCCGATTGTGCACCTTTATTGAAAACTGATAGTGTCCAAGTTTCAGTTTGAAAGGACAAAAAACAAAAAAGTTTTTCTTATAAGAACATGAATTTGTATCTGGGTTTGTATGGGAGGTCCCCTCCTGATAATTCTAGGGTCTTAAAATTTACATAGCTGGTGGACATGAGTCAAATACTTCTAGTATTTGATAAGACAAAAATTAACATTTTTTTGTTTTCTAATTAAAACTATGAATTTGAATTTGGGATTATATGGGAGGTGCAACCTACCCCTAGTGGCTCTATTTGGCTGATTCCGAGAAATGTTCAGTGTCGATATGGGATACTTGTAGCGTTCAAATTTCAATTCGATAGAACAAAAATACAAATAAGTTTTTCTAATAAGGACGACCTGAATTTTAATGTGGTATTTGTATGGGAAGTACCCCTCGTAGTGGTCCGATTTGGCTGATTCCGAGATATGTTCAGCGTTTATATGGGATATTTGTAGTGTCCAAATTTTATTTCGATATTACAAAAACAAAGGGGGCACCAGTTATTAGACGTAGGGTTTTGTTTTGTGAAATCTGGATTTTCCTTATATGTGATGTTGCAGCAGTGCCCTAAAGTTGGATACCGTATGACCAGATAGGAATGATGATGGATCTGTATATAAGGACTTTGTTGCTAAGCCGCAATTTACTCTTTTCTTTAAGAAGCCAATTAAGTTTCTTAATTTTTGTAGTGCCCTGCAGGACAACGTTTACGTTTGAGTGTGAAAAGAACATGTGCAGATTTCTGTTGATTGACGTTCAGGTTCCAACGTTTTGACCAAATGGCTACATCATCTAGGTAGTTTTGTAGAAATTGACTAGCTTCCAGCAGGCAGTCTGAGGAGGCTAGTATGGCTGTATCATCCGCGTATGTAGCCACTGACACTTGAACCGATCTTCGTGGGGGAATGTCACCAGCGAATAATGTGAACAGAATAAGTCCAAGGACGCTGCCTTGAGCGGAACTCCTGCCATGCCCTAGTGGTAGATTTCTCATCTTTAACCACCACCAAGAAGGATCTGTTTTCAAGAAAACTCTTTAGAACTGAGAAATGAGGAGCAGGAACGATATGTTTCAATTTGTATAGAAGTTCGTCATGTTAGACCCTGTAGAAGGCTTATTGAATGTCGAGAAACTGTTAAATTTCGAAAATTATCTGAACTATAAATATGTTAATTGGCTTGATTTGCACGGTTTGAACGGTTTTTCTGAGAAATACATGAGAATAGGCAGGTGTAGTAAAGTAATTCAACAATCATCCATGAAGCAAATACTTTTTTTTGGCTTTTGTATTAACACAATTCCAAAAATTACATTGAAATCGCATTGTCATAGTCATGTTGTTGTGTTGTGTTGTGTTATGGTGATGTCATTTAGTTAGTCAGAAAGCAAAGTTCTGCCAAGTTTCTATTTAGACAAAGGTGGGTTAAACTTTATTATTATGATCTTTATTCCTTCAAATAGATTGTTATAGAAAATTTAAAGAATTTCATCATCATTTTCAACATTTTTTTTTGTCAACGTTTTAACGTGATTCATTTATACTTATTTCATAATTCATAATTATGTCTTAAGTGGATTTAAACATGTCTTAAGTGGATTTAAACACAAACTAGGACGGTTTTAACAAACTAAACTAAATGAATAACAAAAGTAAAAGTTTTCTTTAATCTTGTTAATGTTATATGATTGTATTTTATCACTGTTGCTCCTTCTCGATATATGTACTTAGGTACATACCATATATGGTAATTGTTAACAATCAATTACAAAAGTTGTGTTCAGAGAGGCTCTTTGAAAAGCCCCACAGAGAGTAGTTAAAGTTTGCTTGGTTTTATATTTATGTGTAGATAAATTATCTTTTATTGACAGATGATGTGGTGCAGGAGGGACATGACAACATGTCCATGTCCTCCATGTTTAAATATATAAAAATAAATAAATAATCTTTTTTAATCTTCTCTTCACTCGTTTTTTTATTCCCTTTACAGTTTTAAACAACTAATCTACGTACAACAACAATAAATTATAAGAAATCATATTAAATTAAAATTTAATAATCATCATCACAATATCATAATATAATATTAATAACAACAACAACAACAACAATAAAAAAAAAGCAACAAATTAAGAAACATGTCAGCTAACTTCGAAACACTTTTGATCGCTGCTCAGTACATTGAGCAGCAGGAAATATTACAATTATCACCACCTGGAACTGTTACCGAACAACAGCAACAACATCTTCAGCAGCTTTATAAGTCGGCAGCAACTGCTGCTTCTTATAATAAGGGGGGAGTTGGTCAAACTATTGCCGGATCGGCAGCAACTATGATTAACAACAACAACAACAACAACAACAACAATATCAATATTATTAACAACAATAACAACAATGTGAATAAGGCATCACTTAACCAAGTGTCAACATCAGCACCAGCATCAGCTGGAACCTTTCATCATGTCACCAATGGTGGAGCTGGCAGTGGCATTTTGGCCACAATTTCAGCCAACCATGGTCAATTATTTAATCATGATTTTGATTATCATCATCATCAGCATCACCATCATCAACAACATCATCGCAATGGTGGTCTTGAGTTGACAAATGGAAATGGCAATAACAACGAAATTTTTCGTATGGCGCCCGGTGGTAAGTTTCGAAAAATGTTTACTTTCTTTTTTCCCACATTTCACATATCATATTTTTATGTTGTTGTTTTGTATTTTTCTTCCCTCTTCATCATCATATATTATTTTTATTGTTTTTCCTCAACATTATCAACAAAATGTTTTTGTTGTGTTATTTTAATCAATCAATCAATCAATCAACCAATCATATTTTCTTTTTCTAATCATAAT
The DNA here is from genome assembly GCA_037043295.1 of Amiota minor. Taxonomy (NCBI): domain Eukaryota; kingdom Metazoa; phylum Arthropoda; class Insecta; order Diptera; family Drosophilidae; genus Amiota; species Amiota minor. Next base: position 228,551 of record JBAMAW010002204.1, read on the forward strand.
GAAATTTTCTAATCGACTGAGGTTGGCTGGTGTTCTATATATTGTTTACTAGATCATATCATATTATAATGTATATCAACAAACCACCTTATAAATCGAAAAAAAAAAAAAAAAACAATCATTACACCTCCTTCTTTATTCTTTAGTATTTTTTCTTTGTGTTTTTTATTTTATTTTTAAGAACAAAAGCAAAGCCAAACACACACAAAAATTGGGAATCACATATTACATGCTCTGTATTATCTACAAGAACAACATGATTTTTATTTAAAAGACACACACAGAGAGAGAGAGAGAGGCAGAGTCAAAAGAACAACAGAGAAAAATGCAACAACTACAGAAATTACAGACTTTAAGAGAGGAATAGATAGTGCAATTCAAACTGTTTGCATTATGCTGTGTGTGAAAGCTGCAGTTTCACCATGTATGTTGTATGAATGTGAGTCGTCGTCGTCGTCGTCGTTCTAAATTCAGTAGTACTCAAACTGTGTGCTTTCAAATCCGCAGTGAGCGAGAGATCAATTGTGTTCACCTCGAAACAAAACCATGGAACATGTCAAATGTTGTGAGAGCGTTTTGTGCAGTCTATGTATTTCCATAGTCTTTGGTGGTTATGCAGAGTGTGATAGCTACAGTTTTACGTGTTCTCTTGTAGACTACAAGAAAGAGTTCACGTTATATTTAGTGATACTCCAACTGTGTCCTTGCATTCCAGAGCCAAACAACAAACACAACACAATAGTAGATCCCTGCATTATATGCCGTTTTGCATGAATTTGTGCAGGCACAACAATTCATATTGCAGATGCGAGAAATTTCCTACACACAACATTTGTATATGTGAACGTGTGCTTGTATTGGAAATGGATTGGATTCTTGGAGACTCTTCACACAACAACACAGCAACTATGTTCTGTGATTTTCTGTCCATTCTTCTTTAGTAAATCAATCTGCGACAAACTTGACACTTCAGACAGAAAAAGCCATTGTCTGAATCTCGGGTCTTATGGAAACAGAACAACACAAAATGCAATGCTTGTAGAAATGTTGTTTCTTTTATACAGTTTTAGATTTTATCATGTAGTCAGTGCTATGCAAATTGTAAGGTTTCATCTAATGTTTGATTTTGTTTTCTTACTTTTGTTGCTGCATTGCTTTTGCTGTTATTCGATGTTTTGTTGGAAGAGAGATTGAATAGAGAATAGAGAAATAAAAAAGAGAGATCATTAAATAATTGAGAATATAAAAAATAAAAAAAAAAAAAAACAAAAACAAAGTACCCAGGAACAATAACAAAATATCTCATCATTAATCGGTCAAAGAGTGAAACTTCCACCGAATTGAAGGGGGAGGGCAGGGAGAGGAAATTGGTTGTCATGTGCCAATGTCAGGTGTTTTTTTATTTTTGTTTTGTTTTTCTTTCAAATTGAATTTTAATAATTTTGTTATTATTATTTTTGTTATATATTTGTGCTATTTTATAAATTATTTGTTATTTATATATTTTGTTGGATATGAATCTCCTCTGTAATTTCCCCTTTCAAGTAGTGCATCCATTCATATATTTATCTATTTCTATGTATCTGCAATTGATAGATAAAACAAATCCTCTTAAGTTGAATTTATTTTTTTAATTAAGTTAAATTTTGACACATGATGGGAGATTTTCTTGGATTTTGGATTTTCAAACCCAAAATGCCCAAAATTAGTTTAGGTGATTCATTCATCACCTCACCTCATCATCAATACGAATCTTTCTTCTGTTAATTTGTGTTTAGTGATGATTGTGTTGTGACAACTTCCTTGGAACCCATTTGCATTCCATACCAATTTATGATTCCTCCTCCCCCTATGTATGTTGTTGTTGTTGTGGTTGTTGTTGTTCAGTCATAAACAATACTTGAAATTTATTATTTTCTTGTAAAATAAATAAATAAGTGTATATTTTTTATTTGCGTCTTTTTTATTTTTTCATTTCTATTTTGTTTTGTTTTCAACTTCAACTCTACAAAAGAAAACCACTATTTGTGTGTGATGATGTCTTTGTTTCTTCATGGTCTTTTTGTTGTTGTTGTTGTTGTTGTTGTTGTTGTTATTGTTTAAAATGCTGCGTCATTTGACCCCGTTTGTTGACGATGTTGCGTTGTTGCTCAACACACACACAGACACACACTCTCTCTCACACACACACGAGGGCCATCATGCATTTGTTGTTGTTGTTGTTGTTGTTGTGTGTGTGTGCCCATGTTTTTCTTGCTTTTTATTTCTTTCTGTTGTTTATTTCTACTACTTAATATTCTTCTTCTTCTACGCAATTTGTTTTTGTTTCCGAAAAACGGTTTTACTTGTTGCTCTCCCTTCATCTTCCTCTTTGAGTTATTGTTTTGTCGTTTGTTTATGACAAAAGTTTCACTTATGTGTATGCTTGACTTGACTTTGTGATTCTTCACCAGAAATAAAAAATACTTAAGTAAATAAATAATATTGTAAAAAATAAACAAAAACATAAACAAAAAAAAAATTAAAACATAAATAAATGACAGCTGCAATAACAGCAGAATGAAGTCAACCATCCAACCAACCATGTGCTTTGATTTTTTTTTTTATTCTTGTTGTCTTTGTTTTCATGTCGCTTTTGTTTTGCTTTTACCACTGTTTTTTTAATTTGTATTCATATTGTCGTTCTTTTCCTTTTAATTGCATTTTTGTGCTTTCATTGGACACTTGGACTTCGCTGTCCGTCCGTCCGTCCGTCGTCCTCGTGCCATATCTCATGAACCGTAATAGGTAGAGAGTTGAAATTTTCACAGAATGTCTAGTTCTATCCGGGCAGAGCAGCAATAAATATTAAAACGAAAATACATATATTCAAAAATTTAAAGGTGACCAGTGACCTCATGATCTTGAAATTTTCTTGGTTGGTGGAAGTGGATTTGAAACTTATAGTGTTGAAATTTCAGTTTGATCGGACCACTAGGGAAGGTAACTTCCATACAAAACCTCATTAAAATTCAAGTTCTTTGAACCGGGGGACAGGATGTGTGTCTCAGAGTGAAGGTTACATGAGAAGATTTGTCTGCGTTGACTCCAATATTCCACCTTTTAAGCTATGGCTCAATAATATTTAACTGATTCTGCAAAATTGATGAGTCAGTGGTTGGATCAGGGTGAGTCATCAGCGTATCAAGTTATCATCACTTAGAATCGGGAGGTCAGCAGTATAAAGCGTATAAAGTATTGGTCCTAGGACACTGCCTTGTGGCACTCCAGCTCTGATTTGCTTTATGTCCGATTCTGTACCTTTGCATGTGACATAGAAAGTTCTCTTGTCAAGGTAAGACTTGATGACCAAATAATACGGTGCTGGGAGGAGTTTCTTCAGTTTAAAAAGCATTTTGGACTATTGAACGGAAATTTAGACAAGACACAAGATAAGTTTTTGATATGCAATAGGATATAGGACCACTAGGGGGAAACCTCCCTATACAAATACATACCTCTGTGTACGAGACTGACTCGCACTTGGCCGATTTTTCATCTTCCTTTTTCCTTTATTTATTTTTTTTTTTTTTACTTTTAAGTTTGATTTTGTTTTTTGCTTTTATGCTTTGGTTTTTTTTTTTTGTTTAATTTATTTTTATTTTTGCAATGTTAAAGAAATAAACTTATTTGTTTTTAATTTTAATTTAATAAATGATTTGATTGTTTTATGTTTGTATTTCCTTTAGTTTTTAACATGTGATTTTTTTGTATTTTTCCTTGTAAATATTTGTCAAAATTGATGCGATTAATGATGATGATGATGATGATGATTAAGAGTAGTAAATATTAAAGTAAAAAAGCGCCGAAATAAAAAAAAACAATTAGTCACACTTTTTCTTAAAAATAAATAATAAAAAAAAAAACAACAAAATACACAGCATAGGAAAGAAAAAAGACGTAAACAAAGTGATTGTAAAAATGAAAAAAAAAAAAAAAACAATAGATAGCGATGATGATAATGATGTGATGTGAGGTGTTGAGTAGAAGGAGGCGGAGGAGAAAATCACGCATGACACACAAATGACACGCACTCACTCTAATATCAATATCAAACTGTAGAAGCTCCCGCTCCATTTCAATTCTCTTGAAAATCTCTCTTTATGATATTGTACACTCTTTGTTTGTTTGTTTGCGATTTTTGTGTGCGTGTGTGTGTGTGTTTCTCTTTCTTTTAGAATTTACTCTTTTCATTTTTTTCTCTGGTTTTCTTTTCTTAAATTTGTTGATTTGATTGTTTTAAAAATTTTTAATTCTCTTTTACAAACGCATAATTTTGCATTGTTTGTGTTTATTATTGTTTAAATTTATATTGAGAGGAAGAGAGTGAGTGAGTGTGAGAGAGCCGGGTCTCTCTGTGCATCTAAGTCAAGTTAACAGAGGAAAGAGTGAGAGAGGGGGAATAAAAGCCAAGCCAAAATAAACAAAACAAATTAAAACACAAAGGGGAAGAGTTAAGTTGGATTTATGTTTTTGAAGTTGAATTTTGAGTCTGTTGAGCGCTCTTCCTTCTCTTTTTAATTCTATGTGTTTGTGTTTGTGTTGGTGTTGTTTTTGTTTACACCACATGAGAAATGAGGAGAATCAAAAGCACAGAGGTGGTAGGAAAACAGACAAAAAGAAAAAAAAAAACAAAAAGTCAATGAACTTTTTTGTACGATTTTTTTTTTTTTTTTTTTTTTGTATAGGATTAATAACTATTGTTGTTGTTGTTTTGATTGGCTGTTGTTATTGTTTTCTCTTTTTTGGCTTTTGGTGTGTATTTTCCTAGTGTTTTATTCTTTCTCAAATTTCGATCAAACCAAACCGGGACCATAATTTATTCCCATGCCCAATTAGAACCAGTCCCAGTCACAGTCACAGATCCAAACAAGATAAAGTCAAATGCAAATGAAATTTCCAATGTCTTTTACTTACAACATGCATACATATACAATAGTAGATATTTGAAGAAGAAAAACAATAACAACAATTTGAATAGTAAAAACAAATTATATTAAATAAAGTATATTTAATTGGTTGAACTAAAAAAGTCAAATGTGTCAAGCAATCAAATTTAAATCAATTAATTGATTGTGGGCACTTTTCCACACTCATAGATTTCCTGAGCGATTCATTTTATAGTCTTTGATTTGTCACTATCACTCCTTCTCCCCCCCACACCCACATTACTTTCGGTTAAAATACGATTTATGATTAATTTTCCCCGCAGGGTGGCATTGCATTGTAATTTATTTTTCATTACTCGAGTGTGTGCGCGTGTATGTGTGTGTTTCCTTTTTTTGGTTGGTTTTATTTTTTTTTTTTATTCGTTTATTTATTTATTTTAATTTTGAATATATATTTTGTTATTATTGTTTAATTAATTGTTAGGGTTACGTACACAAAGCGAGCCAATGGGCATCCGTTGTCCGTCCATCTGTCTGTCAGCGGGGGGCTGTATATCATGAACTTTAATAAGTAAGTAGGCAGTTCAATTAGTCACAGACAAACGCTACAGTGATTATTGAGCATACAGAAATATTTTTATGGGAGCTAAACGATCCAGTCAACTTAGGATTTTGAAATTTTCATAGGTGTTGAATATGGGTCAGACACTTATGGTGTCCAAATTTCAGTTCGATAATACAGACATTCAAAAAGTTTTTCTAATGAAAACCTGAATTTGAATCTGGATTTGTTTGGGAGTTACACGATCCAGTAATCCTAGGATCTTGAAATTTTCATGGTTGTTGAATATGGATCAGACGCTTATAGTCTCGAAACTTCAGTTCAATAATATAGAAAACGATAAAGTTTTTCTAATAAAAACATGAATTTTGGTATGGATTTGTTTGGGAGCTACACGATCTAGTAATCTTAGGATCTTGAAATATTCATGGTTGGTGAATATGGGTCAGACACTTATAGTCTCGAAACTTCAGTTCAATAATATAGAAAACGATAAAGTTTTTCTAATAAAAACATGAATTTTGGTATGGATTTGTTTGGGAGCTACACGATCTAGTAATCCTAGGATCTTGAAACTTTCATGGTCAGTGAATATGCGTCAGACACTTATGGTGTCCAAATGTCAATTCAATAATATAGAAAACGAAATAGTTTTTCTAATAAAAACATGAATTTTGATATAGGTTTGTTTAGAAGTTACACGATCTAGTAATCTTAGGATCTTGAAACTTTCATGGTCAGTAAATATGCGTCAGACACTTATGATGTCCAAATTTCAGTTCAACAAGACAGAAAACGAAAAAGTTTTTCTAATAAAAACATGAATTTTGATATGGGTTTGTTTGGGAGCTACACGATCTAGTAATCCTATGATCTTGAAATTTTTATGGCCAGTGAATCTGCATCCGACACTAATATTGTCCAAATTTCAGTTCAATAATATAGAAAACGAAAAAGTTTTTCTAATAAAAACATGAATTTTAATCTCAGTTTGTATGGGTGGTGCCCTTCCTAGTGGTCCGATTCGGCTGATTCCGATAAATGTAGAGAGTCTGATGAAAAATTAAAGGTGTCCCTATTTTAGTTATTATTTTTTGTAGCATAATTTTAGGTGTTGATTGAATATTCGAACGAATTTGCAGAGTTCATGAAAGAAAATGAGATACAGAGCCACATTGAAAGACAGACGGACGAAAGTACAATATATAAAAAGTGCATAGTGTTAAATCTGTTAAATCTTGTACCCATCGTGTGCCAGTTCGACTCGTGGCTTATATATTTTAATTTTTTTTTTTAAATAATTTTATTATTTTTTATTTATTTATTTATTTTTTTTTTGTATACATTTTTTTTTGTAATTTTATTTAAATTTTAATTTGTTTTTTCTTTGATTATTTTTGTTATTTATATTTTTATAGTTGTTGTTTTTTTTGTACCTTCATATTTTTTTAATTAATTTATTCAATCATGCAATCAGTATTAAATTTATTTTTTTTTTTGCATTCGACTTCGTTTTCTTCTTCATATCATCATAAACATCATCATCATCATCATCATCATGATCAGCATGATTGTTTAAGTAGTTTTTGTTATTGAATTTTATAATTTAAATAATTTTTTGTTTGTTTGCATTTTCATTTCATTTTGTATTTGTGTTGTGTTGTGTTTTGTGTTAATTTTTGTGTTTGTTTGGTTTGTTTTTTTTTTTGTTTTTGTTTTTTATTTTTGCATTTTTTTTTTATTTTATTATTTTCCAGAGGATGAAATTTCCTCAAACCACCACCACCACCACAACAACAACAACAACAACCACTCCGAAATATTTTCTCAGCCAATAGCAACAACAACAACAACAATAATAAAAACAACACCAACAACACCAACACGTTTGAATGGAACCATTTTTCGTTTGGTGCCATCATCGGCAACGGGAGTAGGAGGAGTGGTGGGATTAGGAGGATCAGCAGGGGCAGGAGTAGTAGGAAAAGGTGCAACAAAAACAACAGCATTGGCGGCATCTGTAGAAGAAGCAGCAGCAGCAGCAGCAGCAACAACAACAACAACACCAAGAACAATAAAAATAAGAGTACACGAACAACTACAACAAAGACACAGTACAAGTGAAGAAGATGAACAACAACACAACAATAAAGATCTAAGAAATCAAAGTTCTGAATCTTCTTCCTCCCCATCTTCTTCTGTATTTGTTCCAGCAACTGCTGCAAGTGCCAGCAAACAAATGTTGTTGAATAATGGCTTAAGAATTGCTTCACCAACGGCAATAATTGGTAATGGAACCACAACAACATCATCATTATTAGAACATAACAACAACAACAATTATAGTTATCCTTTATTGAACGCTGTTCCCAACAACAGCAATGCTGCTGCTGGTTCTCCTTCTACTTTGTTGTCGTCATCATTGCCATTGCAATCCTCTTCACCATCATCGTCGTCGTCGTCGTCGCCGTCATCATTGTCCTTATCGTCGTTATCAAAAATAAATATATCGACAATGTCATCTTCATTGCCGTCGTCATCGTCGTCGTCGGCGTCGTTGTTTTTTAATAACAAATCGAATGTTGTTGTACCAATGATGATGACGATGGGTGGTAGCAACATTTCTAAATCTTCTGCAATTGCCGGCTATGGTAATATGCCTAGTGGTGGTAATCATTCTCCTACAACATCATCTCTTATTGCGTCAAGAACAAAATCCTCTATACCCCTTACACCGCCTCCCATGTCGAGTAGAAAATTCATTGAGCCAACGCATTCGCGTATACGCAGTTTTTCATTATCGTCCCATAAAATTTCAGCACTCAATCAAATGCAACACCATCATCAGCATCAGCAGATGATAATCGATGATACTCATCATATGAGTTATGCCGTCGGTGGACCGGGTAACAGTCGCAATAATATTGGTGGAGTTGTAGCCGCCTCATCATCCGCAACTGGATCATCATCATCACGCAATTATTTGCAAATTTTGCCATCAACTTCAGCTGCTGTAGCAGTCGCACAAGCATCGGCTGGTGGTTTGCTTGGATCTCAGTCATTGACAACAGTATCGCATATTCCCTCTTCATCTGCCTCGTCAAGTCATGGCGGTCGCCGACGTACTATCAGCTCCAATAGCAACGGGTAAGTAAATAATCTCTTAAATCGAAATTTAAAAAGAATATAGAAAACATATCTTTTCCTCTTTTTCGAGTTAACATTGGTAGTACCTTCGGATACGAAATCCCTTCTTTTTTTTTTCTGATAACACAGGTGTGTCGTCTTGACCAGCGCTTGCGGTCCATTTTATGGGAGTATTGTTGTGGTTGTTAGCTTTGATGCATGTAGAGTTTTAAACTTGACGTGGAGTTGTGACCCATAGAGCAGCTGAGATTTTACGGCTATTCCTCAACCATCCGTAATAAGGAGAAAAAAGTCATATGACCATATGATATGTATAACTGGAATTTGGGTACATGCGGATAACACTCCACACACATTATATAGCAAAAGATATGTCCAAGGTCGTCCAAATCATCATATATGTATACATATGTATTATCATGTTCAAATTTTCCTATATCAATTTAAAAGCCTTTTAATAATTTTATTGTTTAAAATATAGAAAATGGCAAACTTCAATTTCATTTCCTTCCTCGATTACTTTGAGGGGAGACATACACCTATGTACATATGTATGACTGCATAGCTTCAGGCGTTTTAACAGGACATTGTAGAGTTATAAAACGGATTACAGTAGATATAATGATGTGGAAAGAGCAGACATTTTACTTTTTTATGAGAGTCTATTTTGAAACAGAACAGACCAGAAATTGCAGACTTATGTATTTCCGAAGAAGCACTTTCAATTTATACTAAATATCAAAATCTTGAAGGATCTATAAGTATGAGATTTGTTACATCAGGTCAGGCCCAATCGAGGACGTTAGCTATTTCCCTTTGCCAAATGCACCGCGGAAGACTGTTAGCGAAATTCAAGCGAACTCCTGTTGTGTTTACCCCAACTGAACGCCGCCTTTCAAGAAGTATTTTCTGAAACAATTCAATTCACCTTAGCTGGAGCTGAATTCGAACAATTGAACTCAAAAATGTTGCAAAAACCGGAATGTCCCATTTTTGGATGTTTCATTAAAAGCTACCTAAAGGAAAATGAATCCCAATAAGATTAGATTGATTAGATTTCCAAAACCTTGACAAGAAGCCTATTAAATACAATACAATACATACCCGGCCATGCCACAGAATAAGCGAAGCAGACGGTTGTTTTCCAAATCGCACAAAAAATCCGTCGGTGCCACAGAAAAATAGGAGATTTCATTTTCCGAACCGCTTTACACGTAACGATTTTGTTACGATGCTTGCTTGTGTTTACACTCACGAAACCACTATTTTGACATTTCTGATTCCCTCTCACACCACCCACTCTACGCGAAAGTAGACAATATCAAGAAATCACGAGATTTTTGTGTAAAATGCAAATTTATATTTAAAAACAACTGATATGTTTAATTCCTTAAATGTGTGTTACCGTGGAAAACAATAAACAATATTCAACCATTGTTGGTACTTTGTTTTCTTTATTAACTTCAGATAAGGGAGAATTTGACCAAATGTGTTCTCAATAAACACGGAAGATTTCAAATCAATTAAACGTGAAATCTGTGGCATGGTGTGGTGTATTGCAAATTGATTGGAATTGAGGCGAAAGAGAAATACATGGCACGGACGGCTGATAGAAATATATGTACATAGTGGGAGTACAAATTAATTCGTTCGGTTTTTTTGTGTTCAAAAAAGTTTTTTTTTTATTGAAAAAAAAGTAAAAAATACATCATTCAAAGTATTGTCCGTCGGAAGCGACTACTTTTTCCCATCTCTCTGGTAATTTTCGAATACCATCTCTAAAAAATGAGCCCTCTCTGGCCTCGATCCAATCATTGAGCCATTTTTTGATTTCTTCAAAAGTCCCGAACCGGTGACCCCCAAATCGTTTTGCAACCGTCGAAAAAGCCAGTAGTCAGGAGGAGCAAGGTCTGGAGAATACGGCGGGTGGGGTAAGACTAGCAAATATCTTGTTTCTAGCGTAAACACCAGGTACAAGTAATTTCTAGTTCTAGTTCTAGTTTTAAATAAGGTTCAGATTGGGGGAGCACGCAGGCCACAGTGTTAGCGGAGGATGAAAATAAGTTGGTATTTTTGTGGCGATTTGTGTGAATTCTTCTATTATCCTGTATGAAAATAGTAGTAGAAAAGATTTTTCCTATTATCCTTTAGGATACTTATACTCTTGACTCTTCATTTTTGAACTGATTACTAAAATACGGCGGGTGGGGTAAGACCTCCCATTCCAGCGTTTCCAGGTAATTTTTGGCCGTTACAGCTACGTGGGGCCGAGCGTTGTCATGTTGCAAAATCAGCTTGTCATGCCATGTCATGCAATGCACGGCTCAAGCGCATTAGTTGTAGTCGATAACGTTCCGTATTAATGGTTTCGTTTGGTTTTAGTAGTTCATAATAGGCCACACCTGTCTAGTCCCACCATATGCACAGCCATGACCTTTGAACCGTGGATGTTTTGCTTTGGCGTCGATGTAGATAATGATGGAACAGGTTCACCAGGCTTGGCATAGTAATTTTTCTTTTTGGGGTTATCGTAGAATATCCATTTTTCATCTTCAGTTACGACCCGGTGCAAAAATCCCTTCCTTTGATGTCTTTCAACAAGCATTTCCGCAGCAAAAAATCGCCTTACGACATCTCTCGGCTTCAACTCATACGGCACCCAATATCCTGGCTTTTGAATAAACCCTAATTATTTTAACCGAACGGAAATTGCTTGTTGAGTCACTCCCATCCATTCGAATATGTAACTCCCTTAGTTTCTTGTTGTGTAGCCTTTGACGAAACTAAAATGTTTTCCTAACGGATTATACAATAATTTCAGGTTCGTTTGTAAATTCTATCTAATCTTATATACATGTGCTTTTTTTTTCTTGTTTTTTGTTTCTTTCTTTCTGATTTAGTGCTGGCACACGTGAAGTACATAATAAATTAGAGAAAAATCGCCGGGCTCATCTGAAGGAATGTTACGAAGCTCTCAAAAGTGAATTGCAGCTTAAAGATGAGGACCGGAAAAAAACCTCTAATTTGGCAATACTTGGTGAAGCTTATAAACACGTGCAGGTAAGATGATTTATAATTGTGATTTATTATATTGAAATGATGAAAATATTAATATTGTATTTATTGTCAGGCATTACGTAGAAAAGATCGGGAACTAGAAGTGGAAGTAGAGCGCTTGGCTAAGGAAAAGATTGTCCTACAAAAAAGATTACATAATCTAAAACGTGATACTGCTGAAAGTTATAACAGTACTAGTAGCAGCAGCACTAGTTGCAGCAGCAACAGCATTCCAAATATTGAACAAGGTGAGAAGAAATATAAGCAAATCGGCATTCTCAAAATGATTGAAGCTAATATGCGAGAAGGATGCGCAACCGGATCGGGAAGATTCGTCACACAAGATGGCCGCAAAATTTCCTCACGACAATGGGGAAAAGAAAATACTTTCTGCCCATACTAACTAACCTAACTAACAACACAACTCAACCATAATATTTTATTTTGGTTTTTATGAAGGAAGCTCGGTCGGATTTATTTCAATTCAATTCTGATAATCAATCAATCAATCACATATTCTAACATTTATCATATCATATGATAATCAACAAACAAACATAAGCATTGGTGTCAGCTAAGTTTTTTATTCAAAATATCTAATCACAAAATCACAAATTCATATAAACTCATCCTCCTTCTTCATACTGCTAACATAAAATACTCCATAAGAAACAAAAAAAAAAACAAAAAAAAACTGCGAATGATAATGGCTTTTATAAATAACTATATCTAGCACACTCTATAACCGATCCACAAATCCAAGACTTAAATTTAAAAACAATCAAAACAACTTCTCCAAACAAATCGCAAGTTAAATGCAAGCAAACACAATTTCAAGACACAATATAGAGGCCTTACAAATAATGAAGTTTCTACTCCTGCAAACACAAAAAAAAATTTGATAAAAAACATGAAGCAAACATAAGAATTAATCAAAAAACTTACCTCCTAAATATGAACAAAAAAAAAAGAAAACATAATCTAAGATTTGGTGTTGGTTCTTTCAAAACTTGGCTTTAAAAATTATCAAAAATTCTTCTCATCAAAATTTATATAACAAAAAACAAAAAAAGGAAAGAAAATATAATCCGAGATCGTTTAGAATTTCCAATAATCCAATATAATAAAAACTATCATTAGAATAATAATAATAATAAAATATTTAACACAAAGGATATGGAGAAAAATCTCAGAATCTAAGATTATGGTATTGTTCAACAAAAGTCCGGTTGCCACTTTTATATGATTGTATCAATTAAAGCAAACGACGGCTTTTCTTCCATTATCCATTATCTACCATCCACCATCCACCATCCACCAACCTCAATCATTCAAGAATAAGGTTTTAAAAACTATGGAGTTATTTATTTTGGCAAATTATTATTTATACTGGCATCATGTTTTTTCTACAATCGAATGAATTTTGAAGTAACCTAAAGCAAAAACAGAAATCTTTAATCATCATTTCTATAAAACCTCATTCAAGCAAAATACTATTTGTGAATCAAGATAAGAAAAGAGTCGAAGATCGTTTTTTGATATGAAGAAATCCATGGTGTAAGAATGAAAAAAGATTGAATGCACAGGAAATCAATGGCTGATGTTTTTTTTTTTAGAATCAAAAAAGAAAAAATGTAATTCATAAGAAATCCACGGATATTTTTAGAATCAAGAAAGAAAGAGATCCAATCCATGGATGTTTTTAAGAATCAAGAAAAAAAAATAGATCCAAACAAAGTCATAAGAAATCTATGGATGTTTTTAAGAATCAAGAAAAAAAGATATTCAAACAAATTCATAAGAAATCTATGGATGTTTTTAAGAATCAAGAAAAAGCAAAAAAGCTTTAAGTAAATAAAAATTTATTTTTATTTTTTTTTAATATAATACCGAGGGTCCATAGAAAAAGATAGGAAAACAATTTTTGTGTCGTAATTTTCTAATTTTATCTACTTTAGCTTTTTTTCTTCATCAAATGAGATCGTTTTTGTTTCAAATCAATGTCTCGAATCTGTCCAACAGCTCTGAATAATATTCATCGGTGATTATTTTATCTTTTTTACGGTATCTTTCATGTGAATGACAATACGTACAAACTGGACCCATAGCCTTGTTGGCTAATAGATTCCCCTTATGCTTCTTTGGTTCACGTTTACCCGGACAAATCCACTGCTTTGACTTTTCTTTGGTCTCTGCTGTATTGTGATGAATCAATATTTCGTACATGGCGTAAAAATTGTTAGGATTTCAGTTGAACATCACAGAAAAACACTCCTTTGAAGTGAGCATCACAGTTGCACTTATTGTCGCGTGTAAGTCATCGTGAGGATTGCTTTTTTATCAGTTGAGATGCCTACAGTCTCAGCCATCTCACGTACTTTCACTTTCGGACAGTCGAATATCATTCCATGCATTTAATCTACAATTTCCCCTACTAACATCTATGTACAATATTTCATAATCATATTCATATTCTAGTATCATCGTAGTCGATCCATGATGGATGATTGTTTATTATTCATTTTGATGTCTAAAAAGTGTAAATGATATGCAAAGCAATTCAATTTTGTTTATTTTTTTTTTTCTTTAAATTCTCAGAAATTGCCAGTGGTAGTGGTGGCGATGCTATTTGCTTAGCCATGTCATCATCAGCGCGCAGCATTGGTTTACTCTTTGATGCAGCAACAGCGGCTGCTGCTGCCGCCACACAACATGGAGGAGGACGAAATGTGATTTCATCTTCATCATCTTCATCTGCAATTGGCGTGACCAATGTGAGTTTTGTAAGCATATTATGTTTTTGTTTTTAACGATGATTATAATTTATATTAATATAAATGTATATTTCTTTTAGTTGCAAACTGCTTTGCCAACAACAGCATTATCACCTGTGATAACTAAACAACAACAACAACAACATAATAATAATAATGCCAATAACAACAATAACAATACCAACAACAACAACAACAATAACTCCGCCAATCATCAAACAACGGGAACTAATATCATCGGTGGTGGGGGTGGTGGAATCAGTTTATTGCAACAATTGAAAAGTGGTGCAGCAGCAGCAGCAGCAGCAGTACCAATAGGATCATCTTCATCTTTATCAACATCATTGGCAGCGGATGCATCAGCAGCTAAAGCTGTAGCTGCAGCAACATCTTCGTCAAATGGTGGAACAACGTTGTCATCATCGTTGTTATCATCGACATCAACATCATCTTTTTCACCATTATCTTCATCATCTTCATCGGTTTCGTCATCACCAACGTTGTCCTCATCGCCAACATCAGCAGTAGTAGCAGCAGCAGCTAATAACAATAGCAGCAGCAGTCCCGCTGGCAGTCCAACTGGTGGACACAGTGGACATCTAAATGTTGGCATGCCATTGTCTTTAACTGCTAAAAATATATCGGCAACATCATTGACGCGTGGCTCACCAACACCATCGACACCATCACCGTCGCCATCCTCATCGAGTGGTGTTTCATCATCGTCTTCGTTTATATCTTCATCTCCGCCCATGAATAATGGTGCAGGTTCTACTATTAATAATAATAATAATGGTAATGGTGTAACCAATAACAACAACACCACCGTGATCAATACCCGTAATGTCACGGTGAACATTCCCAACGGTCTAAATGGTCTCAAGTTTCAAACAACAAATCCAGCTACCCATGGCGGCGGTGGCATCATTGCCGCTGGCACAACGGCAGCAATTGGCAGTGGCACTGGCAATGCTTCAGCAGCTGCGATAATTGCAACATCTGCACCTGGAGTCAATAGTAATAATGGTAATTGAATCGTATAATCACTTTAATTCTAATTCTAATTTTTTTTGCTTCTTAGTTTTTCGTCAAACGGAAAAGGATCGCAATTATAATTTCTTGATCCGAGGAACTTCAGCTGCCCAATAAATAAATAGAACAGAACAGAATGCAATGCAATGCAATGCAATGAAACGAAACGAAACGAAATGTAACTAAAGAATGATGATGAATGCATTGTGATTTGATGAACGAAACAACATGATAAAGGATGCTTGATGATGATGGTCGTATGGATGATGATGCAGAAGCAAGTAACAATATATATAAATATATATATATATATATTTTTTTTTTTAAAGAAACAAAATCTCCCACCTTTTCCTAAATGAAAAAGAAAAACAAAAAAAAAAAACAAAAACAAAATAAAATATTTAAAAAAATAAATCTAAACAAAAACAAAAACAAAAAAAAAGAGAAGGATAATAAACTAAATAAAAACAGAAGATCATAAAAAAAGAATTAAGTATAAGAAAAAAAAAAAGAAAAAAAAAAATAAATATAATTAAATAAAAATGTTTTTTATACAAATTTAAGTGATGAAAAGAAATTGATCATAGAAGAATAGAAGAAACAAAAGTAGAGAAAGAAATATAGGAGTAAGGAGAACAAAATGATAAGCCGCGCCAAGAGAAAACAAAAACAAAAACAAAAAGAGAAGAAAAGCAAAACAAAAAAAAAAAACAAGAAACACAGAAGAAGGTGAAATCATTTTTTATTTTCATTTAATTTCTTTTTTATGATTATTTTAGTTCCTTTTTTCTTTTTTGTCAAAAATAGAAGAGAAACTAAGTTTATAAGCAGCAACAAAAACAAAATAAAACAAAATAAAAATAAAAATAAAAAAAACATTTCAGAAAAAGAACAAACACATCAAACACATTGAAGAGGAAAATGAGAAGACGCAGACAAAGACGAACAGCAACAACAACAACAAAACAAGTTCCGCCCAAAATTTTGCATCGATTTTTTATTTTTGTGTGTGTGCATAACAGAATCGTAAAATATAACACTACATAATAAACAAAATACAAATAACAAAAAATAAAAAGGGGAGTAAGAAAATCATATAACCAACCGACCAACCAACCATCGTTCAATCGTCGAAGAAAGCAAAGAAACCAAGCAAGCAAACCAGAAAAACACAAATTGAATAAAATTATAAATACAAAAACACAAATAAAAATTATAAAAAAAATATACAAAAAAAAAAAAAAATTATATGCATAAATAAATTATAAATAAAAAATAGAATAGAAAAAAACAAGAGAGAATTAATAAAAAATATAAGAAAATGAATTAAAAAAATATATATATATATTTAAATACAAAAGCAAAACAAAATATAAAAAAGACAAAAAATTATATTTTATGTAAACAAAACAAAAAGAAACTACTTTATAATTGTATCAACAAACAGCGTACAACAAAACACACACACATACACACACACACGCAAATTTATATAATTCAAAAACAACAAACAAATTTAAAAAAAAAAACAAAAACGATGTCACACTGTCACGTGACGACCGCTCCCTACTTATGTTTAGGGCAAAGTCAAAATTCATACTGCATTTCAACATTTCAGATATTGTATTAGAACTTTACGATCCATTAATCGCTAATTTACACTTATAGTATCCAAATTTCACAGGACAAAAAACAAAAAAGTTTTCTTACAATTTTTAATTTGGAATTTGTATGGGAGTTATCTGAGGCCTTCAAATTTACATAGTTGGTCTATTAGGAACCTGGGTTTGTATGGAAGGTACTCCTCCGATTCGGACGATTCCGACTAGGACTTAGCACACTGAGACGACGGTGCTTATTCAACTCGTCTACAGGCATGCCGAAACATATAATTCACTCGTGAAGAATATTACATCCTTATAACAATGTTCCTGCCCAAGGTTTTCGTTATATTATAATGTTTCGTTATTGTGTTTTTGTTTTGCGCATTTTCCATGTAGAAAAGTGTAAAAATCTCTTTTTCATAATTTATTTTATTTTATTTTATTTTACTTATTATTTTAAAAAAAGTGTTTTTTTATAAAATAATACTTCATTCAAAGTGTTGTCTGCCAGACTACTTTCATCTCTCTGGTAATTTTCGAATACCATCTCTAAAAATGAGACCTCTCTGGCCTCGATCATACTGAGTCATTTTTCGATTTCTTCAAAAGACCTGCACCAAATCGTTTTGCATCCGTCGAAAAAGCCAGTAGTCGGAAGGAGCAAGGTCTGACGGGTGGGGTAAGACTAGCAAATATCTTGTTTTTAGCGTAATCAGCGCTACAAGATCAGATTTTTAGGCCACAGTGTTAGCGGCGGAGTTGGTATTTTTGTGGCAATTGTTATGATTATCCTGTATGAAATAGTGTACAAGATTTTTCAAATTATCCTTTAGGATACTCATACTCATTGTTTCATTTCTTGATCTGATTACTAAAACTAGTAAGATATATTACTGAGAGGTGACACTAGTATTAGGTAGCAGAATATTTTTTCAATATTTTATTCTATGGGGAAAAAGAAATGAGATGAGGTTTTGGAAATACGAAAAAAGGGCATTTCTGATATGTTGTAATTGAGTGCAACTGTCCAAAATTTGTATTGTTAATACATCTTAATCTTCTTTCTTTTTCATCTTTATTAACTTATTTGAAAGCGAAAATCTTTCCTTTTCCCGATTTATCACAATCTAGAAAGCTATGAATATTTACTGATGACTATTTTGCAATCTTCTATGCCATTGATAAGATAATCAATTTGTTAAGGTTAGATTTAGTTTCGTTTGACAAATTGCTGTCATAATCACAACTCTATGAAACTAAGATTTGCAAGAACAGATCTCATATTTTTTCATTTCCAAATCAAATTGACAAAATATTAAGTTTCCTTCAGATTGTACAAATTAGTTCAATATTCTTTATTTGTAGTGCTGTTTCCAGTTAATAATGAAACGAATTGGTCGAAAGAAATTGTAATTTTTCGGCATAAATTGAATCATGCCTCCATCATCTTTGTCTAACATTTTCTATAATTCATACTTTGTTGTCTCCGTGTTCAAGATTAAAAAGTCACACTTACACATATGCTGCAAGTTGGTTAATGTATCTCGCTCTCTTTCACATTTCAAAGCACCACCCCAAAGTCAGGTGGTTTTCGTTGGGGTCCAAATATTAAGGAAAGTCAGTTACAATTTTAAAAAAATATATATAACATATGTTTTTATATCTTGGGAATTAAATATTGTTCTTATTCTAAAAACGATACAATAAAAACAAAATTGTTTGATTGAAATTTATATAAAAATTTCGTCGTTTTATGTTTTGCAGTACTGAATTTTCAATCATTGGACCTAGTCAAACCATGCTTATCTGCTTCTGAAGCATTCAGAGGTGTTCTAGTTCCAATAATCCAAAACTTGAGGAGTAATTGATTGATTCTCATCTCTTTCTCTCTCTCTCTCTCTCTCTGTCTACATATGTTATTAGTTTAGTCGGTTAAGAACTAAAGGCAATAACAAACAGTTTCCTTTTTCCGGTTCCACTGAAATTGCTTTCATCATAAAAGTTATTCAAATACAAAATGTAGTGTGTCTACAATTTGACTTTGTTTTGCCTATTGGGGAGTTCGTTATAAAGGAGTTCGACTGTATATAAATAATATAATAATGAAAAGATAAAAAACACTAAATAATAAATTAAGAAGGGGACGAGCACAACAACATCAACATCAACATAAACATTCAAAAATCAGTAATAAAAAATATACAAAAAATAAAATCAAATAAAAATATATATAATTAACATAAAAAACTACAACAAAAATATATATAATTAACATAAACAAACTACAAACAAAAAGAATGTGATTATTTGTTTTGGTGCTTATCAAAATTTTAGGACACTTTGTTACTTACTTTGTTTTTTTTTTTTTATATGAACAACAATTTTTATTAAAATTAGAAGACAACTTTTTCTTTTGAGTCTTAAAACAACAAAACAAATTATTTACTAAAAACTATTAAATATAAAAATTACTAGCTTGGGGTTTCCATAAGGTTGAGGAACACAGATGGCTCAAGCTTATTCCATTCATTTAAAATCGAAAATATATTCATATGTTTTGATCATTTCTAGACCTGCACCTGAAAAAATAATTGCCAATGTTTGTCATGCATGAATACATAAGATTTACTTCTCTTATCCAATACCAATAAAGGAAGCAGGCTACTCTCAAGGACATGTATTGTAATTCGAGCGTACCAGACCATTACTGGACGCGACACCAAAGTTTTTCTTAGTGAAATCAAAAGGAGGATACATTTATTTGACATCTCTTTAAGCAACTAATTTTAAGATCATTACAAATGATGTATGAGAGTGTTTGTAGTTTATTTTATATGTCCAAAAATATAAACGACACAAATATTTGACAAAAGTTGGAAGTAAAATTTTCAAAGTGTCCTTTAATATTGAAAAAGCATCTTATAAAGAAAAGAAATCAGACACACAACACACAAGATCAACATCAAATAAAATATGATTATAAAATAAATAAATATGAACAACAATGAAATACAATTCATAAATTAAAAAATAATAAACAACAAGATATAAACAGACAAGAAATCGCAACAAAATCACAAACCACAAAACTTCAATTGAAAACAATTTTAGAGAAACAAACATTGAATGAAAACATTAAATAGGATGATTTTACTTACAATATAGTTAGGAGGAGAATAGATAGAATATACCGTACAACAACAACAATAATATGTAATAATATTGTAAAAAAAAAAAAATATTTGTAGAAACGACATCTGTCGTTTCAAGTTTGTTTGGTCGCTTCCAAAATCTCTAAAAATCATATGATGATTTTTGATTAAACCAAGAGTGATTTTTTATCCCAGTGTTATCTACTTTCTACTTTCTATTATATGTAGGTGGTACATACACTGCCGCTCAACTGTAGACTTTCAATATTTCTCAGAAGTAAAAGTAACTATTGGGAGTACAAATTAATTCGGTCCGTATTTTTGTGTTCAAAAAAGTGTTTTTTTTATCGAAAAAGATCGTTCAAAGTATCGTCCGCCAGTTTCCATCTCTTTGGTGATTTTCGAATACCATCTCTAAAATAGTTCGTCACTCTTTGCAATTTCTTCAGATGCAGCTCCCAAAACGTTTTGCATCCGTCGAAAAAGCCAGTTGTCGGAAGGAGCAAGGTCTGGGGTAAGACCTCCCATTTCATGTATATAACTTTTCAATCAACTTATCGATTTTAATTAATTCAATTTTCATATATTTAAATAATCAATTGTTAATGGATGGGTGGTACTCCCCCTAGTGTTCCGATTTGACTGATTCCAACAAATGTACCGCGCCTATGTCAAAAACTTATAGTGTCTAAATTTCAGTTCAATATTAGAAAATTCAAAAAAGTTTTTCTAATAAGAACCTGAATTTTAAATGTGGTGAGGAAGGTCCCTCCGTAGTGATCCCAATAAATTTCTTGAAGTCCACAGCCACCGACCAGTTTGGTGCCCGGATCGTATGCATACAAAACAAAATGTTTCTATGGGGTTCCTCAATTTTGTTGTTTTGCCCGGATAGAGCTCATGTATTACGGTTCGAATGAGCGAGACCGGACAACGAAGTCTTTGTAATAGGGTTCCGTTTGGTACTTTTTGGGTTCGGAACCCCCACCTTTGTTGTTTATAACTTCAAAAATTCGATCTTTCAAAAATCACCATGTCTATTTATTACATTTTGGAACAATTATCCCCAAACGTTTCCAAATTATGCAGGGGGTATGCTGGCTCACTAGAAATTGCATACATGAATGGCTCAAAATATTGTTCCATAGGACAGTTTTGTATACATTTGCATTAATCTTCATGAAACAAACTGCAATCTGATGATAATATGGGCCCCACATCATTATTCCACCGAAGTATGTTGTCGTCTTCGCTTCTTTTGTAGGTGGGTAGCAGTAGTTGTAGCCATCCGTTAATGCTATGTCTCAACTATTTCGACTGTTTTTGTCCATAGACATGCCAGCCAGCCTTCCGCACATGATTGAGATTTTCATTCTTTTCAAATTCTTCGGCACTCCGAATAATGCGTAAAGTTGCTACTTTCATTAACTCCTCATTCTTCCCTGATTTTGGCAACAGAACGTTGGGGAATTCGTCGAAGTGTTTCTGATAATTTGTAAGACGTCTGGCTGAAGGTGTAGTCGCGTATCCATGAAACTTTCTTGCCATATGCTCCGAATGAAATTACCAACTGCATTTTGGCTACGCTCGATTTTTTTCGAAAGTTAGGCTAACCTATTCAGTTAAGCAGTTATGCTAAGAACCTATCCGTGATGGGTTGTCATAAGACTTGACATGTGATGAATTGAATTGAATGTCAACGAAAGCAAATCTAAAAGTTGCGATTTTGTCCTACTTCTATTATAATTTGAAAGTTGGCCAAGAAGTTAGACGGCATGAAAGTTTTGCAATCTACATCGTCATCTATTCTAAAAACTTGTAATCACTTGTGACAAAATCGACTGAAAGTTCACGAATGGCGGTCGAAAAAAAAAACATAAAAGAGGCAGAAGGCAAGCAATGTAACCTTCATAATAAGGTCATACTAGGTCATATCATTTACTACTGTCAATCTTAATCTGATGGGATTAGAAATAGACACAGAAAGAGCGAGAGGACAGAAAGTTATCAAACAAATCAATGATGATTTATGATTGATTATCCCTAATCTAATTGAAGCGAATCTTATCTGATCTAATTTAATGATAGACAACTTGACTTTTTGTCCATATAATAATGACCAAGTCAATTTATGGTATTTAATATTGCAATAAATCATTTGATCTGACTGACGTTGTCATATTTTTCTTAGCAAATAGTTTTTAAGAATTACCAGTATTACTATTCAAAGAAGAAGAAGAAGAAGAAGGTACATAGTACCTTGATTCAGTTTAAGCCCCCCCAAGATCTTATCAAAAGGTTACAAATCTGAAAATCTTTATAGATGACAAACAATGCGCAAAAAATATAATATATAATAATAATATATATGTGCATTTGGAACCAATTCGCTCCAATTGTTGTTCCATTTTTAATCTTTCACATTCAACATTTGGTATAGAAATGCTACCAGAGAGAGGACGGTGCAATATAAAATAACCTCAAATATTACAATTATATCAATTTGTATATAAGATAAGATATGGTAACAGAGAACTGCTGGAATATACTTCCAATTTAAGCTATGACTTCATTTGAAAAACAAAAAAAGAATTGTCATAACTAAGGAATACATTGTCTGCCTATGTGTAATATTACTTTTAGTTTCCATATGTTGCTATATATACTAGAAGGAAGTAATTTACTTCACATAAGCATTACCAGTGGCTTTGTTTTTATGTCTATGCCAGCAAAACAATATGTTATAAAACAATATTTTTGTGTAGACAGAAAATATTGAGAACGATGTAGCCTTTGCTTGAATAAATCGATCAAAATGGGAAACTCTAGGCACCACTTAATTCTCTCTCAAAGCAATACAAATTTGCAACCGAAATGGCTTCAGATAGAATTGTAGAGATGTTGTCGACCCAATGACGTAGTGGACCATCCTCGCCCTTAAAACCCTGGGAATTTGATAATGAATACAATGAAATAATCAAGCATTCAGCTAGATTATTTTCATGACTAGACTCACTGTTTTACAGATGACATACAAAAAAACATTAGCATGGTTATACGCTTGAATGCAATACGGACAGATAACAACACAACATAGCATAAGATTAAATTGCAATCGTAAGCCGGTTGAGCAAGTGTCTCGTAGTGCGCACAACACGATTCCATGAAGCTGATCAAAAATATTTTCCGCTAATTTCCCCTTTTGCTTACTTCGAGGTTCAGTGAACCCCTTTCTCTTCACGTGTTTAAGAGTTGCAACCTTTTTGTTAGTCCTATATTCATATATATAGGCGATTTATTACACTTACTTACTTAAGAGAAAAAGCTCTTGCACACTCAACAACGATATTGTGTGGCAATCTAAGTTCTCCATGAAATTAATATGGTAAATAAAATAATTCCGATTAATCTCAGAGGTCTGATATACTTGTATAAACAATAATAAACCATAGACTTTGTTTTATGGTAATCGAAATTTTGATTGATTTAGATGAAAGATTTTTAAAATTTTATAAAATATGTGTAACCAATTTTTATATTTTTAATATTCTGTATTTAAAATATCATTAATGGAACTGATCTGACCCTGATCTAATCTAATCCTATGCTTTAGCATAAATTCATTGATTTTTCTTACACCACCACGTTCATTTACGCAAGGAAAACAATATTAACAAGAAATATGTACATAATGTTTTTACATTATATGGTAGTTATGTATGTATATGGTGGATACTATAGGGAGGAAAGGAAAGGAAAAGAATGTTAAGGATCTATTTCATGGAAATATTGTTCGCGTTGTTGCAAGAAAGGAAGAACAAGGGAACTTAGTATGGTTCACACGACAGCAATCAGCCACTATCATATTCTCTTAGTCCCCCCCCCTGAGACTAAAGAAAAAAGGAAAATTCTTACCATGATATCTGAAATAAAAAAATTCCTTTCTCACAATTCAATACAATTGATCAATTGCTTCAATGATTTTGTCTATATTTAAACTTGGAATTTCGGTTGATGAATATGAAACAGGGCTCTAGCATTTCATGGGACAAAACACACACACACACACACTAACAGACACACAGTCAATCACGCACGAAATTAACATTTAATTAATTAAAATATATTATTTTTTTTTTTTTTATTAAATGCGCTGTTGTTGTAACAGAAACCACCAAAATGGGTAACGCTTTATATCTAAAAAAAAAAAAAAAGAAGGAATATACAATATAAGTAACAAACACAAAAAAAAATTATAAAATTTTAATTAAAAACAGAAAAAACAAAATAAAGAAAGGAAGAAAAAAAATTACAAAAAAATAACAATACAAAAACACTTCAAAAATTATACAAAAAAAAAAAAAAAAAAAACAAATGAAAAGAAAAACTTAACATAAAAAATTGCAAAAAAAAAGAAAAGCAAATTGATTTAATTTTATAAGGAAATTTGAAAAAAAAACAAATAAATAAATATATAACAAAATAAAAAAAAAAAAATTAAAAAAAAAAATCTCAACGAAACAAATGAATGAAAACAAAGAAAATTTCTCTCAACAAAACAAATTAAAAGTCTGCGATGATTATGTTAATTGATGATGATGATGATGATGATGATGATGATATATAATAAATGATTAAGTGATAACATGATAGAAATTTCCAATTCGATATTGATTTGATTTGATATTGAATATTCTTCAGTAATCCTAAGATTGATTTTCTTTTGATTTTTGTGTTGAAAACCGAATTTCCATGGGCTTTCTTTCAATGATTGATTGATTGATTGATTGAACAGGTTATTAAGCGAATGAATATGTAAATGATTGATTGATTAATTCGGGTTTATAATTTATTTTTTTCAAAACAAATCAAAACACAAAATTGAATGAATAAATAAAAAAATCAATCAAAAAACAACAAGAAAAAAAATAAATAATAGTAATTTAAATTGAATAAAAATAAATTTATAAATTGATTAAAAAAAAAAAGCAAAAATTAATAAAAAAAAAAAAACAGAAGAGGAAAACAGAATTGATCAAAAAATGTGGGATTAAATAAAAATATTTGCAATTAAGTAAATTTAATATTAAAAAGAAAAATCAGTTATATACTAAAAAAATCAAATTAAATATACATATATCAATATGTGTTTCATACACACAAAATCACATTTTTTGTGGGTAGTAAATTTAATCATATAAAAAAAAAAAAATAATAAGCAGAGATCAAGAAAAGGATAGTGGGGAAATGAAACTGTCACTTGTGTATTGCCATCCGTTTCTTCATATACTTGTATCTATCAAAATTAGCTAAGGTCAAGGTGATCCTACCATGGAGCTCAACTTTTCAACTGTCCAGTTACCCACGAACTGCCAATTCCTTCTTGAATTTGGCTAAGTTCCATAGTTCGGCTAAGTTCCATAGTTGATGGCATTCTTTCCGAGTCTATCTATGATCTCTGCTTTGCTCAGCCTTCTTAAATCTCCTTTTATTTGAAAAATTCCCTCCTTCACATGTTTGGATTGCCTAGTGTGGTCCCAAGTTGTCGTGTTGTAGTCTATATTTGTTGTAGTCCCCACATTAAATAAAATATTCAAAATTCAAATGAAAAATATTCAAAATACTAATTAATAATAATAATAATAAATTGTGTCTTTTGTGTTGTGTGTAGGGGAGTATTAAATATTTATTTATTTTCTGTATGACTAAACAAAAAAAAAAAAAATATTGCAGAATAAAAAAAAAGAAGAAAATTCTATAAGATTTCATAATTTTTGTCGTGATTAGTTAAAATAGAAACAAAATAGAAATAAATAAATGTGTGTATGTGTGTAGATAATAAAAAATAAAATAATAATATTAAATTTAACTTGGTGTCTTAAATCTTCTCATCCATCCATCCATCATCTATACATTTTCGATACTCAATTGAAATTTCCAAGCAATTTTTCCATTTTTTATTTAAGAAAAAAAAATGGAAAATTCTCTTATTCTATTTTTATTGTTGTTGATATTTAATTCTTAGAAAGTTTTAATGATTTTTTTATATTGCTTATTAATTTTCATTTAAATTTGTTTTGTGATTTGTGTGTATGCTTGTTTTTAAGTGGCAATTAAGAAAAAAAAAAAATAAAATAAAATATTAAAATATAAAAAAAAAAAATGACAGCGTAATAAATTAATTTCTTTATATATGAAATAGAAACAGAAATAATAAAAAAAAAAACTAACAAAATAAATAATAAATTAATTACAACAAACAAAAAATAAATCAAAAAATAAAAATACATAATGCAAAATATTATTTATAAAACAAATAATAATAATAAAAATAATTAAAAATAATAAAAAAGAAAAGAAATATAAATAAATGAGAATAATAAAACAAAAATAAAATATATATAGAGGGAAAATAAAGATTATACAATAATAATGATAAAGTCAGACGTCGATTTATATACATAAATATTTGTATTTATTGTAGCCTATGTTTGTTTCTTAATTTTTTAATTATCACAGGGCTGCTGAAAGAACCAGCAAAACAAACTCTAAATATATAATTTTATTTTTTTTTTATGGAAATTTTTTTTTATAAATGTTAGTAATACTAAACATCACCACCACCACCACCACCACCACCTAGGGTCTTTGACTTCTCCACAAAAAAAAAAAAAAAAAACAGATTTCGTTTTGACTTAACTTTTCCATGACGAAATCGGTTAGAATTTTTTTTTTTTTTTATAAAAATATACTCGAATTGTTCGATGTGTGGCGTGCGGGCGGCCTCCTTTTGCCTTAATTCATTAATTAAAATAATTTCAGCAGCCCTGAATAATATTCTCTGCACTCATTATTTATTAATTGAATTAATTAAATAAATGTATTCTTATATTAAATAAATATTACAAGATTTTTTTTTGAGCGTTTTTTTCTTCATGTTTTATGTGTTTTAGTTTTATAAAATAAAAAATAAAATAAAATAAAATAAAAAAAAAACAAAGTATTAGAAACAAATTCTATTCTATTGAACAATAAATTTAATTATGAAACTATATTAATACATTTCTATTT
Source organism: Amiota minor (assembly GCA_037043295.1). Classification (NCBI taxonomy): domain Eukaryota; kingdom Metazoa; phylum Arthropoda; class Insecta; order Diptera; family Drosophilidae; genus Amiota; species Amiota minor. The sequence goes on from JBAMAW010002204.1 coordinate 255,878, forward strand.
AATTTAATTTTATTTTATTTTTTTTTTTATATATATAAATGAATATTTAAACGAAAAATCAAAAGAATTGTAAATATTTATTAATAAAAAAAGGTTACGTTTTAATTTTTATTTACCAAACAGCAGAATATAAATATAATTAAAATTGACATGTGAATGTTGTAATAAAAAAAAAAAAAAAAAAATAAAAAACAAATACAAAAATAAAAAGGAAAACTTATTTTTTTTTATACATTTTAATAATATTAAAGAAGCATAATTTAAAATAAATAAAATTAAAGTAAAGAAAAATACTAAATAAGAACAAATTTATTATAAAATTAAAGAAAAGAAAAAAGAAAGAACTAAATATATATATATATACTATATATTATTGATGTATGTAATGTAAAAAAAAAAGAAAATATTAAAATATTTAAGATCGTTTGAGTATTTTTGTTTGTTTTTATTTTTTTATAATTTTTTTTTTCTTTTGCAGTAAACAATAACTTCAATTTTACATCAACAAAAAACTTTGATGAAAATTAGAAAAATATTTTGTTGTAAATGAAAAAACAAGAAACAATCTACATATGCCGATTCCTTCCATCCACTCTTCCTTTCAGAGAGTGAATCCACTTAGAAAGAAAGTCCTTGACATCTTACAATAGTTTCATCGGTTGATGCATTTTAAAATTTAAAAATCTTGAATAAAATTCGCCCCCAATGTATATTTAAATGTACTAAAGCCGTGCACGACTCAACACTAAACAAAAATTTATCCTCTCTCGCTCAAACGAATCATGTCCATCATCAATCAATGGCTTTACAAACACTCTTAAATTAACTCATGTGGTGTTAAGTGTTCGTTAACAAAGACTTTCTCCTACCACAACATAGGAGAAAACACGAGTTGACACGACAGTTTAGACAAAATGAGTTGAATGATTCGAATCAGAAACACACTTCACTTGTTTTTCATATTGTCCACAGTGTTTTTGATACTGTGCACACTATTGCTATCGCATGCCTGCTTTCAAATTTCCTCTCGCTCGAACGCACTCTTGCTTTGTTATTGTGTTTTCATAACACTGTGATATAGAGTCATGCCGAGTCATACGCGAAGAAACGAGTCACACCAAGTCACACCGAGTCATTCCAATGATAGTGTGGTACAAAGTCATTCCATTTTACACGAGTCGCACGACTGTATAGATTCAAGACAATGAATCAGTAAAGCAAATAAAACAAATGAGTTGATTGACTCGTTTCAAAAGCACATATGACTCTTTTTCATAGTGTGCAGTAAAAAATGTTAAGTACGAGAACTATGAGTTCTCAAGAATTCCATTTTATTTTTAAAGGTCTGTAAGTCTTTAAGTTCTAAGAAATTACTAAATTATAAGAAATTGAATAATACTTACAAAATAGAATAATAATGGAAATCCGGGGAATTCCTATAGATTCATCCATCACCACCATCATCGGCAAAATTTGAATGAATTGTATTTCTTTTTTCAACTAAAAAATTCGGTTGATAGAGTTTCAGGAAAACTCTGGCATAGTCTGTGAAGTTTGGTGCGGATCGACGAATGATGAAAGTGGTGAGTGAAATTTCCCATATGTAAACAGTGGAAAGAAAAATTGTTTGCAAATGTTTTGATGATTAATTTATTCAATTTATAGTTTTGTAAAAAAAAAATATTAAAAAAATGTTACAATAATTTTTAGGAAAATGGTAAACAAAGTAAAACTAAAGAAACTTGTTTTTTTTTTTTAATTTTGGCCTGAAAACCCTTTTTTATATCATCAGTATCAGTAGTATCACAGATATACAAATATTTTCTACCATTTTGTGAACATGGGTATTGGGAATATTATTCGATTTATGCTACACTCTATCCGTAAAAAAGTAAAGTAAATCTTCCATAGTAAGTGCTCTAGTAGATTTGTCCACCTTTTTTGCTAGGATTGAAGTCCTTGGCCACTACTTCAAGAGAAATTGTAGAAAAAATTCCATATAAAATGTATAGAATTGCATGGGTGTCAATATAAGGGATATGTTCCATACTCCAAGCTCTCCATACTATGTACGTAGGAATTCCGCAGCAAAGTTCAAAATCCTGTTCTCAATATGGATGAAAGGGACTGCAACAACTGTGAAATGGATGAATAAATATATATATACAATATTTTTTTTTATTTTAAGTGAGTATCGAAGTTTTTTAATTTATAAAAAATGTTCAATGGATTAGTTTAAAGTGATTATTTTAATTAATAACAATTTTAAATAATTTGTTAGTCAGTAGCAATTAATTAAGTTAATTTAAAAAGAATTTAATAATTATAATTAATGATTTAATTAAAGAAAAACAAATAAAAAGTAAAAACAAGCACACACACACACACACAATAGTAATAAATTGTTTTAAAATGGGAAAATTAACAACAAAACATTAATACATATATACAAAAAAATAAAAAAAAAATAAATAAATAAAAATTAATAAATAAATATGATTAAATTTATATACATACTTATATTTATATATATAAATAAATAGAAAAAATAATGTGAATGAAGCATGAAGCGGCGACCAAACAAAGACGACAATGGCCCACAAAAAAAAAAAAAAAGAGATACTATTATTAATTTATTTTATATAAAAAACAAAACACACACACACAAAATATATAAAAACAAATTAATGAATAGTGAAAAAGAGAAAGAAAAGAAGGTCAAGTATATAAAAAAAAGGGAAAAATAACTTTTAGCTCTAAAGTTAATTTATAATTAATTTTTAATAAATAAAAACAACACAAAAAAAAATTTAAAAAATGCAAACAAAAATTAAAAAATGCAAACAAATAAATAAAAAATAATATATGTGTAAAAAAATCAATGAAAAAACAAACAAAAAAATATACAAAAAAAAAAAACAGATCACAAATAAAAGAAATTATTAAACAAATTATTAAATAATATTATTTTATTGGGCATCTTCAAACTCACCGGTAAAAGGGGGCTGCCATTCAATGGGCTGCCTTGTAGCTTCATAAATACAATATAATGAAGGTATCGATGTACACTGGACCAGATTGCTTTGTAATGGACTTTTTTTTGTTTTTATATTGATAGTATTTATTGAATCTCCTATATAAATACATAGGACTAACAATAAGGTTACAATTCTTAAAAAAACTGTGTCCCTCCTACAATGAAAAGCACTTAGCACTACGAGCCTCTAATTATATCAAAAATCAAAAGGCAGCACGATCGTTACGGATCAGTCGAGATGAGTTCCTTGTATGGACAAGGACTATGGCTAGGGGATTAACATGTCGAACTAGTTTATCCATGTAAATAGCTTTAAGCTTGGAACATTCTTCTTTTACAGGTGGTACTTCCAGGTCTTTGTGAATATCTTCATTCCTGTTATACCATGGAGCTCCCGTGATTGTTCTAAGTATCTTGGATTGTGCTTTTTGTATAACTTCAATGTTACTCGCGCTCGCGGTACTCCAGAATTCAGAACCATAAGTCCAAATTGGTTTAATAACAGAGTTGTACAGCATCACCTTGTACTCAAGTCTCAGTCCAGCTTTAGAATTGATTAGCCAGTGAAGACTTTAAGCCCTTAGTAATGGACTTTTTGAATGAGATTTTCAACCACTTCAAAACATTTTCTCACGTATCAAGTGCCGATGACAATACAAAAATTTGACAATTTTGTCCCAATGATAATCAAGATTAAATACATAATAATGTATCATTTCATGTCTCTTAACTAGTGAAGGCAGTAGTGATAGTGTAGACAGTAGATGGCGCTTTAGTAACCTCAGCAACGCTACAGGAAGCAGCAGTTACCCCAAGAATTGATTCGACTATGAATCAAATCAGGGTTAGATCGGATTGCTAATAAATAAATAGTATTATCACTTTGCCATGAAGTTTGTATCAGACAGAGATCCCATAAAGTGTATACATTCTAGATCAGCTCGATGAGACGAGTTGAATAAGCAATGTCCATCTGTCCGTCTGCATGAAATTTGCAAGAACAGTACATTTGTTGGAACCACTAAGGGGGTACTTCCCATACAAGTCACCCATTCAAATTCATGTTCTTATATGGAAAACTTTTTAGCTTTTTGTTAGAACAAAAATTGCAACTAGGGCACTATAAGTTTCCAGAATAGGCGCGTACCTCCCATACAAACCACCCATATAAATTGAGGTTCTTATTAGAAAAATTTTTTGTTTTTTTATCCTATCGAATTGAAACTTAAATACTATAACTTTCTAGTCAATGTCGTTTAAGTCACTAGGATTACTGGATCTTATAGCTCCCATAAAAATCCAACTCAAATTTAAGTTTTTATTTATACAAAAACTTTTTTTTTTTTGTGTTATCAAACTAAAATTTGAACAGTATAAGTGTCTGACCCATATTCAACAACCGTGAAGATTTTAAGACCATAGGATTACTAGATCATAAAGCTCCCATACAAATACTTCGGTCTCAGTGTAGAAATGCTGTATGTGTACTGACCATACCCTACACACAAGTCAACTCGATAATCAAATATTTCTGAATGCTCTATCACGGAGTGCAGGCAAAAACGTGAAGAGTAAGAGAGTCAACTTCAGCATAGGTGACGTTACTCTTCTTTTCACTTGTTTTTAATTTTTTTTTTTTTTATATTTTAATTTCTTATAACGTTAAATAATCGAATATTTTGAAAAGGTTTGTAAGGATATTGTTATATAATATGAGTTTGAAAATGTCCTCTGAAGGAGATCGTCGAGTTGAAGTCTTTTCAACTGATGGTGAGTTGTGTTATGTGTTAGAGACCTTGCCAGCGGTTTGAGATGCATCGGCTGCTAAGGAATTTAATTTCCATGCTTACCGTTGACGTCATAAGATCCAAAGCAACAGTTATGCTTCGAAGGGCCTTATTTTGTGTTGCCAAACTGGGACTACTAAAAAGCAAACTACCATTTTATGACCGATAGAGCCAGCAGTGCTACACAAATGTTCTTTCTTTTAAATCATGTACGATGGTGCCGAACACTACCAGGGCGAGTCCAACGAGCACTTGACTGATTTTTATTATTTTCAAAGATTAGAAACACTTGTAATACATTGCACAGTTGATAGGCTTGCGTTTAATCCGGTAACCGCCTTCAAACATTGTCGTAGTACAGTGTACAATGATGCTAAATAAGAATTTTCTAATTCTTATTTTATGCTCTCCTTGTGGGGATATCGTTAGGATAAAATCTTTTGATACGTCGCTATACTGAATTAATATAAAACTACATATAGTGAGGGTTTGGAAGAGGAAGAAGTCTTATTGTATTATATCTGCTGCTGTTTGGAAATTTATATCATCTAAGACTGTTGATGGCTTCAGATCTCGGTGCAGTCTTGTGTTTTTTACATGCCGTAGACGGATACCTTTATTTTGGCAGACTTGCATCTTAGGAATGTTGTAGGTGTAGTTTATCCCCCCATATCAGGGCTCACTACTTACATATAAACCAACAATTAAATTTGTTGTTGAGTGACAGTTTACTGTTCTTAGGAAATATTGCTTATCTGGAAGAAGTTTTTTTTAGTATGTGGAGTAGTCCATCTATCAATACTCTTTCAATGTATTGCATGATTTCCTAGAAGGCAGCAGAGCATTACTATATTGATTCAAACGCAAAAGGAACGTGATAAATTTGGAAATAAAACGTGATTTTTATTATTATTGTATTATCCTCCAATTTACCCGGTAGAAACCTTCCTGAAAAAACCGCGTAAAATACATCACATCTCGATCATCTTCTTAGATTTCGCAAAAGCTTTCGACAAGGTTGAAATACTTACTATTATAGACGAACTAAATCTGTGGAAAACTGGTCCAAAAATAAGTAAATAACATAAAAAACTTCCTAACAAACAGAAAAATCATACTACAGAATCGAACACAACTATCTTCGCTAAGACCCCTCGCGAACGGCAGACCACAGGGATCGCCTTTATCGATAATCCTTCAACTAATTCAACTGCAGCACAACAACAATAATCCAAGTAATAAAAGCTATTATTATGTCCAAAATCGACTATTATCTCAACATTTATGGAAGCGCATCCAAAACTATCCTTAATAAATTAAAACCCATATACCCCACAGCCCTTAGACTGGCTTTTGGGGCACCACACCACCGCACCACACTCATAAACAACCTCCTTCACGAAGCAAATCTTATGCCCATTATAGAAATGGAAAACTATAGCCTCCTACTCAAAACTTTAATCTTTTCTAAAGACTCACCCATTCATTCTATCCTGACGAAAATAAAAAAAAACTAAAAAACTCCGAAAACTTCCTTCCTTCATCCTTACACAAAACTATTGAATTATATAACAAATTAAATTTGCAAATCTCGCCTCAAAGCCTCATAACACCATTCCCTCCCTGGGTATTTGACTCATCCTCAATTATACTAACAGTCCACTCAACAACTAAAAACACTACAGCCCCCGAAATCTTCCAAAAACAAATACGGCGGCAACGTCATAGCAGACCAGGAAGCCAAAAACACTGTCAATTACCCCTTATATATGACATTAACCACAACATCTCAGATTGAGTATAATTTCACTAGAATTAACCACTCGCAATACAAAGAACAGCTTTGGGCCAACTCCTCGCAACATTACCAATTAGTTAATCACAACAAAACTACGACACAACATACACTGTTCCATCAACAACAACAACAACCACATCTCGCCTCGACGTTGTCAAATTCACCAGACTGCGCTTCGGCTACACACAACTAATCACATATTAAACAAAAGCCCTCCACCTACCTGCCAAACACGCAATGTAATCCTAACTAGCCAACATATTCTATCAGATTGTCCACTTAACCAACCAACCAACCATCATAAATCATCTCGGCACAAATACTTTAGAAATCCTCTTCCACCCCTCCCACCAAAACATAAAGAAAATAACAGATTTTTTAAAAGCCACTAATCTACCTATATCATCTTATCTAAAATCTTCTGGAAATAACCTAAACTTGTAAATATTTTGCTCATAGACTTAACAACTTAGCTTTTATTATAACTCAACTTTAATTACTAGAAAAAAAGAAAAATATGTGTACATCTGTATAATAATATATATTATAACAGTCAATAAGACACCTGCTAAATGATTGCATAAATCACCATATTACTAGAACACAACTCTTCGGAGACTTTCTACCGTCCACATTAATTCAACTTCCTTCCCTCGATAATATTAGCAGAATAGTATCCTTCATCAAATCCTGTAACCTTAGTAATTTAATCTAATCTTTTTTATTTAAGACAGACGAGTCGAAGGCCTTGTAGCTAGCACTCCTTAAAACTTAGGTTAGGATAGGTGTAGACCCTTACTTACTTAGAAAAGTAGTAAAGTAGTAGAGCTCCATAGCTCTGCATTTGGATGAGTAGAAAAGAAGTTGCATTAAAAAGTATTCCTAGATTTCTCGCAAAACTCTGTAAAACAATGTCCAGTAAGAATGATGTAATCAAAACTCTGATATGCAGTCTATTCGGCCTGATAACATTCATAGTGAGATGCAGTTCTTTAACAGATTGATTCCTAATTTATTATATGCATTGTTGTTGATTCTCATCGTACGGCCACAAATGTAAAATCGAGATTTGGTTACAGAAATTGATGTATCAACTTTCAGCATAATAATACGCCTCTTGTAAATGAAAAGTTCTTTAAGTCTCGTCAAATTGATTTGTTACTTGTTACTGAAACTTTTTCACTTTTTTTTGATATTCTTTCAGTTGGACAAATCAAGCATTGGCCCACAATTACCCATTCTGCAGAAAACTCTAATCGGTTGGATTGTCTCAGGTCGCTGCAAAAATGTTAATTCGTTTGCGATATCAACAGAGGAAATCAATCAATAATGAAAATTTGACGCTGCTTTGCCGCATAGAACCAACAAGTTTACCACAGAACAATGAGAATGTGAAGATTTGTTCAAGAAGTCTGTGTCTGTGTCTCATGTTGGCAATGATATAGTTATAGTTCGACTACCATTTAAGGACAATCGAATTTGCATTCGTCGTTCATATGAGATGGCACTTAGAAGATTGGAATCAATACGCAGATTTAATGGAAAAATTTGAGTGACTTGGCCATATGAGTTTGGTGACATTGGATATGATTTGAATCAATAGGCCTTGTTTTATTTATATAAAATGTGACTTAATAGGAGTGCAAATACTTGTACGAGGATAGACCCAGTCTTCTTATTTGTTTAGTATCAATATTTTAGAAAAATATGGGAAAATTTGGTCATCGTATTGTTACACAATATGTATTGTACTTTCATTTAAAAGAGCTCACTCGGGAGCTAGATTTTATTCTGATGGACTCGGGTCCTTTGTTTTCAACAGTAAGCTGTCAAGACAAACATCACAATGGACGACCAGCTGAGGTAACCACGCTAAATATGGTGAAAAGCATACATAAAATGGTATTGGACTATCGGAGACTAAAAGTGCGAGAATTAGCACTGAAAATTTGGATATGAGAAAGCTGTAGACGAGATACCCATCTTGTCAAGATGACTCACAATTGAAACAAAACAGCATCATCAAGTGTTTGGCGAAGTTTCACTATAAAATAAAACCAATTTGGATTCTTAACCATGGAAGAAATATGGGTCTCTCACTTTTCATCTAAGACGAAGGAAATGTTTTTTTTTTTTGTATTCCAAACAAAAATTAGATTGAAAACCAATCAAACCAACAATTCTAGTAATTCTAATAAGTTGACGATTCGTTTTGATGTGGATGTGCTCTTTCCTTTTGTGTCTTTTGTCTTCGTTTATAAACCAAGATGGTTAACAAAAGTATGTTGTGACAGAACTTCTTGAAAAAGGATGACAACCAGTTGACTTGATTCTGATTACTATGAAGCTCATAGTATCATCGGTATATGTAGCAACTGTGATGTGATTATTTACATTTTATGTAGAATTTATGGTCACGAACGTATGATTTTAATCAAATATTATATATATTATATATTCGTATGTACATAGGTGTGCAGAAGGCTTTTTAGTTCAAAGAGAAGAATATCTGTGTTCCAGACCTTTTAAATGCCCAAAAAGACCGCTGAATAGTCCTTTTTGTTTTCAAAGCACAAAATTATATTGCTTAAAATTTGATAAAAGTGCTCCGGAGTTCCATGCTTCTTATGAAAGCCAAAACTAATGTTCAGAAATAAGTATTACATATTTTATATTGGAGTGGTAAATGCTTGACTGAAAGCACATAACAGTTTTGTAAATTTTCTCAGTTTTCACTGAGCGTGACAAACAGAATTGTTAGATCCAATTTGGTAAGAAACAAAAAGACCGACACTATTTTATACTTTTGCATCAGAAGATCAATTGGCCAATTGGTGCAAATGTGTTTTACAAATGATCGGCAAAAACACGGTAGCATTTTCTTTAAATCGTTTGGATGATTCTGTCTTTACAGGCCTTTTTATAAATTTTGGCAGTTCGTCAAAGATTATGTTCCCCATTATTTGATTTCACTGATCAAACTCAAACTTCGGCTAATACACAGCTTATGTTCAGGATTCAATTTCAGCTTACACTAACGTAAAAACTTTGATCAGTATAGTAATAATTATAACAGTTATAAACCATTTTCTCATCATTATGAAATTATATTTTTATGCAGCAATATTTGTGTATCATTTAAATAATGGATGCATCCATCATGCCTACAACTATAACAGTCTAGTGTTCATTACATATCTACCATACAGAAAAGAGTATTTCATATGATTTCATATTTATCAACACATAATATACTCTCAGTTGAATATTTAACTGAAGCCTCGCTATCAACTTGGACAACATTTTCCGCACTAATGGCTGCATATGGAGTCTTGGAGACAAATGAAACTTGCAATGGGAAAAAGTCACCGGCTATTGATGCATTACAGCTGAATTCCATTGAACCAGATTTATTGTTAGCATCAATCATTGGTATATTCCATTCGAGTAGATGCTTGCGTGAATCATAATTATATGTGCCATCATATTCAGTAATCGATGGTTGAACATGTACACTGAAATTGAGTTAACATCAGAATTTTATTAATAAGAAGATTACACACATAAGATTTTGATTGTGAACTTGAACTTACGGTAATGGTATGCTAATAACGACATCTTGTAATTCCAAATATAGTACTTCAAGTTCATATTCGATATTGACATCGCAACCGCCTTCACCATTATCCGATGGCCAACAATTTACTACAATTTAAAACACAATACAAAATACAAAAGAAGACATGATTAGGCATAGTTTAAAATTTGATAATTGATATTTGTATCATAAGATTACTTGTCAATGGTATAGCTGATTCATCCTGGGTGATAAAACGCCATTTGAGCACACCCACATTAGTGTTCAATGGATATGACTTTGAGGGATTCTTTAAGCCAATAATTGAACGGGATTTAAATAATTCCTTATCGACATTTGGATGTGTTTGCAATTGTATACCATGTACATCATTGTTGACCACTTGCACTTTGATGCGAGCCATATTTTCATCGGTAATTCGTAATGTCAAAAGACCAGATAGTTCAAATTGTTGTAGGCCACCATCGCGACCCAAACGTACAACCAATTTATCTTCCAATTTCAGATGTACACTACACAATAAATATAAATAGAGATTTGTATACTTGAATTATTTGTCACAATAGGCCCGCAGCTCTTCCCTAATCTAATCCTCAAATAATTGGAGCTATGTACATGATACAGTCGAATCTGCTGAACAGTAAACAAATTTCGAAGGCAATTTTTAGTGAAATATGCAGGAGATTTTTATACAATATTTTGAAACACTTTTTTTTGTTGGTAAGGGAAACCTGAGGCTTACGGAGAAGAGACAAAACCATATTTCGTTTTTTGATGTGCTTGTTTATTTTCTTTCGAATGATTCATTGTTTGTTTTCTTTTTTCACTTTTCTTAATTTGTATGAAGTTGAGTGAATGAAAGTGAATAAGAAAGAGTTTGTTTGCGACAGAAACAAAGTATGAAAATCAACATCAGACACACAAAACAAAAAAAAAAAAAACAATCAGTCTAAGTGAACAAATTTTAAGACTCAAAATAAGAGTTCAATGAATAAAAATTACATATTTCCCCACATCAAGCAAAGTAAACATGGTAAGTTGATCACAGTCAAAGTTGCTGATGTCAACCTTATGGTTCTTAATGATTAACAAGATCAATGATTTCTCCATTATCTAAGTCCCTCTGCAATATAGTTTTGCCTCATTTCAAAGTATTCAGATATTAAGGATACTGTAAAGATTTGCAAGTGATAACCCAAGCAAGCAAGATTTTTTTTTTTTTAAACTCAGCGATTGGTGGCTTTCGAAGATTAGGAGGCGCTTGCTACGAGAGCAGTGTCCTATAATGTCCAACCAGTAAATTCGTCAAGTAATGGTGGGGAAAGGTAGTCATTGATATTATAGAAACTACATTGAAGGAAGAAGAATATGAGGAGATTAGTGTCATGGCGGAAAATATGTAGTTTGGAAATAATTGACTAAAAATCTCTTAAGTGGAGAGAACACGGCAATTTGGAACACCGAACACTTTTTGGTTCGCAATAAAACATTCAAAAGAAAAGAAGATTTGATCCTGGTGGTTGTCTGATTAGTCATGTACCCCTTGGTCACCCTTTCCCAACCAACAATTCTGGTATTGTTGTAAATTTTTGTTATGTGTAAATTTTTCATTGGCTACGCATTATAAAATCTAGAATTTGGTTTTGTAAGGGAGGTACCTCCTAGTGGTCCAATTCGGCTGATTCCAACAAATGGGTAGCTTTGGTAGCAAAATTTCATTTAAAAAAACTGAGAGACTTCGCTCGAGCTGATTAAAAATATATACAAATATTGGATCATATAAAAAGTCTTCGCGGTTTTTTGACACTAGATTGTGTTGATGTCCATAGACCTAGCAGCACTAATCTGATTATTTTTGAAAGGTGACATTTCAGGCTACATTTTTTGTGCAGAGATCTCTGTAATTCGTTGCTCGTGTTAAAAGTTATACTGATTTGAATATAAGTGAAACATCTGAAGAAATACACTATGTGATGCTTTTTTACTATAAAAAAAAAGGGGAAAACGCTGCAAAAATATGCCGAAAAATTTGTGAAGTTTATGACGAGAATGCTGTGAGCGAACGCCGGTGGTTTGCTCGATTCCATTCCGGAAATTTCAATGTAAAAGATGCAACTTGCACTGCTTAGTCGGCTTATCACTGATCAGGTTGAGGAAATTTTGCAACTAATAGAGCAAGACCAACACTTAAGCTGTCAGGAGATAGCGGAGGTACTAAACATCAACCATATGAGAGTTTGGAATCATCTAAAACGAGATGTTTGGGTGCCACATGAGTAAACTCAAAGAAATTTAATTGACCGAATAACCATCAGTGAAACGTTACTGAAACGTAATGAAATGGAACCATTTTTGAAGCGAATCATTTCGGGCGATGAGAAATGGATTAAATATGAGAATATCCAATGCAAGCGATCATGGGCAAAGGACGGTGACCTTCCACAAACGACTTCAAAGCCTGGATTGACGTCAAACAAGGTTATATTGAGTGTTTGATGGGATTAGAAGGGAATTGTCTATTTTGAGCTGCTAGAACGTGGCGAAACAGTCACTTCGGTCCTCTACTGTGCACAAATCGATTGTGTGAATGAAGCAACAAAGAAAGAGCGACCAAAATTGGCCAACAAAGAGGTAGTTGTCTTCCATCATAACAATGCTAGGCCACGCACTTCATTGATGACCCGAAACAAATTGGGGGAGCTTGGTTGGGAAATTTTGATGCATCCACCGTATAGCCCGGACTTTGCACCCTCTGACTATCTGATTTGTTTCGGTCTCTGCAAAACTCTCTTCATGGTAAAAAATTAGACGACCGAAGAGCCGCTGAAAGTCACTTGGCCAAGTTTTTAGTTGATAAACCACAGAAGTTCTACACCGATGGATTTATGAAGCTACTCGGAAAATGGTAAAAAAAAAAAATTTATGTACTTGATTGAAATTGATTTTAAATAAGGAAAATTTTTGTAAAACTACCACGTTGACTTTTTTATGACCCAAAACTTTATGTGGCCTGCGATGTCTCCTTCTGTCTGTTGCCATGACAAACTTATACTATTCACTGCTTATATCATAAATCCTTAATCTGTGAAGTCATCAATTTTGGTGGTAAAACAGTATCAAATATAACATACAATAAAAATGGAAAAATACATTTTAAAATGTTATGTTCATGTGAAGTTCAAATGAAAATGTGAGCAATATTTTGCGGAGACCTACCACCATAATGTAGACAGCAATTGTTGTCTGAGAGATCAATATGTTCTCTGTACCACTGAAGGTTAAGAGACCAGCCCGACCTTAATAGAGCAAAGGTGATCCGAGTTCTACGATGATGACGCATTCCGCTATCATGAATAGATGGAAGACAGACCACATAAGACTGTTCTAGTGGGTGACTAATAAAATATCAACTGCCCTCGGATGTAAATCTTCTATGAAAAATGCTATGATTTGCTTATAATGTCTCATGATATAACGGATGTGTCTGGAGGGAAGAACGTCCATAAGGGAACTCTAATTCGAGTGGGCACTTATATGCGCGCCCAGCAGTTACATTATGCTGGCGAATCGATAATACGTCTCCTTCCAATATTGGATCAATTGATCATTGAACAAAGGTCGTTTTTTTGACTCGTTTGCAGAGACACCTTTAAAATTGAATGCCACTCAGGAAAGACATTTACACAGGAGCGATATGTGCGGTTGCTGTTTTGTGAATTCGACTGATTGATCGATTCGTACATACCTTTCCATATGCATATCAGAAGAAAATGTTGACTTAGCCATAGCATTGGAAGTGGCAGCTGTTCCGCCACTCACAGGCAAAGTAGCAATTTTTTCGCCTTCATTTTTAAGTTGATCAACAAAGCTATCAGCATCCTTCGATTTGCCACCAAGTTTCAAAGCCTTGCGAAGTGGTAGTTTCCTTTCGGAGAGAAACATTGATGATTTATGTGATTTATGATAAAGTTGTAATTAAATTCACTTACTCAGTTTTTGTGATAGTTATTGCTGCAGATTCAAGTTCAAGGATACTACTAATAATATTTCCAGCAAAGCAATCAGAATGGAAGCCACCGCTGCGTACCATGCCGAAAACACTCTGAACGCCATGTTTATCGGATTCCATGCGCATACGTTGCATTTCCTTGACCTTTTCACGCATTTTTTGACGTGCCTCGCGTTCCTGCAACTGACGCACTGCCTGATAAACTTTCTCCTCATGCGATTCCATTTCGACAAAAGTTTTTATTTGCGCCAAATTAACACTTTCCCTGTAGCCCAAAGCAACAATTTCATCGAATGCAAAAATCAAATCAAACGCATTTTCCACAACATCCTTCACATTCCGAGAATCACAGTATTCAGGAATCTAATAATATAAATCAATGTTCAATGCTGTAAATACAAATATCCTTGGTTGGTTGAGTAGAACCACTTACCACTTTGGCAAACAAACGCAAAGTTTCGAGATCTTCTAGAATGTTACTTGCTTTGGTGGTAATCAGGAGCATATAAAGCTCTTCTACTGGTTGATAGACATAACGGACTGATTCGGATTCGATATATGTGTGTTGCTTGCCGGGCAACATCAATTTCGGAAAGGCTGCCAGCAAACCCTCTATTCTTGATTTAGTCATATCAACAAACTGTCGTGACAAAATTACTGTCAACACACAAACTGCATTAATTTTGTATAATTATAAATAAATTTGATCAATTTTTACCTTTGCCATTCTTTGTAAAAAGAGATGCAGCCACAAGAACCTGCAAGAAAAACAATAAATTTTTACAGGAAATATAAGAATTGAAGTTAAATTTCAAGCAAATAAATTACCATGTTGATTTGATATTAATAAAATTTTAAAAATTCTCCAAACGATAACAATAAGTAGCTTTATTTAAAATAGACAGTAGCAACACCAGTTGACATATTCAGCGCCAATGAATAGTTTAAAAATGAATGGTATATACTCAAATATGCCAATTGGGAACACACTGCTTCTTCTTGTCATATATTAGTCACAAAACCCACAAACAATTGACAATCACTAAAAATCAAAGAAGTAGAAATCTGACATTCGAAGGGAACTTTAATAAATTACTATAATATGCATTTTATGTAAATCAATTTCTTCCGATTGCAAATTTCAATATTTAATATTTGTCTTCTTTGGTAAATGCATTAATTAAGGAAATTCAAACGAAGTGAAAATTTCATATCATATTATATAGCCAATCAAGAAGTGTTGTATCAGAAAGTGCTGCCAACCAAAACAAATTTTCGAGAGCACTCGCTGCAACTAAATTACACGCTACTTTTCAAGCGTACTCGCTACTTTTGGAAGGTATATGTTGCGCCGCTGCTCTGCACTCGTGCGCTAGCTAGCAAGAAGAAAGAAAAGGCAAAAAAGTGGATGTGGATAACAAATAATTTTTTAATATCACACAAAAAGGACGAAAAGTTTTCTTGCTGGTCAGGTTTTTTTTTTTGTGATCCATGCAAACAAAGGACAAATAATTTTCCTCAAAATTTATGTGCGTGTTTTAATATTTGTTTGTTGGTGCAAAATTAAAGAAAATTTACTCAGTCAACAAAAGCAGCAGCAGCAGCAGTAGGAACAACAACAACAATAGCAGCAGAAGCAATTTGTAACAACGTTCGTAAACTCAAGCAGTGAGAGTGAAAGAGGAAGAGTGAGCGGGAGAGCTCTCTCTATAACATTTTATGTTTTTTTTTCGAGTCTCTTTTACTTTCTTACAATTTAAATCGAGTGAATTGTTTGTTGTTGGTGGGGAAATGAATAACGGAACGGCATAAAGAGTACCTTTCGTCGCCGACAAACAGACAAACACAGTGTTGTTTTTTTTTTTTTGTTTGTTTTAGTGAAACTATTATTAACATTTAACCAAAACAAAACACTAAACCAAGTAAATTCCCAAAGTTTCGGTAAATCAAAATATTCTTTAATTTTCTTCTTGTGCTGGCGCACGCGAGTGAAAAAAAACGAAAAAAAAAAAAAAGATACAAAAACGAAAGGAAAACAAAAAAAGTTTATACATTGTATGTGTATCACTATTATATACATATATGAATAGATGAGGAGTATAAGATTAGCAGCAACAAAACTCAAATAAAAAATAAGATGAAATACAAAAAAAGAGACAACAAACTAAAACAACAACAACAAGAACAGCAGCAGCAGCAGAAATACACGAAGGCAACAAAGAATGCAAAAGCAGCAAAGGACTGGAGCAGCAGCGATGAAAAATAATTAAAACAAGTGAGCAAGGAAAGCAAGCCATCATCATCTATTAAAAAAGCAAGCAAGCAACAGCAAACAAAAAAAAAAAAAAACAAGCAGGCGAACAACGTCGAGTAAGTAAGGAAAGTATAGTAAAAAGAAGAACAAGTCTCATCGAGCGCATAAGCGATTGAAGAGCAAAGCAGCAGCGCAGCGCGCGTACACATAAAGAAAGAATAAACCAAGGAGGAGAGCCAAAAAACAGCAACAGCAGTAACAGCAGCTGGTGCTGCTGCCCCTGCAACACACACAGACATACAGCAGAACAAAATACAAGTCAACAACAAAGAACAAATCGAGCTGGACGAAGAGGAGACACGGCGGAGAAGAAGGTAGGCAGGGCAGTTTTCCACCAGCTTCAGGACCATCACCACAAACACCCAACAACAACAAAGATATTGTTAGTCAACAAAGAATAACAGTTAAATTTACTAGTGCCGTTGATGATGATGATGATGATTATGATATTGTTGATGTTTATGAAGTTCATGAAGTTCGGGTGTAAATGCGAGTAAAGAACACAACCACAATAGCAACAACAAAAAATTAAAAAGGAACAGAAAGAAGAGGAGACGAAAACGAACCAAAGACCAAACCGACAGTTTATTGCAACAACAACAACAACAACAACAACAACAACAACAACAACAACAACAACAACAATAATAACAACAGAAACAATAAGAAGCAGAAGAAGAAAGACTAAGGAACAACAAAAAGAAGAATTAGTCAAAAACAACACAAAAAAAAAAAAAAACAAGTGTTAAGATGGAGAAGGAATAGGTGGAATTGAATCGGGTGACGGGACAACAAAATTATAACCCGTTGCATATTTACATGCTGCTCATTCTTTGTGACTTCGACAACGACGACGTCTGAGGCTAGCTGCCTGTAATATATCGCTAGCTAACACTGACTGACGCTGACGCTGCCACCTTCATCGAAATCGACATCAACATAGTTCGTCGTTGTCCGTTGTTGCTGCTTGGCTGTGGGGGGTACATAATACACTCACTCACAGACACATACACACACACACGCACGCACGCAGATATACCCGCAGCAGACAGGCACACTTACTCACCAAAACCGAAAAATAAAAAAAACGGAAAGTATTTTAACGTGCATCAGCCAACAAACATCAGCCTTACAAAGAAAAACAAAAAAAAAAAACAATATAGAATAAAACATATAAAGAAAGAAATAAGGAGAGAAAGAAAAACCCCAGCAAGGAAACAGAAGAAGTAACAACAACAATAAAAACAAACAAAAAAAAAAAAAACTCATTGAGAGTTTCGCGGCAACTAAATTAAATCAATTGAATAAATTAAATTAGTGTGAAAATTAGTGTATATAAACAAAAACAAAACGAACCCAAAAACAAAAAATTAAGTTAATTACAAAAAGAAAAGTATCGTAAAAAAAAAGAAGAGCAACACCAGCCAACCAGCATCAGATCAGCAGCAGCAGAGAATCAAGAGCAAGCACTAGTGAAGTAGAAGGAACAACCAATTCTTATTGAAAATCCCCCTCTTCTTGTATCCACTGTAGTTAAGTATCCACTTTCAGTGGGTAAACAAATATTCAACACGCTGGCGAACCGTAATAATAATAGCAGTAACAATAACAACAATCGTGGTGGCGATGCTAGTACTGGTGCCGCTGCTGCTGCCGGAGGAGGAGGCGGCGGCGGCAACGGTGCTGGTGGTAATGCTGATAATAATGCAAGACGTGCTGGTAATGCCGGAGCTGGTGGTGAGCCTGGTGGCAACGGCAACAACAACAATAATAATAATGCAGCTGATTGGAATCAAGAGGAAATCGATCGTTATAGTTTCGATGATTCGATTCGTTTTGAAGAAGATTCATTATGCAGTTGGAGTTCAGAACCGGAATCATTATGTAATAATTGGCGGGGCTGGAAAAAACCAACACCTTCCGGTGGTAACATAAATACATTTTCCAATAATGTTAGTGGCAGTCAAGTCGGCAGTGGCAGTGGCAGCGGCTCAACAGGAGCAACACAACATAATAACAACATTGGATTAAATGGTTCAAATAGTGGCCAGAATAGTAATAGTGGCACAGCAGGAACGGCCGGCATATCAAGGCGCACCGCCGGTGATTATGGTAAATTTAAAACTATCTCTATATGTACACATATATATCATCTATCTAACAATGGACGAATGTCCATCCCATCTCCTTTTTCTTAAGAAGAGAAAACAAACTTGAACTAACATTATTTTTAGTTTGACTAGACTCTTACACTACTGTAGGCTGTAGGCTGTAGGCATATAAAAGAAGTATGTATTTATGTATTTTTGTTCATACATTTGTACATATCTTAGGCACAAATCAATGTCATTGCTTTTCTTCATAATCATCGTTGTTCGTCGTCGTCGTCGTCGTCGTCGTGGTGATCTTCATTGATCTGTGATTCTGTTTTACTAACAATATAAATGTAAAAAAGTATGTAACAAAAGAATAAACAACAACTGAACATGAAATGAAAGATTATAGAGTCGGACAGAACCGACTATTGGATAACCTTAGATTGGATATAGTTTGTATAAGTCAAGTTTAGTCAGGAAGTATCTATATCATCATACCTATGATCAATGATAGTCAAAAGGAGTTTGTTGTAAATAAAAAGCAAAATTCATTTCATATTATCGGAATTAAATATACTGAAAAATTCATACAGTTCTTGAAGAACATAATCATGGAGCAATGATTCTCCAAACCATGTGATGTGAGTTTTGTATGCCTATGCCTGAATACTGATTGTAAATGAAATCCTTAAAAAAGGCATCTATTATCTAACATAAACTTCTTGATCATATCTTTTTTTCTTGTCAACGAATTAAATTATTAAAATTGTGTACCGTCATATGGTGGCACTTTACATAGTATTTTTTATGTTCATACAAAATAGATCTAAAGAATCAGCATCAATACATGGTCATGGTCATGGTCATCAAATATAACAAGTGATAATGGTTTACCGGATTCTAAGAAATATAAAAATACTGAAAATTTTCATACAATTCAAATCAAGAACATATGATGTTGAAGGTCATTGGTCTGGTCTTTCAATTCTTTTACCTTCAGAATCTTACATACATTAGCAGAAAGGTCGTATACCCCTTATGTACTATATACATATATATATATATATATATATATGTGTGTATGGTTACAGCGTATAAAAATGTTGAAAATGTCAATTATCGTAAATTACAAGCGATTTTCAGCTGTCGACAGACCGAGGAAGGATGCGCTGCTTTTTAGTGCAGTCAGTCTCCTTAACCACATCGAGCTTGCTGCGGCTGCTGCTGCTGCCTGCCTAATCGCGCTCTTTAAGACGACTTTGTTATTTGTGTATGTTCCTCAACCCCCGCATACTACTACTACCTCCAATTACTCGGGGCAACTCACATTCAATTGTCTTTAACCATTATGCATGCATGCATGCTGCTGCTCTCTTGTGATGACCAATGGAACTGTGCAATGCGTTCGTTCATGGAAAACATCATTCCTTCTTTCTATCCATCCAATCATCATCCAACACATCAGTCCGTCCATTCTTCGTTTCGTTTCAGTTTCTTATCATCCTACAATATATTGAACCTGGTGAGCTTAGTTCGCATAACCATCGAGGAAGGCAGAACTTCTTGTTTTATGCTGGCCAAAGTAACTTGTTGTAGTTGTTTTTTTTTGTTTTTTTTTTTTGTTTTGTTTTGATGTAAGTATTCCTGATATGATGATGATGATGATAGTCTTTGTTCTTCTCCAGTGTGTGTTGCATTATTTCCCTTTCTTTCAATCCCTTCTACACTCTTCCACTCTCTTCTAGTGTACCTATGTATATATGTGTAAATATGCAAAACATAAAGCGGCCCATAGAGGTACAATACGAGTATTATTATTAAGGATCAGTTCATAGAGATTGCATACAAATATTGAGTCACTTTACAATAAACTTAGTTGTTTATGGATGTGATTGAATGGTTATACTTATAATACATAATAATTTCTGTTAAGTGGCCATGAACACTCCAGTGACAAAGAGGCCTTCCTAATCAAATCAAATCGAATCGAATCTACCCAGAAAGACCCACAGAGCCGGAATAGAGAGTGAATTGTACACATGGATGATGCAGTCTAAATCATCCGAAGTCGATTTCGATAAACTTCTTTCAATTTCTGAATAGCAAATCACAATACATAGAATAGGGTTATTTATGGAACGACTTTCCTGACACCTACGCACTCTTTTGTCGAAATATTCCATGACCATTTTGCATTTTGCAGCTTTGAATTTCACCTTTAAAGGCACGGATGGATTTGGGCTTCTTAACATACACTTTTGACCTAAAATAACCCCTTAAAAAGAGGTCTTAAGTAAAGGTGTTAATTAATCTTTTCACAGTTGTTGAAGTCAAAACACTAGTATTACGACCATATTTTGTATGAATTTTTCGAACTACGTCCGCCAAACTTTCATTATTTTTGAGATAATGTTCAACAGTTAAGGACACGTTTTTCTATCGTGTGACGCTCCATTTTTACTATATACTTAGGGTGTTTATATAAATGATGATCAATTTTATTACATGAACTCAACTATTGAGCAATAATATTGACCATCTATGGGAAATTTTAAGAATGAACTAAATGCCATTTTTTAATGTGCTTGACACGAATGCAGCAGCAGCAGCAAACGATTACATGCATGACCTTTTGGTGCACGTGATTCCATTGTTCTGTTTCTTCATATGCCTTCGCTTTCCTCTTCTTAATCCTTATTTTTTTTTTTTTTTTTTTTTTTGATATACGTTACTTCACATTAATTCAAAAAACAAAAGACCAAAAAAA
The DNA here is from genome assembly GCA_037043295.1 of Amiota minor. Classification (NCBI taxonomy): domain Eukaryota; kingdom Metazoa; phylum Arthropoda; class Insecta; order Diptera; family Drosophilidae; genus Amiota; species Amiota minor. The sequence continues at coordinate 277,284 of JBAMAW010002204.1, forward strand.
CAAAGATTTATGTTGTGCATTGCAATTTTTTATAATTCTCAATCGCTATCAGAATCCTGTTCGCTTTTGTTATCGCATTATCGACTTAAGTGGGTTTTAAAGGCCTTTTAGACGGTCAGTTCAGTCTCAGTCCATGTTATCGGTTCAGAAATCAAAATGGACTGACAAAATGTTTGTTTTTACACGATCAGTCCAAATTTTTGCGTTCTCAATCGTTTCAGAGGTTTTGTTTTGTTCATATTTATCTATTTAAAACTGGTAATATAATAACTAATGGATATATATTTCAATAAGTTCCACAGTAAAATCGTGGTTCGCCATATCTTCACGCATGCATTTTGAGAAGTCTAGGATGCTTGTCGCACCTGTTGCATTTGTTTAATTTTATCGATATGTCATTGAAATGGACTGACAAATAAGCCGGGCCATCAGTCCATTTTTTTGTTATCGGTGCGGATTTTATTTCATTGTCGATACATACGTGTATGTACGAGTACTTGGTTTCGCAATCGTATGGGCACCGAATAAAATTGCAATTCCTTAAAACAAAACAAAAAGGCCAAAATCTCTAGTCTCCCTTAAAAGGAAGGTATTAGGCCTAGGGCCTAGTGAGTGATTTTATGACATCCGATCAAGAATTGTCTTAGAGCAAAATCAACTTGTATTGTCTTGTCTTGAATTCTATTCTTTTTTGCCCCACATATTGTATTACTCATCGCTAACAGATCATTTATTCTCTATAGAGATCCCCTTTGACTGTTTCAACAGATATTTAAAGCTTATATTGTAGCATTCCTGTTGATTCCTGATCTCGCATCGTATATTTTAAGGGATTTTTCAATTGGTCTTGGAATTTTATGTTTTCAAAATGGAGCTATAAGTTTTTACATCGTTTGCATTCCCACGGTGGTGTAAGTCGGATCTTCGTCATGGCTTATCACTTGATAATAACAAATAATTCTATATTATAGTTTATCAAGAAACCAGACAAGTTTGGCTTGATTTTTTGTTTTGACCACAACTGTTTTACTTGCATCTTGTGAAAAATTAGTATATTTCTATACCCTTTTAAACTTTGGTAATGATGTCTCTCTGACTATTTCTGCTAATTGCTGTTAATGTTGATAATTAAGTTATACGAAGCAATGAAAAGGGGGAAGGAGATTCACAATGATTCGTTTTTGTAACATGATTCCTTTTGAACATTCAAAATGTTTCTTTTGTTTAACTTTTTTCAACATTGTTCTAACTTCTCAGTTATATGGTTTTGTGTTTTATTATGAATGATGATCACTATACCCTTGTTTTGGTTGGTCATCATTTAAAAAATTACATATTGTGTGAATTAAGTTGACTTGGTCAATGGTTTTCTTTAGGTAAGCACTTATGTTAATATGTTACATACTCGTACATCAATCACCCCACTTAACCTAACATCTCATGATCTGTTTACCTGTTAACTCAAAAAATTTTTCTTCTCCATCAGCTTTTTGCAATACTTCGTACATATAAATTTTAACTTCTATAGATTAAAATTTTCTCTCTTTGATATATCTATGTAGATGGCTGAATTTTGCTCTCAGTCATTCTTTACTAAAAGGTCTCAGTCCATGCTATCGCTTCAGAAATCGAAATGGACTGGCGAAATGCTTGTTTTTACATGATCAGTCCAAATTTTAGCGTTCTCAATCGTTTCAGAGTTTTTGTATAACACTGAACACTGTTTGTTTACATATTGTTCATAATTATCTATTTAAAACTGGTAATATGATAACTGATGGATATATATTTCAATTCAAATACTTGACTCTACACAAAGCATAAGTCAAATTAATAATGTAATATGTATTTCTGTATGCTCAATCAGAGGAGCGCATGACAACTTCGGCATAGCCGAAGAAAACCTTAATAAATTTGATTCCTTTTGTAAAATTTCTGGATAAAAAGTTTTAAGGTTGATGATGGAGGCAAACAGTTCCAGTAATCGGGGGAACTCTTATTGAATTATATTTGTGTGGTTCTACTATGTATGGTGACTCCTTTTGAATGCGTTACGAATTGCATGGCAAAGTGAGAATACTATATACTTTTTTACTTATGTGTAAAAGATATAACAACTCATAAGTCGTTGAGGATGTCGATTGTTGTCTGGTCTTAGTTTTGATGGTGTGGTGATGGTAATGGTAATGATGTTGGTGTTGGTGTTGTTGTTTTCGTTGGTGGTTGCTCTGTGTCTGTGTCTCTTCCATTTATTCAATGGCATTTATTAGCTTTGCGTGACATTTTAAGGTTGTTTTGGTCATTGCCTTTGCGCGCTATTAGTTGTTGGTGCTGCTATTGTTGTTGCATGTAACCCCTGGATGCGAAATGTATCCCAAAGGAAGGTGGGGAAGGGAAAAGGAGAAGTTATTGTTGCACTTACTCGTATATACAAAACATGATGTCGTGTCAACAAAGAAAACAGCAAAGCAAAACAAAACCACACAATTTACCAACTGACATCGATTTTTGTTGTTAAATTTTATTGCGAAAATATATGTATTTATGTACATACATATGTTTAATGTAATTAAACCTTTTCCACATGACTTGTAATAATAGCACAAAGAAAAAAAAAAATGAGAAAAATCAAGTGAAATGAAAAGAGAAGAAGGAAAGAAGAAGAAATAGTGTTGTGCTTGCCTTGGTAGATTGATTGATTGATTGATTGATTATAGGAAGGGCGGGAACTTGTACCCTTTGCCTATTGTGACAAACCCCCTAATTACAACTCGTCTGAAATACTGGTCTTGCTTTTAAAATTTGTTATTATTTTATACTTATTTATGTGCATTCTTTTTTGTTTTGTTTACAGAATCGGTATCAACACTTACAGAACTTGGAGCAAAATGTGTTGCCTCCTATATACCATTTGAACTGGTTGAACATGTCTATCCACCAGTGCCGGAACAGTTGCAGCTGCGTATTGCCTTCTGGAGTTTCCCAGATAATGAGGAAGATATACGTTTATATTCATGTCTGGCGAATAGCTCAGCTGATGAATTCAATCGTGGCGATCAATTGTTTAGATTGCGCGCCGTTAAGGATCCACTTCAAATAGGTAAATATATATACAGTAAACATATTTACGTCATTTTAACCATTAAATATAAAAAGAATATATCTTAACTATAGAAAGATATTATATTAGATCTATACATTGAAAACCTCTTGATTAAACGTATGATGATTATGATTTTGGCAGCCAATTAACAATTAACTGGAGCTTGGTTGTGTTTTTTAAAATGATTTGTGAGCTAGATCAACTAGGAAAATTATTGCTAAAGTTGAATATCCCTGAAATGAAAAAAAAAACGAAATGTGATGCATATGCAGTCAGATCAGACAGGAAGACTGTATCTGATCAAAAAGTAACCGGAATTTGAGAAAAGACAATAATCGACCAGATGAAACAAAACCTGCCAAGAATAAGTGGTGCCCATTTGTTTTCGTATCCATATGCATTTCCATTTGTTTCAGTCGATGGCTTTTTCAATTTGCAAGCAACATCTTAATTCTATGCAATGAATTTGAAAAATTAATACCTGGTATCTGAATCGAATCGGATCGGATCACTTCCAAGAATAAAGAATTCTTTCACCAAACAATCTGTTTCTTAACTTAAACAAGGTCGCAACAATAAACAATCGCAGCTAAAGATATAAAATTATCAATTTCAATTGAAATATGATTTAAATTAATTTATTATCATAATAAAGATTTGCTTTAAAGGGGCAAATTATAGACTAGACTTGTGCGTGAATGCGTTGAAAACGCCTTTTTGAATCATTCACTTTAAAAAGAGTTCATCTTTTGCCGTACCCATTGCAAGTGAATGTGAGTGAATGTATGTTGTTCCCATTCACATGTTTCTATGTACATCTATTGTGAATGTAAATGAATGTTGGTTGGTACTGGCGAATTGTGATTACATCATTTTATGTACATTTTATCACTGTACACATGAATGATTGCACCTCTTAACGAAGTCAAATAACAACGAAAAACACGAAAGAAGACAAAAAGAAACATCGGCAACATATATACTTTGTTTTGTTTATTGTTTGTGTCCACTCATTTTAACTCTTGTAGTTGTGTACAATTGTATTTATTAACCATCTTTTTAGTTGTACACACGGTTTCATTTTGAAAGTTTCAAATGTGAAGGCACAAACTCACCCAATTCGTTTCAAACTGAATATAGTAAATGTGCTTTCACTTCTTTTTTCGCAAAACAAGAACAACGTACAAATTTCTTACATTAAATTTGAGTATACGAGTACATTCATGAATTATACAACCCTTGTTGTTGTAGATAATAGCCAAGCTGTTATCAAGACTCTCGCCGAAGTCTCGTCTTCACTTGACTTAGTTGTGAGATATTGGTCTGCTGCTTTGAATATCGGAGAAGTTGTTGGCATATATTTGATGAAACAGTAGAGCCCTGGACGAGTCAGTACTAAGTAGTGTTAACAGTCGGCAATCACATCACTGTGCGCACTATGAATATGAGTCATGTGTGTTTTTGAAACGGAGTCAATCGAACAAATTTTGTTGTATGACTCGACATCACACTGTTATGGAAAATATATTAACAAATCAAATGTACCTAAGTGCGAGTAAGAAAATGCGATGCGATTGCAATAGTGTGCATAGCATTAAACACACTGTGAAATCGGATCATGTATGTATGGTTATGAGATACGAGTCATTGAACTCATTTTGTTTATGTTGTCGGTCGTTCGACTCATGTTTTCTGCTATGACTCGAATTTAACTAGATCATTGAACAACACTACACGAGCTTAGTTTCTAAAGTATTCGTAGAGATCGTGTGAGTATTGATAGCACATGATTCGTTTGAGCGTGAGTGTATAATTTCTTGTTTAGTGTTGACTCGTGCAGGCCTCTAATACACTTTGACAATTGAACTGAACTGTTGAGTTAACCATGAATCAAGTCGGCGCTCCTCTCACACTTATCAATCAGTCCATTAAGCAGAACTCATTGAGATTGACTCTAGACTGAAGAAAACTTATTTTTTGCATTTTTTCTATTGGCAAGGAATCTTGTGCACTTAAAATTTTTAAAACTCTCCTTTTGAATTTATTCATAATACGTTTTTTTTTTTTATTTATCTTTGATTTTCAGGTTTTCATTTATCGGCTACGGTGCTTAGTCCAACACCACGTACACATTATAATGTTGCTGTTACCTTCGATCGTCGACGCATTTCATCCTGCAATTGTACATGTAACTCTACAGCCTATTGGTGTTCCCATGTGGTTGCTGTTTGTTTGCATCGCATACATTGCGTAAGTTTATTATGATTGATTCAATGATGATGATGATGATTATAATAATGATGTGTATCCATTTGTTTTGTGTAGCCGCTTGAAGTTTGTTTACGTGCACCAGTATCGGAATCATTGACGCGTCTGCAGCGTGATCAATTGCAAAAATTCGCTCAATATTTGATAAGCGAATTGCCACAACAGATTTTGCCAACAGCTCAGCGTTTGCTGGATGAATTGCTGAGCGCTCAGCCAACAGCAATCAATACAGTTTGCGGTGCACCAGATCCAACGGCTGGTGCATCGATAAATGATCAAACTAGTTGGTATCTCGATGAGAAAACATTACATAATAATATTAAGCGTATTTTAATAAAATTTTGTTTGCCGGCACCAATAGTTTTTAGGTAAGTCATTCAACTCACTCACCCACTCACTCAATCAATCAATCATTCATTCAATTCCACTATGATGATGATTCATAATGAATTTTATATTATTTGAATAATGGTTTTCTTGTTATTGATTTTTAGTGATGTAAATTATTTAACAAACTCCGCCCCACCGGCTGCCGCCGAATGGAGTTCATTGTTACGTCCATTGAGGGGACGTGAACCGGAAGGTATGTGGAATCTATTGTCCATAGTACGTGAGATGTATAGACGTTGTGATCGTAATGCTGTACGATTACTTGAGATTATAACGGAAGAATGCATGGCATGTGATCAAATATTAATTTGGTGGTTCCAAACGAAACTATCTTTAATGATGGGTTCACATGGTCATAGCGGAGGTAAACACTCAAACACGCATACAAATTCAACGGCCCTACAACATGCCTGCAGTTCACTTTGTGATGAAATTGTTGTATTGTGGCGTTTGGCAGCGTTGAATCCTGGTTTGGCGCCCGATGAACGCGATATGTTGCATGCTCAATTCACAGCGTGGCATCTTAAGATACTTGATCGTGTTGTTAAGAGTCGCATGATGCCGTCCTCGTATACAAATAAACATCAACAGAATTCAAGGTAAAATTCATAAATAAAATCTATACATTAGCAGGAGGAAGGAAGATTACTTACATATGTTATTTGGTTATCTTATTAATATATTTATTTTGTGTGTTTGTAGAACTGATGCTGAAATGTTTGTTGGTTTTAAGCCGGCGATTGAGGCTTGTTACTTGGATTGGGAAGAGTATCCTATAGCTGGGATAACGCACACCCATGACACCAATCCCATTTATTATTCGCCATTTACATGTTTCAAGCATACGGATGCGGCCAGCAGTTGTCAATTGAATGCTACCCAAGCGCTAATGGCTAACAACAAGCACTATAATTATATTAGTGCTTCCACAGATCATGGTTTGCAAGGTGCGTTCAAACAGCGTGTAGAACGACCATTCCGAGAGCGTAGTTACTATTCTGGTGGAGGTGGTATTGGTGGTACTTCATCTGGCTCAGCTGTACTGACTGGAAATAGTAATCATAGTGATGGCGGTGGTACATTAGTTGGCAGTGGAGGAAGTCCAATAGGTGCTAACACTAGCAACACTAATGAACATCGAATAGATGGCAGCGGTAATATAAATTGTAATAGTGGTGGATCAGCAATACAAAATTCAAGTGGGCAGAGTACATCAGCCGCTGCTGCTGCTGCTGCAGCTGCTGTAGCAGTAGCGGTGGCCATGAATGTTGTTGTAAACGATGGCAATCGTTCCAGTGCGAGCAGTGAAGGCTTCTGCGAAAATGAAGATTTCGGTAGTAATAGTTTTTGTCCCGAAGGCGGTCGTACTTTAAAGCCACCAAATACTGTCACTGCCACAACAACACAATCATCATCATCGTCATCATCATTATCAAATACACAACAAAAATCTCTAACTGAAATAGATTCACCGCAAAGTAGTTTTGATATATCGCCAGAAATGCCACAACACGTGGTGAATTTGGATAATTTTGTTGTGCTGCCAACAATTCAACCCGCAAGTACAGTGAGTAGTGGAAATGGTGTCGAAATAGTTGCTGCCGCAACAGCGACCGGAATACCGGCGTATCGTACGAACCCCTCACTGACATCAGAAACATCTTCGTCATCTATATCGTCATCATCATCTTCGGGCTCTTCGAATTCTTCAACGTCATCTATGCTTATGGGTGGTGTTAGTGGAATACGAGATGTCCCAACACCTCCAGAGCTAAGCGGCACAAAACTATCAAATGATTCTAACACCGCTGCCAGACGCATGTCAAAAGATGAATCATTTTCATCTTCATCCGATGAATTCGTTAATAATGATGCAGTTGCAAAAGCCAATATAGCATCATCATCATTAGTTCAAGCATCAACCGCTTCGACACCAACGTCACGTACTGATACGGCTATCGCTGGTGGCTCAACATCATCGATTTCCGTTGTAGGCTCTTCATCAAACACATTAATGACAACGACAGCATCAAGTGGGGACATGCCAACAATGCCAAATGGATCATGTGCAACAGCAGTAGCAACGGTGAATGCTATTACTGCTGGTATTGGTAGTGCGGCTAGCGTTAGTGTTGGTGGTGGTGGTAATAACTCAGTTAATAGTGCTGGCTTTAGTGGGCCGTCGACATCAGCTGCTGCCGCTTTGGCATTAGCAGCTGCCGCAGCAGCAGCATCCGATAAACCGCATATATTCTCAAATGTGCGGCCCACTGAAGACGCCTGGGATATTTTGTTAGCCAGAGCTGAGGGCTTACATGCCCATGGACATGGACGAGAGGCATGTATATTGGCTGTTCGTTTGGCTGAGGAAATGCTAGCGAACCCACCTAATTTAATGATAGAACTACCACCTCTGCCAAAGCGGAAAGGGAAAAATAAGAATATTAATCCAATCTCCCATCATTTGACTGTGTTGGCTTCATCGACACTGACCAAATGTGCATTCCTTTGCACCGTACTTTCGGAGAACTCGGAGCATTATCATATTGGCTTTCGAATATGTTTGTTCGCCTTGGAAATGCCAAGACCGCCGGCTAGTACGAAGCCGTTGGAAGTGAAATTGGCTAATCAGGAGGCTGACATATTGGCCCTGCTTAAGAAAATTCCATTGGGTCCTGCCGAGTTGCAAGTAATTCGAGAGCGTGCGGAACAACTACGCAATGGAACATTTAAGACACGTGGCGAGGCTTTGCTGCCCATCAATTTGGCTACATTTATATTTGATGCCTTGGTTATGCCCAACTGCAATGGAGTTAATTCGTTGAACCAAGCATCTAAGGATCAACGTAGCTGTGGCGGTAGGCTGTTGAATCCATGCGTACTCTATAAACAGAATAGCGATGAGAACTTGGGCTTTGAAGCATCTGTTGCTGCTCTCGGTTTAAAGGCCAATGTATCTGAGGCAGAACATCCATTGCTCTGCGAAGGCACACGAAGGCAACGCGGTGATTTGGCATTGACGTTGCTCTACTACTACAAGGACGAGCCACGTAAAATTGCAAAAATCATGGAGAAATTACTTGATCGCGATATACATACTTTGCTAAAGACACCTCTGTTGCCGGCTTATTATTCCAATAATCCGCCAGTACGCACTCCTAGCAGCGTTGTTGCTCGTCGTGACGATCAAGACTTTGGCTGTGGCATAGCTACAAGTACGGTTGGCGGGGGCGGCAGTATGTGCGAAATGTTCCCCACCGATTACGGCTCTGTTGGTGGTAACAGTAGACCGCATAGTTCAACAAGCGCCGAACTGGAAGTTAATATGTGCACTTTAAGCATTTCAACATCATCCCAAGGTTGTGGTGGTAATGGTGGCCCTAGTGGTGGCCTTGGTAATTCTGGTAACAATGGCGGCAACACACAAGGCATATCGTCCAATAATGCGGGTCAAGCGGGACCATCAAATCAGGTTTCAGGCCAGTCGAGCACACGTTCCAAGGACAGTCGTTATAAGGGCAAACGCGCTTATCCGTCCATACCGAATCAACCGTCGGAGGCAAGCGCTCATTTTATGTTCGAATTGGCTAAGAATGTGCTAACCAAGGCAGGCGGCAACTCATCGACATCGTTGTTTACGCAAGCGACCACCAATCAAAACCATCATGGGCCACATCGTGCGCTTCACATGTGCGCCTTCCAACTGGGCCTGTACGCTCTTGGTTTACACAACTGCGTCAGTCCCAATTGGCTGTCGCGTACATACTCGTCGCATGTCTCATGGATCATTGGTCAAGCCATGGAGATTGGTGCCCCGGCAATTAGTTTCCTGATTGATACATGGGAAGCACACTTGACACCACCCGAAGCTGCTGGTATGGCTGATCGTGCTTCACGTGGCTGGGATAACAATATGATTTATCCTGCAGCAGAGTTAGCACTTTCAGTTTTACCACATGCCGCCGCCCTCAATCCAAACGAAATTACACGAGCGATTTTGCAGTGCAAAGAACAAAGTGATCTAATGTTGGAACGTGCTTGCATCACAGTAGAAAATGCTGCCAAGGGTGGTGGTGTCTATCCGGAGGTATTATTCCAAGTGGCACGCTACTGGTATGAATTGTATATGCGGAATACGCCGAACAGTGAACACGAACAGCAGCACGACGAGCCACAACTTGACCATGCCGCCGTTGGTCTTAGTGCGCTTATTGAGAATCAACACGAATTGGTTCAGCAGATGCAACAGGCGAATGCTGGTCTAGTGGGTGGACCATCAGTGCCACCGAACATGTCATGCCCGCCACAAGTAAATGCCGGACCACAGCCACCAGCAGGACAACCACCTGGTCAAGTCGTGGTTACTGCAGCGCAAGCATTTCAACAGGGTGTTCCCCCACTGGCGCCGATTGGCTTGTCGTCGCCTTATTCGCCATACAGCTTCTGTCAGGGCATCTATCATCATAATATAGCCACTTATCCACCCAATCATCAAGTGCAAATGTATATTTCTGCTGGTCCGCCACCGCCGCAAGGGTATCAAGCTTATCCTGGCCATCAGCCAGCACCGCCGCCTCAGCAATCCGTACCAGCGCCCCAAACGGTACAAGCTGTCGTACCACCAGGTGCACCGCCGGGCAGTTTGCAGCCACCGCCACCATACGCAGTGCAAACACCGCCGTATCAAGCTATGCAACCACAACAAATGCCCCCACAGGCCTACATTAATCAACAAATGCAATCAGGACCACCAGCATTTGCACAACCGCCACCTGGTCAATCGGTACCACCACCATCTCTCGGTCCAGGACCACAAAATATGCAGCAAGCAGTCGCTGTGGCTGCCGCAGCAGCAGCGGCAGCTGCTGCAGGTTATTACGGTCCACCACCACCAACATCCGCCCAAGTGACGGCTGCGTCTCAACATCAAATGAGACATCAACAACAACAACAACAACCACCGCCTCAACAACAGCAACCGGGTATTTATCCATATATGCATCAGGCACCACTACCGCAATCAGCACAACAGCCACAGCCTCATCAGCATCAGCAACAACAAACAGCAGGAGCACATCAAGCATCAGTACGACAAAGGAATCCCCATCAGTTCACGTAAGATTTATCACCTATAATTTCTCATCGATTTCATATTGGATCATTATAATAATATCAATTTCTATTTCTTCCAGGCAAACACAACTTCGCTATTTGTTAGCTGCTTATAATGTTGGTATGTTGGCCATGGAAACCTTGGCACGTCGTGTTCATGACGATCGGCCACAGGCAAAATACGCTCGCAACCCACCATATGGTGAGGATGTTAAATGGCTGTTGCGCATCTCCAAGAAACTGGGCACCCAATATCTACATCAATTTAGTATATGCGCAGTGAACTCCATTGTCAGTCCGTTTGTTTTGCATGATGTTGCCATTGAATCTGCCCATTATCTGGGTCGGAACAATCATCAGATGGTGATGCAGCATTTGCGTTCAGCATTGACGCCGCTCGTTCAGAAATGTCAGCAAATGTAAGTGATTATGATTATGATTCTCTTTCTCAAACCCTTATTCATTGATTGCTTCTTCTCATCATACATTCATTCAATCATTCATTCATTCCAGGTATATTCAATGCATCCATCAGAAATTGTATCATTTGACTCAAGGTGATTATGAGGACTTTGCTAGCATTGTTGTAGCGGCACGGGCAGCTTTTCAAATTACACCCGAAGGTTCAGCACAGTTTAAGGATTGGCTGCAATCAATCAAGCGGTAAGTTAATCTAAGCGTACAAAAAGTTAAAGGATTCATAAATTAGAGATTAATCATTCTTGCTTGCAGTTCAAAATCTTGCAAAAAGGAACTTTGGACGCAGATTAATTCAGCACTCCAAAGCAATTCTAAATGACAAAGACTTGACTCTTGTAATTTGATGATGGCGGCAGCGACAGCGACAGCAATTGCATCAGCATCAGCATCATCACCAGCATCTGCATCGGTATCATCGGCAGCGGTGAATTCAGCGGCGGCAATAGCAGCGGCATCTTTCCGGTCAACATCATCAATAGCCGTAGCAGCAGCAGCAGCAACAACAACAATCACAACAGCTGCAACATTGAATGCTGAAAATTCCATCTCAGGGGGCTCAGCAACAACAACGTCGTCATCTTCATTGGCTTCATCAACATCATCATCAACGGCAGTTGCAGCGGCAGCGGCAGCGGCTGCAGGAGCATTGAATCCACAATCAACTTCACAAACAACAGAGTCGTCCACAACAAAAGCAGTAGCAGCAGCAGCAGCGGCGGCGGCAGCATACGAACATCATCTTCATCATCACCATCATCATATGATGCATCATCATGAGACGTCGTCAACGAGGCCACCAACAGCATCAGCATTAGTAGCTTCAACTGGTTTGGAGTTTAGCAATAGCTTGGGTGTTCCAATAAATAACAACAGAATCGTAGCAGCATTAATGAATGGACCAACAGCAACAGTGGCATCATCGTCATCAGTATCATCGATTACAGTTGCCTCACCATTGTCTACTACATCAGCATCAACAACACTTACATCAGCAACAAATGCTTCATCATCTGCCACTTGTTCATCGGCGGCGGCGGCGGCTTCGACTGCCATTGCTGCAGCTATGGCCAATTATAATAATCACCGACAGCAACAGCAGCAGCAACAATATGCTGCTCAACAGCAGCAGCAACAATTGCAACAATATACTGCTCAACAGCAACGGCAACAATTGCAACAATATGCTGCTCAACAGCAGCAGCAGCAGCAACAACAACAACATTTACGTTATCAGTATCAATATGACCAAACACAGCAGCATTATCAGATTCAAACATCATACTATCATCATCAACAACAGCAACAGGAGATGCAACAACGTTTACATGCTCAACAACAACAACAACGACAACAACAACAACAACAACAACAAAGTATAGCAAGCAACCAATCCAATGATCTTCAGTTTTTGCATCAACGAAATCTCTATGCTGGTCTTCATCAAATTCACCAACAACAACATCAGCAACAGCAAGCGAAGCAATCATCATCATCATCATCGTCGGAACAAATAATATTAATGCAACAATTGCAACAATATAAACAACAGCAGCAGCATCACCAGCAGCAGCAGCAGCAGCAGCAAATATACTCGGCATCAACATCTTCATCAGCAGCAGGTGTAGCATCTTCAGCAACAAATACGTCACAATATTTTGCTGGATCTTTGAGGGGTCTAAATGGTAATGCAAGTGGTACAACATCAACCTCAAATATGCCATCATCTTCTTCGTTGGCAATTGCCACACAAAACTTAAATGCTCTTGCTGCTATAGCTTCACCCATTGTTGTTGATTTCAATAGTTTTCCAATAAATTGTCTCCGCTCAAATGGGACAACAAAGCCACATACCAACAATCTAAGTGTATCAGGAACTGTTGGCTTCAATATAAATCAAATGGATGAACAAAAACCACGTCACATGCATCATCAATATCAGCACCACCATAATCACCATCATCATCATCAACAACACCAACAACACCAACAACACCAACAACATCAACAACAACAACAGCAGCAGCAGATGCTGCACCATCACCAACAACAGCAGCTGCAGCATTATCATCATCAATTGCGTCATCAACTTGGTGGAGGAGGAGGAGGAGGTGGTGGTGGTGGTGGTGGTGGTCACGGTCACATTCACAGTCACGGTTACTACCATCACCATCATCATCATAATCATCATCACCAGCAGCTTTAACAATGTTGCACCGACGCTGGCAATGCCGATTTCTGTCGCCTTCAGCGGCGTTGCCGTCGCCTTTTGCTACTACTTGGACTAAGTGCAGGCATTGTATTTCCACCATAAATTTCCGACGACAAATTCCAGCAGCCGCTAGCGTCATATGTTTTATTCCATTCCCATGAATAAATAATATAGTAAGTAGGATTAGTATTGTTCACTTAGTTGGCTTTAAAGTTTCTATTGTTAATGCTGCTGCTGCTGCTGCTGCTGGTGATGGTGGAGGATTTGGTGGGTAGTTAATGGGAGATGGGAGATCTAAGATTCATGCTACATAAAAAAAAGCGAGAAAGCAAGTAAGATTTTAATTAGAGAAACAAAGAAAGCGTGCAAGGGAGGTAGAGAGAGAGAGAGAGAGAAAGAGAAAGAAATGTAAAGGATGAAAGGCCAGCAAACAAACAATAAATGAGGATTTATTTCGGTTATATATATTATGAAATATATATAACCAATACCAACATTATGTGCGTCACATACACACACACTCACACACACATACACGCATATAGATATTTGTATAATTACGCATACATACATAAATTTAAATTATTTATTTAAATATTAATATTATTTTTATAAATTTGTTTTTTGCTGTTTTTCATGAATTTTCTTTACACCCAGACTGAGATCAATGAGAAATCCTTATTATAAAATAGAAAAGAAAAAAGAAAAACAAAACAAAAAACTATAACAGCGACAGCAACAACAACAACAACAAAAAGGACTATTGATTGTGTTCAAAATAATAATAATAATTAATAATAATAATAAACAAAAAAAAAAAAATAATTTATAATTTATAGAAATAGTTAAATTAGAATGAAGAGGAATAGGAATGGCGAAGGAAGGTAAAGTTTATATAGAATGTAGTATGTATAAGGAGAAGAAGAAGAATAAGAAGAAAGTTGTAAATTTTTTATATTTAAAAAAAAAAAATGCGATAATTTTCAAAACTAAATTGAAAATTGAAATGGAATAGGTAATAAAATAATGAAATCAAATAGAATAAAATAAAATAATGTGAAATCAATATTATATTAAAATCGTAAAACAAAAAACAGAACAAATTAATAATGAATTGTATAAATAAATTTTAATTAAATACACACACACACACACACTCACACACACAAACAAACACACATATATATATATATATCTGCATATTCACTAAAAAAAAATACTTAAATTATAAATAAGATGATGAAAAAAAAGTAAAATATGAAAAGAACAAAATTTCTTAAAATTTAAATTAATTAATTAATTAAACCACCGGATTGTTTAATATTTGTTTTTATTCATTGTTAATTTTCTAACATTTAAAAAAAAAAAAAAACTAAAATAAATAATATACAACAAATTATATATAGTTTTAAATTAAAAATTAAACAATAAATAAATTCTTGACTAAACAGAAATAAAAAAAAAAAAAAAAATAAACAAGTGAAGGAAAAAACAAAAATATTAAATTAAATTAAATTAAATAAATCAATTAAAATTTATTATAAATTCATGAATTAAAAAACTTAAGCAATTTACTTACTTCGATCGATTGATTGTTTTGATTAAATATATTTAATAATTTTAATATTAAGTTCTTCTATATAGTTTATTATGATTCATTATCATAATCCTATTGATGATGATGATGATGACGACGATGTACCTTCCCATAAAAATTATATTTCATTTATTCATTCATCACTTTTATTAATTATATCCATCCATGATACATACGCGTACACGAAAAAAATTATACCCAAATTGATGAAATTTATTTAATATTATTTATTATATTCAAATTGAAATTTATTATACACAACAATCATTTATTTTGAACATGTTTAATATTTTATTAATAATATATTGTAATAATAAATAACATTTATTTTTTTGTATATACAATTTTTTTTTTTTTTAAATTGTATTAATATAATTAAAAAAAAAAATAAAAATAAGAGAATGAGAAACCATTTAATATAATGAAATTAACTCTTAACTAAACTTATATAAACAATAGTAAATTTTAAAAATATGTTTACAAACAAATATACATTGTTTCTATTTTTTTTTTTTGTGTGTTTTTACATAAAAATACCATAAGATCTTAAATATTATATTATATACAAACATATTTATATGTATATATATATATATATATAAACTCAAAACACAGATGCATATATATTTTTTTACAGCTATATTTACAAGATATTTTTATATAATTTTATTGTTTTTTTTTTTTTTATTTTATTTGTTTTTTATTTGATTATATTTTTTTTTCTTGTAATTATTTTTAAGAAAATTAAATGAAATTAATCAATTAATTTAAGTCACATGCTGCTTCTGTTTGAATACAATTATGTTTTTTAAACACACACACACACACACACACACACATACACACACACACACAAACACACATATACACACAAGCAGATAAACAATAATTTTTTTTGTTAATTTTTTTTTTTTTGTTTTAAATTAGTTTTTCTTTACAATTAACAAAGAAACAAACAAAAAAACAAAAAAATGTAGTTTTGAATAAATATGGTTTTTTGGATTTATCTCAAAACTCACCAAAAAAACAAAAACGAATTATATGGTTTATTTATTTCATTTATATTAATTTAGTTTCATCATGAAATATTCTTTTAGTTTTATAAGAATTTGGGATTTGTGAAATTTTTTATTTATTTTTATAAAGCAATTTGCTTGAAATAAAGGGGTTTTATCACGCTGTGCATTTTAGAGGAACCATATATATGGTCATAATATTCATATAATGATTCCATTACATAACTATGTATAAAACTTTTCTGTTTCTGTACATTGCAAATGTACGCGATTTTATTATTATTGAACAAACAAAGCGTTGCGATTTCTTTTTTGGAAATTGAAGAGCGACTCTTTATAAAATATTGTATTACAAAATAATTGCTTTGTTGCGTTTTCAATCAATTTCATAAAACATTACATACTCGTATATGTATGTATGTATATTCTCTATATTATTTACTATTTCAATAACAACATATGTACAATAGTTTCAGCAAAACAAAACTATTTTATTTACGACAAAGCGATTTTGGGTTTTAAAGTAAATTAAATCGATTTCTTTTTATTCAATGTGATTTTAATATATTTACAATTGTACTTAAAATATACCATTTTTTTTTTTTTGTAATCTCACTATGCTCACTATTAGATGAACCACATACGTATATAATATTCATCATATAATGATTCAATTACATAATAGTAGTATATATTTCTATTTATATTTCCCATTGCACGCGATTTTATACTTAATGGTTTTGCGACACGCGATTTAACAAATACAGCGATGCGATTTCTTTTCTAAGTCGAAGCTACTTTTGAGTTAATCAATAAAATATTTTCATTATAATTTTGTTTGGTTTTTCAACAATTTTTCTTCTTTTATGTTTACAACAAAATTCTGGGTTGGTTTTAATTTTCAGTTTTGAATAACAGCAAAGCGGTTTAAGTCGCGCGATTTTTTTTTGAAAATGAATGTGTTTTGGAAAGCAATTGATTTTTTGATTTCAATGCGTTTTTAGTATAGAATTACGCGATTTTGTGATTCAAGCGTTTTTAGTAAAGAGCAACGTGTTTTTATATAGAGTAACGCGTTTTTGTTAAGGAGTATCGCGCTTTTTTTTTTTAGGAGTAACGCGTTTTTAGTGTAGAGCAACGCGCTTTTAGTGCAAAGTAACGCGTTTTTAGTGAGTATGAATGATTTTTCTTGGGATTTCTTTTTCTTTTGGTTTCATTGCAAAACTACTTTAATATATAAATTAATTATATGAGTGGATTTACTATGTTTCTTAAGCTAGGTTGTTAGTTTTAACGGCGATCTTGCTGTTGATAATAAGTTTTAAGTTGGTCCAATATTGAGCCGTTTTCAATGCGATTTTTTGTTTTAGTTATTAATTTTATTACAAACAATTAAATTTTAGGGCAAAAAAAAAAAAAAAAAAATACATTTCATATAACTTGAGAGATAAACACAAAAAAAAAAAAAAAAAATTATTTATATAAAAGGCAATTTGTCCAAATGAGGATATTTTACACAAAATCATGCGCAAATAAGCCTGTTTTTCTAAATTTGAACTTAAAATTTTGTTATGTTGTTATTGTTATTGCTGTTGTTGCTGTTGTTGTTTCATATAAATCGCATTGTAAATATAACATAAAAACGTATCTATGTATCTATCATTAATTAAATTTTTTAAATATTATTCATAAACAGATAAAAACTGCCAACATCCAGAAAATGGAAATTCATTTTGAAAAACACGCCATAATTTTATCTTTAATAAAAGAAAAAATAAGAAAAAATGTTTTAAATTAAATTTATACTTAATAATTTTGTATAGTTTTCTGTATATAAACAAACAAACAAAGAAACAAATCTTCTACAAAGTATAGATCGAATTACAAATGTAATATGTAATTTTACAGGGGCGTCGCAATGGGGTCGCTTTTAATTGATTCTATGTGAGTCAATAAATTATATATTATTGTTTTGCTGATTTAGCAAAGTGAAGAAAGCATTTTAGATGATATTTTGTATTATGTACATAAGTAGAACAAAGACTAAAAAATGCTTAACGGAGAAATACAATACTAGTTTTCTTTTTCCAATCAGCTCTTTTTCAAAAATTGATTAACTAAAACTAAGACATAAGATTGGGTTCAATTTACTTTTATAATATGATTTTGTATGGGATATTATTTGCATATATAAAATAAATATCAGGCCTATTACACAATGGTTTTCCAATATCCGAAACACTCTTTAAATATGACAGCAAAGACAAAGTTATTTAATTAAATTTAGTTATCCTCCATGGAATTTACCTTTGTAAATGTATCGACTTTATCTTCCTATAAGTAGATAAATTTACTTGCAGTTGCTGTTACCTCAATAAATCTGGAACATTTGATACACTTTCTGTAATTGCATCTTCCAATGAGTTTATACATACAATACAATATACAAAAGTATATGAAGGCTGTTCAAATACAATATTTCCAAAAACCCATTCAGTGATGTTTGTATACATTTTCTACAAAAAAAAATAAATTTATATATTCAATTTATTTGGCATTTTTATAAAGTGTTTAAGTGCTCCGAATTGATCTTAACCAATTAAAGAAATATTCAAAATGAGCCGCTATAATTTTCATATTCGATCAGAAATATAGACAAAGAGAAACAGATAAAGATGATCATCATATTGGATCAAGTATATACTCGTACATGGTATAGAGTATGTGGAGACTTTTAAGAGAAACAATCAGAAAAAATTATGCTTATCATGCTGATCAAGTTTACATATGTGGGAATCCCCTTCTTCTTTAACTTCTTTAACTTCACGTTCACAGTATTGCCCACGCTGTGATTCTGTGATTGAGCATTCAGAAATATTTGGTTATTGATTTGACTTATGTTTAGCGTATAGTTAGTACACATACAGCATTTCAAAATTGAGACCGAAATATTTGTACGAATAATCTATACGTTCCAATAATCCTAGGATCTTGAAATTTACATGATTGAAAAATATGGGTCAGACACTTATACTAAACAAATTTCAGTAAGATAATACAAAGAAATAAAAAACTTTTTCTAATAGAAACATAAGTTTAAATTTGGATTTCTATGGCCGCTATACGATCTAGTAACTCTAGGGTCTTGAAATTTCAGTTCAAAATTCCACAAAACAAAAATCAAAAAAGTTTTCCTAATAAGAATCTAAATTGTAATGGGAGATTTGTATGGGAGGTCCGAGATGATTCCGAGAAATGTGCAATGTCTGGTAAAAAGTTTCAGCTCTCTAACTCTGAAACTAAGGGACTAGTTTGCATACATATAGACAGACAGACGGGCTTGGCTTAACCAACTTGTCTGTATATACCTTATGGGGGTCTCCGATGTCTCTTTCTGTCTATGGGGGTCTCCGATGCTTTTAAACATCACACAGTGAATAGTATAAATAAACAGATACTTATCTACTTTAAACTAGTTTGAACATGAATTCAAATCATATTATATTAAATCTCACTTATGAAAAGTCTTCTGATCCTCATCAGATCAAATGATATTGTGATCAAATCATAGACACACTTTCTTAATGGTATTTATGGCAAATGCCCGGGGCCTCGAGCAAAATCAGAAATAGCTTAAGTCCTTAAGTCGTCCCAAGTGAGTGAAAATTATTGAGTTGTGTTAAAAGGAACATTCAGTGATGATGCAAAGGCTATTAAACATATACGTCTCACAAAATTGTATGATCTCTCAAAATTATTGTTGATACACAGAGAGCCAATAAGACTGGAACAAATTTCTAAGATTTTCGAAAACAAAATTCACGAAATTGATGTTGGAAACCTTAAAAGTTCTTGTTGGTATCACAGGAGAAAGATTTAACCATTTTTGTGAACGAATTGAGTAATCTTTATGTTTGTTTAAGACACATTTGATAGTTTGGAATAAAGGGCTTCGAAATTCAACTTTGATTAAAGTCCCCTTGGATGCTGATGGTGGTAACATATTGTATGACAAAGTAATCAAAGATACTTGTTTTTTTGCAGAAATTTATAGACTTCTTTGGTATTGGGATTCATAGGAAAACATTGTATACATGACTCATGATTATTCATACATTTACACATACATTTATAGTCTATACAGAACCATACTTATTTATACAAATATAGTGCTTATAATATAAGTAGAATATTAAAGTAGAAATATTAGAATTTGTAGTATTAATATTAGTTTTAGTAGAACAACCAAATATACAGAATACTCGAATGTACGAAAGTACTATGGACATTTATTGCATTAGAAATCATTTTTTCAATATTTTTAAATTGTGAAAGTGTTTGTGAAAGGGTATATATATATTTATATCTATATATATATGTGTGTGTGTATGTGTGTTTGCGTGTTAGTGTACGGATGAGCTGCATGAACGTTATAGTTCAATTAACGATTAAGACGACTTTGTAATTACCCGCTGCATCGAATTATATGGCTTAGATTTACCTCATAAACGAAGCACCATTTTTATATTAGAAACAACTTATACAAATATATAGTAATACATTATATAAACAACTTAGATTAACAATTAAAAAAACCTACTTACATACATGTAGAACAACATACCGCATAAAATATTTGTACTTACGAAATTCATAGGCAAGTAAAAATTATTACAAATAAAAAACAAAAAAATAAAATAATCAGACAGATAAAAGATATTGTAGTTAATCATATGAGTAGATATATAGTACAACATAATACAACGCTTTCTTATTATACAAAATTAAAATTTCCAGTTTTTTTTTATTAAAAAAAAAAAAAAATAAAATTTTATTTTATCACTTATTTATCAAAATCAAGTAAACACAATAGCGGCGTACAATACTTTTCTGCACAGCACTTTGTATATATTAAATTCTTTTTTAAAGCAAAAATTAAAAGAAACACAAATAAATTTTACATTAAAAAAAAAAAAAAAATATAAATATAAATAAAAAATAAAACACATAAGCCTAAAAAAAAAATATTGAAATATATACAGAAATCCATATATATCAATTATAAATAAAAACTTAAATTAAAAGCATTAAAATATTTAAATTATATAAAAAAAAATAAAACATTACCTCAAACTTAAAACAAAAAATATACATACATATATATATATATACATATATATCTATGTATATATATTATATATAAATAAAAAACATTAAACAAAAAAAATAACAAAAGTTATAATTTTAGGATCTTAAATACTACATAAATTTAAAAACATACAGGATTCTATATATACATATATTAACAAACAAAAAAAAAATGTTTATTGCATTTTTTTATACATAATAAAATATACAAACACTGAGAAAAAAAATTAAAGCGAAAAAAATTAATAGAAATAAAATCATTTATTTATGTATAAATGAAATGAAATAGAAAAGGCGCTTCGACCAAAATTTCATTTTAATTAAATTAAATTTAATGAAAAACTTATAATAAAATGATATAACAAAACATAAATAAATATAATAATAAAAATTTATACCAATTTGCAATTTTGTTTATACACACAAAAAATTATTTATATTTTCATGAATTTTTCTGTTTTCTGGATTTTTTTTTTGTTTTAGTTTTTATGTTTTTATGTATATCAAAAAATTTAAAAACAAAATCTAACAAAATTTATAATAAAAGGAAAAAATATAAATGAAATCTAGTCCCGAAAACTCCTAAAGTCCTCGTAGTTGCAAAAATTACAATAAATAATAGAAAATAAAAACCCAAAAATTTATATAAAAAAAAAAAAAATTATTTATATTTAAATGCTTCACACACACACACACACACACATACACAACGTACTAAATTTTCTTTAGAATAAAGAAAAAATACTTTCCTTTTTTTTTTCCTAATAATATTGTATGTAATAATAGAAGTTCCAACGATCGATCCTGTTCTCGTCATCACACCAATCTTTTGATTTTCTCATTTTTGAGGATTTTTTATTCCTCACATCAAATTGTTAAAACTTATTCCTATTAATATAAAAAATCAGTTAATTTTAAATCTACATAAAATCATCGGATGTGCATTTGTTAGGAACGTATGTTCTCCGGACTGTGGGTTCAGTTTGAGCTCTTTTGGGTTTTGGTTTGGACCTTTCAAATGACCTTAGTTATGCGACTATTCATATTGACTTCATTTTTAACTTACTTTTCTATGAAACTACAGATGTAACTTATCTATAAATAAATTGTGTTAAATGTTTTATTTTCTTTTGTTCTCTTTAAGAAGAAAAAAGGATTTTGTTTTGTGATTGAAGGAGAATTATGGGTTGAGGGAGAATTGTAGGTCAAAATGGGATTATAATGTGTTTGCAATTGTTCTATATTTCTTCATACAATTCACATGAAAAGTGGGTAAAGATTGGTGAATATTAGTACTGTACTTTTAAAGGAGCTTATTCGCTCCTTTAGTCATATCATCATCATCGGAAAAATTCTTCTTATTTTCTGGGCATCCTTTGATGTTTGATTTTTAGCACTGCCATTTGCTGTGCTGCAGCCATTTCCTTCACAATCTTTAACAGAACGCACGTAATCATCCTTGCCTTGCCTTTGCCTACCATTCAGTTTTTATGGCTTGAAAATTCTATCACTTTAATGCCGGGATTTTTTTCGCTTAATTGACAACAACAGAACATGACAACAGAACATGAGTTCCTAATGAATGCACAAATGTCCTTTAAAAGTAAAACGGCGTTTATTGGGTCAACTAGTATAAAAAAATCGGCCAAGTGCGACTCAGACTCGTGCACGGAGGGTTCCGTACCAGATTGCGGTTTGTATGGGAGTAGTCCGATTTGCCTGATTCCAACAGATGTATCGCGCCTATATCAGAAACTTATATTGTCTAAATTTCTATTCAATATTCCAAAAAACAAAAAAGTTTTTCTAATAAGAACCTGAATTATAATGCGGGTCCCTAGTGGTCCGATCAAAATAAAATTTCGACATAGGGTTACTGGATCGTATAGCTCGCCTACAAACCAAAATGTATCTTGTATGGAGACCCCTTTAAATTTTTGAAAATATTTTAGATTTAGTATTTGGACGGACGGAAGGACGGACAACGAAGTCTTTGTAATAGGATTCCGAAGCTGCAATACGCTTCACGCTTCTCATGATTGAGCATATAGAAACATGAACTTCATTATTAATTTGACTTATGAGACCGAACTATTTGTATGGAAGCCACATATATGATCCAGTAATCCTCTGATCCTGAAATTCACATGGGAAACAAAAAAAAAGTTTTTCTAATAAGAACATAAATTAGATTTTAGGTTTATATGGGAAGTACCCCTCCTAGTAGTCCTATTCATCTGATTCCGACAAATGTAGAGCGTCTGGTGAAAAGAAACCTTCAGTGCTCTAGCTGAAAGATTGAGGAACTAACTAAAAATTAAATTATTCATGTTGTCTATTATTTTTTTTTTCCATTGGAAGCCTCTCTATTTATAAAGAAAATGACAACATTTTATTAAATTTTTGGACTAGTAGTTGATTTAATTCATGATTTCTATTTTAACTGTGATAATCTCACAGATTTTCGATTCTAATATTATATGTACTTACATGTAACAATTAAAATATACTAAGTATAATATGAATGATCTTTAAATTAAACTGAAATACTCGTATTTTTATCTCGATTCTATGTAGACTAGAAATAAGTAAGAAAATCTTATGAGACTTTTAAGAGTAGAGATATTTATTTCATATTGTAAAGCTAATATCTGCATTCAATATCATATAGATAGACTTGATATTTAGATGGTTTTTCATATGCCTAGTCGTTATATTTAATAGTTTTCGGGTCTTTCTAATTAAACTGTTTTTACTAAATAGTAAATTATTGGAAATTTTTGATCCCTGGATTTTTTTTATGATTCTGATCTTTAAATTCTCTACCTAATACTTTAGTATATCTATACTATTTTGGCTTTTTGGGATTATACATACAATATTTTAATTCTGAAAAATCCCACATGTAAATGAGATTTTTGGAAACAAATTTTTCATTATTTAAATTCTCTGCCTAATACTTTAGTATATCTATACTATTTTGACTTTTTGGGATTATATTGTATACACAATATTTTAATTCTAAAAAATCCCACATGTAAATGAGATTTTTGGAAACAAAATTTTTATTCTTATTTTTAGCAATTTGACTTCGTTTTTTGTACGGAACTGTAAATACATATACACATAAATACACACACACACACATATATATATACAAACTTTAACTTATATGAAATTGTAAAAAGATGCACAAAATTATTTACAAAAAAAAAAAAAAATTATAAACAAATAAATAAATAAAAAAAAAGAAAAATTAATGTTATTTATATACAAGAAAAATAAAAATTTTATTATGAAATATTGAGAAAATTAAAAGAAAGCAAATATGATGTCATCACATTATGTATTATTATTATTATTATTAATATTATTATTAAAATTGCAATTAAAATTTAAGATATGCAGCTATTACTATGCACAATATAAATATAAATATTGTAAATTATATATATATATATATAAATATACATATACACATACAAATATATGTATACAGGGTGCGGCATCTTTTACCATATGTCCCTCATTTTATTGCGTTTGCCCATTACCTTTTCGGGCGGTAAAGCGATACTTTCGGCAAGTCAATTGTCTGAGCCTAGCTGGCCTACACTTTGCTTTTCAAATAACCCTACAAAAAGAACTCCAGTGGTATGGTGGCCAGTCAAAGTCGCTTCTCTTTTTTCGTTACAGAAACTGAATTGTTTGATTTGCAATGTGGCATTGCGCACTGTCTTGTTGAGACCAGTAACCATCAGACATGATGAGTCAACAACATCCATTAATATCCATTTCCAACGATTGTTTCGTTTTCTGTAAAAATATGGATGGTTTTTGCACAAACGCCGGCCCAAACAGACACTTTTGATCATGCATTGTCATTTCAAGGATCTCGTACGGATTTTCCGTTCCCCAAATGTGGCAATTTTGCTTATGAAAACTACCGCCAGAGGGTATGAAATGGGCCTTGTAGGTCATCAAAATTTCCTTTCAAACATCAGGTTCAGTATCAACCATTCGAATTGCTGTTTTGGCTCTATTTTAAGCAATGGGGACAATCTCCTATTGTCCGGTGCTTAACAAAATTCGATAACAAGCGACGAATAGTTTTGTCACACGTTGGGTTAATACAACAGAATGACTATTCTCTATGGACAGCTTTGCTTCTACGGTGTGAAGCGATTTAAAGTTATTCAATATATAGTTTATATACCGACAGATGATGGCGCACCCATTACATATGTATATACATAGATATAAATATATTTAAATATATAAACATAAATATTTTAACTTTTTATTCAGAGAGAAAACAAAATAGATAAAAATTAAAAATAAAAAAAGATAAAAAAAGATATAATGGTATGTATATATTTATATATGTATATTTATTTAATATAATTAACTCTATTTGATAAATTAAATAACTTAAAAAACAATGAAAAAGAAATCGCAAGTATGGCGAAAGTTTTCTTTTAACATATGAAAATAAACAGAATAGAAAAGAAATAAAACACAAAGCAAACAAATTAATGAATTCATTAATTAAGGAATCAACTATATAAAAAAATTGATTTAAAACTACATAATACATAAAATAAAATTTTAAAAAATAAATAACAAATAAATATTTACTTTGGTTTAATCAAAAATTAAATAACCTTCACACATTTCATGATATTTAGTACAATGTTAATTGAGAAAAAATTACTAAATACCTAGAATTTTTACATACATAGGTATGCCCAACTGTCAGTCCTATATATTCGATTGTGAAGCCAGTCTGTCCGACCACAACACTACTAGCATTCATTCTTTATTTCGGGAACTTAGTAATCACAGAGATTCTTTTTAAAGTACAATATTTTTTTTTTATTTAAAATTATTTTGTTAGAACTTTGTATAAATGATGAAAAATTAGTAACTCCTATGTTTGCAAGAATAATTGAAAATCTTAGAATAACATTGATTTCATTGTCTCTGAATATCTCTCAAAACTTATTTTCTAGCCGAAAGGTGAATGGATTTCTATGGAATCTAAACATCCAACTATCATCCAACTAATCTATCTGTGCTAAATTTTAGTTGGATATCATAAAAATTGATCCTAATTTATTTATTTAATGCTAATTTTTATGAAATAAAAGTATTTGTGAAGGGTATCTATCATCAATCAAAGTATAAATAAAAAAAACATTTAAATTAAATGAATATAAATAGATTACAAAATAAAATGAAAGAAGACGTGTTAAAACATTAAAGGCTTAAATAATGAAACTAACAAATTACAAAAACAAAACAAATAAATCATATATATAAAAAAAAAAAAATGAAATTAAATGAAATGCTGTAAATTTTTTGCAAATATTGTAGAATACAAAAAAAAAACAACAAAAAAAAAAGAAAGAATATTTAATAAATATGATTATAAAAAAAAAAAACAAAAACAAAACAAAAAAAAAAAAATTAAAAAAACAAAAACCAAGTTCTATTTATTTCAAAGTATAGAAAATTAAAAAAAAAAAAATTAAGTAATATGCCTCACCCTCATAAGCACAATATGGAAGTGAAACTTCTTTATCGAAAGGAGGTAAATTCAAAAATTATAAAAAGAAATGTGACGAAAATCAAAATGCGATGATGCTTCGAAGACGCACAAAACAAGGCGCAAAACAGCGTAGAGAATGAATGAATGCTTATGCATGAGTAAGAGAGAGAGAGAGAGAGAGAGATAAAAAAATGCTTTTTTGATTGTGTTTACTATACGAAAGAACGTACGAACAAGTAGCCGAATGACCGAAAAATAAAATAACTCTTTTGTTATGTAACATTATAACACTACAATATTCTGTATTATTGCTTGACCATTTATTTTAGAAGTTTCACTTCCATACAGCTCCAATATAGTAATAACATCATAAAATTTTAATTTTCGTCACATTTAATTTTCATATTTTTTGGATTTATTCCCCCTCGCTAAAGAAGTTTCACTAAAAAAAAAATATATATATATATATATATATATATTCCCAGTGCAGGACTCGAACCCCACGGCCTCGGTTTGCAAGTCTTACTTTCTAACCATAACCATAACATCGTCAAATTTTCATTTTCGTCACATTTCATTATACTCTTCACGGAGTGAATAGTATTGTAAGTTTGTCATGAAGTTTGTAACAGGCAGAAGGAGACCAAAAAAAAAAAAACCACATAAAGTATATATATTCTTGATCAGCTCGATTAGACAAATTGATTAAGCCATGTCCGTCAGTCCGTCTGTATGAATGCAAACTAGTCCCTCACTTTTTGAGCTAGAAAGCTGAAATTTTGCACGAACCTTTCTTTTTACAATACGCAGATCATTTGTCGAAACCACCTGAATCGGACCACTAGGGGAGGGTACCTCCCATACAAACCACCCATTTGAATTCGTGTTCTTATTAGAAAAACTTTTGTGATTTTTGTCCTATCAAACTGAAACTTGAACACTATTAGTCTCTAAGACAGGCGCAGGACATTTGTCAGAACCAGCCGAATCGGACCACTAGGGGGGTACCTCCCATACAAACCACCCATTTGAATACTACATTGAAACATTCACTGCGTCCCATAAAGAGTATTTCATCTTCGGCATAGTCGAAGATAACGTTCTTACTAGTTTTCATATTTTTTGGATTTAGTCCCCTTCGCTTTCTTAGCCGAAGGAAATAGCAGCCAGTGCTACCCATCTTTTAGTTATGTTAAGTTTTTACAATATAAATAACTACAATAATAAATAAACAAATCGCCTTTCTATATGTATGTCATAATTTCTAACTGTCATCATCATCATCAACAACAAACTGCACACAAAGAAAAATAACAATTAATATCGGTAAGTAAACAAAAAGGGCAAAATTAAATGTAGTGCATTTCATACAATTTTTAATGTTTATTTTTTATTTTTTCATAATTTCTCACAAAGACCTGCTTCCAACTCTGGAAGAGTGAGAGAAGGCGACTGCACAAGAAGCAGGCTCTCAAAAGAAAGCACGGGAAGCTGGTCAAGGAAACATAGGAAGAATAGCGTTGAAAAAAACAAATTTTTTTTTTATAATATTTAGATTTAAGTTGTAAAAAATGAATAAAATGTAATATTAATTTAAAATCTTTTTAATTTCAATTTTAAATTGAGGAGCTTCAAATTTCAGAAATAGCTAGTCCCTTTGGGACCGGTGCCGCGCAGGTGCGGAGCTGCGCTTATACTACTGGGTATGGTTGATTACACAGCACAACAAAGTAATCCGAACTTAAAACATAGCAGTTTTCGCCACAAACCTTGCCATAAAAAAAAAGACCAAAAATAAATGGCATGGTCCGCCACAAATATTTAAAAACGAAAAATAAATCACAAGGTCTTTTTTTTCATCACTTCACGCGCAATTTTTATTTTCCCCCCTTTGAAAATCATACGATGCAATATATGTATGTAATAATTTTGTATATTTTTTTCAAGTTTTCATTTTTTTTTTTTGTACAAACTATTTTATTGTGTGTGTGTGTTTAATTTCTTTTGTATGTGTAGGCAGGCATATCTTCATGAAGATATATGTTTGTAAGGTATGTGTGTATATATGTTTGTAAAGTATGTGTGTATGTATGTGTACTCATATAAGTGTGTGTGTGTGTGTTGTGTACATCAAAAGTAAATGGGAAACACAAAATATTTATCTAGATTATGTGTTGGTACAATTGCCTTTCATTGGATTGTGTACAGTCGCTTTAGTAATTGTGTATGTACGTGACTGTACTAGTTGTTGTCGTTCGATAATTTCTTAGTACTCTCCAAGTATTTATTCATTTCCTCTATATCGGATAATTGCAGGAAAAATGATGGAACGTAACAATAAGGACATACACCGTGATCCATTAAATAAATGGTGTTTTTATGTGCCGGGCAAGGTATACGCACACGGCCGGTAAAGAACTTGGAGCAGCAAAGACACTTATATATTTTCTCTTTGCGACGGCAAATGCAGTCCGGAGCAAAATCTTCATTCATTTCTGTCGTAGGATGGCTTAATATATAAATTAAAATATATTTATTATAAATTACAAAATAATTAAAATTTTTACTCACCTTTATGCAAAAATTTAAGTCGAAAATGAAAAAAATTACTTTCTCGTTCCTTCTCTCGATGACACAAATTTTAATATGAAATTACAGATAAGTAATAATCTGACAGATAAAAGTTAGTTGTCAAAATATGAAAAAATGAAAAAACACGACAACTCTGGCGCGCGGCTCAGTTTGATATAACCCAGTGGACAAAATCTTTATAAGCGATATCGCGACGTAATCGGAAAATGATGATATGTATGATTAAATAAATAAATAAATATATCCCATTTCCCAATGTACGAGTAATCACATTGTTTCTCCTGTAATTGGTGAGGAGCGTCTTCTAGCAAATTTGAAATCTTTGAAAACAACTTACTCACCCGGTCCTGACAAAATACCTACACAGTTGCGTCCTTAAGTACTGTGCTGAGTGTTTATGTAAGCCGCTCCTGAAACTTTTCAATTTATCACTTCAGTGCGCATTTTTTCCTTATTTTTGGAAAGAATACATAACAAAGGTGACAAAGCTGATATTTACATTTACAGATGCATGTATTTATTTCATTAGTAAATCTCAAGGAAGCCATCTTGACCCATTGTTTTTCAATCTTTTCATAAATGATCTACCTCTTTCCTTGAAATACTTTCGTGTTCTGATGTATGCGGATGATGTCAAACTCTGTCTATCATATATTAGACAACAAGAGGATTTAACATCACTCCATTTTTGGTGTTTACGTAATCGTATGAAACCTTATTTAGCTTCTTATACGATAGACAATAACTCATTGGTGCGCGTTTCTATTTTCAGTAACCTAGGAGTCATTTTTGACCCTAATCATCAACCATCATATTATTTCAATTTTTAATATGGCTAAGAGTATGTTTGGTTTTATTAAAAGATTGTCTAAAGAATTTAACGATCCCTTCACTACTAAGATTCTTTTCATCACACACACTAACATCACGTCGGGGGCGTCAACGCTTTTTTATTATACTTACAATAAAAAAATAAACAAAGAAACATTCTAAAATTCCATTTTAGTTTTAAAAAAAAAAATATTACCTACAATAAATACAAACCTTTCCATCCATTGGACTTACATCATCATCATCATCATTATTGGTAAACTTTTTGTTGTTAAAAATAACCTAATCTTCACCAAAAATTACTAAGGTTTTTTGTCACTATATTGCAAAAAAAAAAATGCAATACCATCATGATATAAATATGTCATGTATTGTACGAGTACCTCATACCTCATAGACCTACTTACTTTGTAATGCAAATAATGGATTTACCTCCGAGTATTGCATCTTTTTTATTTTTTTATTTTTTTTATTCAATACAAAATATACAATAAATAAAAGAAAATAACAATTAAAATAAAAAAAAAATAAAAAAAACCAGCAACTAAACAAACATTTGATAATTTTTAGCAACCGTTTGGATTTTAAACGGCTCAACCTGGCCCTGCCCGGCCTACCGTTCTACCCAAGCAACTGAATGAATAAATGAATGAAATGAATGCAAAAGTAAAGATACAGATGAAGATGATGTTAATGAAGACAATGATGATGATGATGATGATGATGATGATGATGTTAGTTAATACTTATTGACGTTGTCTTCAGTCAGTCAGTTTTAGTGAATTTTTTGTTAAACATTGAGATTGTGTTTGATTTAATTTGATGAGCAAACATTTGAGTTTTTTTTTTTTTTTTTATGTTTATGTTTGCATTTTGTTTATTTATTTTGTTGCGGTCAATGATTGTTGTATAATTTTTTTTTTTTTAAATAATACAACAAATTTAATATGTTTTTTTTCTATTCAAAATCAACTACAATCATATGGTACAAATCTTAACAAAATCACATACAATAATATAAGATTTCATTTCATGTTTTTAATTACAATTAAGATGATCATCAAAGGCCGATGATACCAAATGGATTGAGTATAACTTGAGGCTCACTTCAAAGGCCCGCCCAGAAGATCTAAGTAGTTCTATTGATATTGCTTATATTATGTATTTTGAGCCTGTTGTGATAGTCACTGCTATTGGCCTAGCGTCATCAAGGTAGTTCAGCGCCTTGAATGGATGAATACCAATAGTTCTCGAGGTTTTAGGACTTGTGTAAATAAACTAAAAATTGTAAAAAATTGTTTGAGATGTTAAACAACATTTTAAAACTTGTTTTATTAATTCAGTGAAATTGTTGTGATGCCAAAGCTAATTCGTAAATAAGAGAAGTGAACTATTAAAATGGGAGAACAAATAAAACTAAATATTGAAGAATTCACAATGAAAAACTGAGAGAGAGAGACTACAAAGGGACCAAGTTACATAGAGAAATTTCGTGCATCAGGTCAAATCTAAAAGAAAAATTGATTTTTAAGTTCAATGGATCCACTCAGATATTGAATTTCAAGTGATTGCTTTTCCTTGACAATTTCCCACCCCATAAAGTACATATATTCTTGACAACTTGACGAGACGAGTTGATTAAGCCATGTCCGTCTGTCCGTCTGTTTGTATGCAAACTAGTCCCTTAGCTTTTGAGCTAGAGAACTGAAATTTTGCACAAAGACGCTGCAAATTTGGCTTAATCAGCCTAATCGGATCACTAGGGGGATACCTCCCATACAAACCACCCATTAAAATTCAGGTTCTTATTAGCAACACTTTTTTATTCTTTTTTGTACTATCGAATTATGAACACTATAAGTTACTAAAACATCTCCATCAACCATGTTAATTTTAAGACCCTAGGATTACTGGATCATATAACACCCATACAAATACTATTTCGGTCTCAGTGTTGAAATGCTGTATGTGTACTGACTATACCCTAAATATAAGTCAAATCAATAATTTAATATTTCTGAACACGTTTTCTAGGAGGTGCATGTTCGGCATAGGCGAAGTTCAATTTCATTTTACTTGTTATTTAATAATCTTCCTACGTTATTTTCGCGGTTAGAGCTTACATTGAGCAAGAAAATTGAATGTAAAAATTGCGTAAGAGAGTTCAGCTTAGCAATTGAACATAATTCAGTGTTAGAATTGATTATAAAAGTTTAATATTGCAATTGAACAAGAAAGTTGAATATTACAATTGAATATGAAAGATGAATTTGACAATTGAACATCATAATTGAAAGTAGAAATTGTATATAAATGTTGAGTTAAGATATTGAACAAGAAAGTTGAATGTTAACATTGAAAATGAAAGTTGCATTAACCAATTCAACAAGACGGTTGACTGTTCAAATTGAATATGAAAGTTGAACTTAGCAATTGAACATCATAAATCAATGTTGAAATTGAATATACAAGTTGAATAAAGCAATTGAACAAGAATGTTAAAATTGAAAATGAATATTAAGAATTGAATGGTGAAATTGAATATAAAAGTTGAGTTAAGCAATTGAACAAGATAGTTGAATGTTAAAATTGAAAATGAAAGCTTAGATTAGCAACGGAACTTCATAATTGAATGATGAAATTAAATACGAAATTAAATTCATCAATTGAATACAAAAACTGGTTTTTGCTATTGAACAAGAAAGTTGCATGTAAAAATTGAGTAAGAAATTGAACAAAAAATACAATAATAATTCTACGTGCTATACCCTTCACGCAGTTAATAGTATTTTAAGTTTATCATGAAGTTTATAACAGACAGAAGAAAACATCGGAGATCCCATAGGGTGTACATATTCTTGATCAGCTCGACGAGACGTGTTGATTAAGCCATGTCCGTCTGTATGTATGCAAACAAGTCCCTCTGCTTTTAAGCCAGAAAGCTTCACAAACTTTTTTTGTACCAAACACTATATACTTGTCGGAACCAGCCAAATGGGACCACTAGAAGGGGTACCCCTTCTCCCATACAAACCACCCATTTGAATACTACATTGAAACATTCACTGCGTCCCGTAAAGACTATTTCATCTTCGGCATAGTCGAAGATAACGTTCTTACTAGTTTTCATATTTTTTGGATTTTTGGAGGGGACTACCCTTCGCTAAAGAAGTTCCACTTCAAAAAAAAAAAAAAAAAAAAAAAATTATTATTATTGGGTGCGTGCAAAAGTAATGTCGGTTTAGTTTTCATTAAATACAAAACTTATTTGTTATACATACATATCTTTTGGGATATTTCATTTTTCCTTTCTCGTAGAACTTCCGATCTTTATGAACAACAAACTGTGTCAAGTGGTTTGACTGTGTCAAGTGGTTTCTGGTGAGGACCAGAGTCGAATATTTCACCACTCAAATATTTTTTGAAAAGATCGGAATAAATGGAAATCTGATGGTGCAAAGTCAAGGCTATCACTTCTCAATTCAGCTCCGATAATTTTTGACGAGTGATTAAAGATGTATGCGGTCGTGCGTTGTCATGGTTGAAAATGACACCTTTCCGATTGGCTAGTCCAGGGGGCTACTTTTTAATTTTTTTATCCAATTCGGATAGCTGACGACAGTACACATCCGAATTGATGATTTTACTCCGGCTCCGGTGAACAATACGAGTTCGACCAAACAAACAGCAGAACTTTCTTCTGGTGAATATCGGCCTTTGCTGTGGAAATAGGCGGTTCATCTTTCTTGCTTCATGATCATTTTCGGTGCACGTTATTGTACACAACTCATTTTTCATCATCCGTTATGATTCCCTTTAAAAATGGATTATTTTAGTTACGTTTGAGCAATGAATCGCAAACATTGATCCGCTTAGTGAGGTGAATTTCGTTCAACTCATGCGGAACCCAAATATCGAGCTTGTGCACGTAACCAAATTTTTTAAGGTTTCTGTAATTTCTTCTGTTGAATAACAGCGGTTTTCATCAATCATTGCGTTGATTTGGTCGTCATCAGCCTCCAATGGCCGATAAGTACGTGCAGCATCTTTAAG
This sequence comes from Amiota minor, assembly GCA_037043295.1. NCBI lineage: Eukaryota > Metazoa > Arthropoda > Insecta > Diptera > Drosophilidae > Amiota > Amiota minor. The sequence goes on from JBAMAW010002204.1 coordinate 311,631, forward strand.
CTCAAAATTTCCGGAACCGAATTTCTCAAACCAGCGCTGATATTTGTGTTCACTTATTGCATCTTTCCCGTATACGTCCAACATTTTTTTTTTTTTGAGATTAGGTTGCCTTCTTCCTTTTTTGGAATTAAAAGAGCTAATATGCCGAAAATGCTCACATTTACTTTCCATGGTTAATCAACTATCATTTTTGCAAATGTTATCGAATATCGATCAATTTCTTATCTATTGTAGTTCAAACTCAAACCTTTCAAATGAAACATATATGTTTAATATGTTCAGCCATCACTCAATTAAATTTGAGACTGAAGGAGCAATGTTTGGTCATCAGTCAATTTGTGTGGAACAAAGATTTTTAGATCAAAATGCGTTGAAGTGAGTCTTTTGTTATGTTCATTCATGATTCGAATCAGACTATGTTGCTAGTTCCGTCTGTATGTTTGCAAACTAGTTGCTCAGTTTTTTAGCTTGAGAACTAAAATTTTGCTCGAAGTTTTCTCTCTTTTTAACAGACGCAAAATGTATATTGAATTGTCGCAATCAGCCGAATCGGACCACTCGGAGGAGTAAAATGAAAGCTTCATAGCTCTTAAACTGAAAGATTGGCTTACATAATAGAAACGGAGAAAACAGAGCACCTAAGCCTTCCGTTCCGGTAAATCATTTCCACACAAACGATATTGAAAAAATATGGAACATATCTTAATAAAACAATTGCCAATAAAAATGCAACCAGATAAGGATTGGAAATGATGTAATGATGTAGGGTAGTCCTAGAAGTACCCACCTAAAAAAGAAAATACAAAATATGTTGGAAAATGTATCTACATTTCTATCTGCGATGTTAAATAGCTTTGACACTCTGTTTATACTGAGACTCGTCGAACTCAGCATAATAGCCATCAATCGCAGATTGTTAATCTTTAATGTTGGCAAAACTTTCAACACCGAGCCATTTCTTTAAGTTTAAAAATAAATCTGCCGAATGGGTTGAGTTGGAAGCAAATCGAACTGTAACTCGTTGATTTTAACCATCGCGATAACGGATGTGTGAACTGGTGCAATTTCTTACTGAATGAAAACTTTCTTTTATGTCGAATGCGACCGATTTTTCTTGTTTCCACAACTCTAACGCTGCCATAATTTCACATTATACTTGATTAACGTTGATTGTTTTGAAGATAATCACACCCATCACAAAATATTGACGCCATGACCTCGTCTTCAGATGAAAATCTCTTTTTTCCTACCTTGGAACACATTTTCCCCTTTCAGTCCAATATTTTCATTGTTACTTCATCCCAGGTGTGAAGTAAGGGACCCATGTTTCAACCATGGTTATGAATCGACACAACATTATTATTCATATAATAGTTGTTTTATTACACTAGAATATTAATCACCATATTTTAGTTGGATGAAGTTAACTGGAAAATATGTCGCCAAAGAGCAAAATTTCAAAGAAAATGATATTTCATTTTATTGTATGAGTTTTAAAAATGGTAAGTCTTTGATTTTCTAAAGCTTAATGTACAATATAGTATTTTTAGAAGGCTGGAACCATTATCAATGTATGCAGATAACTGAGAGATAATACTGAGGCGATATTAAGCACTAAGCTGTAAACCCACTAAAATTAGTTATAAGAATACATATATATTTTAATAATTTTTTTAAATTTAAATCTTGTTGTCGGTGTGCTGGAAATTGATGCGAAATAGATATATTTTTATATATATTTTAAGAATATCGTGACGAAGTTACAGATAGCGGAAACGATGGGAGTGTGGAAATCGAAAAAAAATGATAGGATTAGATCATTCCCCATTTCCATCATTATTCGTTTGAAGAAAAACCAAAAAATAAATATTAATTTTATATAATTTGTTTTTTATTATCACGTCCTGAAAGTTTTACATCTACATATTAATGAACGCGTAGCTCGAAAGTTTGTTACACTCACCGTGTCCTTGAGTCCTTGAGGAGTCCATGTCCATTTGACCATTTGTCGAAAGAACTAAGTTTCGATAAGCAACCTTAGTAACTTTTCAAATACCGATATATTTACGATACTTTGTTTAATTTGTCAAAAAACATTTTTTCATTCATCATTCATTTTTTCTCACACAAAACTCAATAACTTAATTTATAATTTTTGAAAAAAATTTACACTTTATATTAAAATGGGAAATTATTTCATGAAAAACCGCAAAGGGTTACGTAAAGGACCCGTAACGAAGAATCCTTTTTTCAATTTTCTACGGGATTTTCGGGTGCGAAATTCTCATCTGACCATGTTGCAAGCATCGCGTGAAGGGGCCATAGTGTGGGGAAATATGAGCCCCAGACAAAAAGAAAAATATATACAAATGGTAAGTTGAACCTTTAGAAACAGGCATTTTTACATTAAATAAACTTATATTTCTTACTTATGTTATATTATTAATTTCGAACAAGGCCAAATTAGAAAAAGAAAAACAATCGCTTCACCCACGCCCACGCCAACACGCCATGAGGATGAGAAGTCGTGTCAACAGTCTTCAGACTGAATCAAGCTCTAGTAAGTTGGATTCAGTAAATTAAAGAGAACCTAACACTTTCTGGTTATGTCTTGTATAATTGGTAAGATTATGCTTCAGAAGAAGTGGTATATAATTCTATTCTACAATATATTTTTGATCTTCTTCTAAAGGCTTATCTAGATGCTGTTTAGTTTAATTCGTCACACATAATCGTTTGTTAAGATTGGTTAGTATCAACTATACTTTCGATAAAGTACAATATGTGAATTACTCTATATTATTGTTCTTCTTTCAAAGGCTTTATGTATTTGAAGAGCTTCGTTTCTGAAACTTTGTCGTTTTCGTATAATTGGTAAGGTGTTGGTAATTGGATATGCCTTCGAAGTTAGTTAGTGGTGTTTTGGTAAGTTGTAAATATTATCTGAGAAAGTCTGTATCACTAATAATAAGTTGAGTTTTGTATTTAGGATGACGTATTTTGTCTGGATAAAAAATTAACACAATTACAATACTTTTGGAAATCACTACGCACAAAATTTATGTGGAGAAGTTCGGCAATTTGTTTTGGTTTAAATTTGTAGTTAATAAAATTAAATTATTAAGTTCATTTAATGTGTTATTATTTATTTCTTTATTTACAGTTTAGGTGTAAGGCTACAAGGCCTTCATCTTATATACATATATATTATATTTTAAGTTTATTGTACAAAAAGCAGCTATAAAGATATTAAAAATGGCCTTAATCTTGTTAAGAAGATCTATAATTAATATTTTATTTAACATCAGTGATCTCTTATTACATATAAAATAAGTATTTATCCATAGATGCTAAGCTCGCAATCTGTGTGTTTCTGAGTATATACTTATAAGTGTTCAGTAAATAATTTGTGATTTTGACAACATGAGGAAGTTGGATATAGTCTATCCATATTCTATTGAATTATTCATCCGTCCATTCCCCTTTCTACGTATCTATTTATCACTTTTTGTGAATTTAAGTCGTCTCCTTGACAGAAGGATCATGTTTCAATGCATTCATCATTTTATTCATTCATCCATTTATCCAGTCTCGTACACCGAACCAGAAACTTCGAGATTCCTGAAGTGAACTAACGAGTAAGAAAATATTGTACATATGTGATAACAAAATTAATTTATAGGAATACAAGTACATATTGTATGTAACATCAGAAGGACAGTCCAACTGATCTCTTTATTTAATTATATCTTTCGAACATCTTCAGACGCCACAAGTATCTAGTGACGTCGAGATCGTAGACCATACCTATTTCTATCTCACTGAACCCATTTAAAATTTTTTGGAAAACTTAACGTCAGACGACGTTGTAAAAATTTCTTGAGGATTTGAAGACGAAATCAGAATTGAAGCTTCTGGATATTTATTAAAAATAGAATAGAATTTTATAACTACCATTAAATTTTACCAATTAAAGCAAAACTTACATTATAATAGACTAGAGAAGGTACTTCCAGAGCAAGAGATCAATCTACAGAAAATCAAACTGAAACTCATTAAAAAAACTTATAAAGGATAATCTTGTCATTGAGATTATGCTTACGAAGGTTGATCCCAAAGATTCTCAAAACATGTTTCAACAAATTAAAAAGAATTTTATTAAAAACAAAACTCAAGAGCTTAACTTAATAAAAATCCCCTTGTCCGATTAAAACCTAATACATGCTGCTGGTACTTGTAGTGAGAACATGAAAAATTGACGACTCCTATAACCTTATAATCAGAGATCGATAAAGCATCTTAAACTTAATCGGGACTTACCAAGAATCAGTTCACTCTGCCACTGATAACACTTCACTCCAATATCCAAAGTGGCATTAGTTCACAAAAAGCCTAATACGCCCCCATTTTAATATATGGTTACAATATAACGAAGCCAACATTATCAGAATTGATAATTTTATAATAAAATTAATCAGGAGACACATTCAAAGAAGCTTAGAATGTGAAGGAAACAGTATAATCAGAGCGCCATACCAAGCAAGAAGTTTTGTTCCGCCCGAAGCCTTTGTATGCCTAGACAAAAATCAACTAATACAAGAGGAACAGGGAATCCCTATAATATACCATAATTTTAGAAGAGCCAACACTAAAACTTTATATTATGTTTTTCCACCAAATAACAATCATAGGTTCGACAAAAGTCTATCAAATAAAGATATTAAGTTAAGTAAAAAATTTAACCAAAGCAAGCCCTGGTGGTGGGTGGGGCAGTTAAAATGTAAATAGATACTAGTTAATCGAAATTCTTAGTTCTATGTCTTTCTAATCTAACTCTTTTCCTGTATTTTTATTTAGTTTAAAAAAGTTAAAATATAAGTATTGTTTTTCTCTAGGCCTTTTCATTACAAATAAACTTTAATCTCAATACAAAATTTAAATTGTCATTTAAAAAAGAAAAATATCCAAAAAAAAATATTAATAATTAATGAAAAATAAATAGATACTAGAGAGGTCGTATAGGGACACTCTATGATATTATAATTAAGATACTAATGTTTGTAATAGTATTAAAATTATATTATTTAAATTTCTGTAAATAAACATATTAAAAACAAAAAACTGTTCTCTCTTTTAGCACGAATTACAAGACAACAAATTAGTAAAGCAAATGGCAACATTTAATAGACAATAGACAATAAAACATTAACTTCAATCCCTTCAAAATTTACATACATATATATTTTTTTAAACAAATAGAAGTGTTAAGAAACGTATACAAAATATAAAAATATCGAAATGATCTGTGAATGGTTTGGTTTGCATATTTATTGTCTATACGAGTATGTTGAGAAATAAAAAAATTAAAAACCGTCAATTTTTGTGGCTATCTGAATAGGCAAATTCCCATACCCTCTTCCAGTCACCCACCACCCATTCCTACGGCACTGTTCTTATTATCATTATGTCCTATAAAGTTATATATTATATTGTATTTATATGTCCATCATGTGGTTACATCAAGCTATTACGTATATGTGAATCAGCTTCAAAAAGAGAATACATCTATGTTAAGATTATGGTAGTAGCGGAGGTCGATGGGGAGGTGTGTTAATAAGGTGGCCTCCGTTAACTACCGTTACAGCTCTAAATTTAAATAAATTTCTCCATTTTGCTGATTTTTATGAAAGAGCCAGAAATTACGAAGCCTAAAAGTATGCAACAAAAGACATCAGCAGGCAAACAAAGAAAGATTTCTCATGCTTTTATCGAAAGCTTAAAAGTATGCAACGAAATGTTTGCACATGTTTTAATTTCATGATTACGACAAGGTCTACTTTGTACTAACTTTGTACTAAAGACTTCAAGTTTTCAGCTGGTGAAAGGCCACCTTTTTTCGATCTACTAATACAAGTTGTGCTGTGTTATTATAAATAATTTATGTCAATAGCTAACTGGACTGTAATCTTCTATTTTATTTTTCAAAAGCATAAAAGTTTGCTTCAATTTGGTTTCTAGCTTTGTATCTTGCACCATTTGGACTTTCGAAAAGCTCTTTGTATGGTAAAAGCAAATGAATGGCACACTGGGGCAGATTGCCAATTTTTTGACATAAATTTCAAGTAATCTGGCAAATTTTATGGACACCTAATTTATAGTATGTAAAAGACCATATAATGCCAAATTGCTGCAAATAAATGTTATTAGAATATGAAGGAGTTTTTTTTCTCTGACGCATTGAATAAGTGAATTGTTACTTTTCATTTATATAATTTTTAATATTCACTTATATTTAAGTAAATCTAAAAATAAATTATAAGCATTATTTCTTTGTATACATAATTTTTTGTTGGCATAGGAACTAAAGGCCGTCAGGAGTGCATTCACTTTACCCACTTCAATATGTACAGTACGATCCAACAGGTTTTCCATTTCGTTTACAATAATTGATTGGGGTGAGTTTTAATGAATTTCCGAGCGTTGTTTTGCCAAAGAATTACCGAGCAAAAATACTGGAGCACCATTCGGGGCTGAGGGTTACCAAAGAAAATAGTTGTTTTGCTCATTTGATTTGACTCCTTCGAAGTAAGAATATGTTCCTCAACTTATGTAAGTGGTGTATCTTTTTCATTTAATTTTACTTTTTTCTTTTTTCTTTTTGCCGAAACTGTTGTAACATGTGCAAGAAGAGAAGAAGTGTTCTTGGCTATCTGCTACATTGGATGCCAATTTCCTCTTCAGTCATGGTCCTGCATTGTTGTAAATCATTAGAGGTAGCCCCATTTGAATCATCGAAGATCTTATAGAATCTATATTATCGACTTTAAACATCATATTTGACGAAAGCCATTTTCATTGCTTTGCCTTAAATGTACGTATTATATTTATATTCCGACAATTTTTGTTATATAAAGTTCAAAAAGTTTTTTATTTTTTCTTTTTTTTTTTGTTAATGACTTCTTTTTTTACATTGGTTATAGGATGTCTATTAAGCTACTTAGAAATCCAGCTTACAATTGCACTACTTTTTCAATTTTTTAACAACCCAAATTGCATAGCAAAACTTAAATCAAGATGCCAATTAAAAAATGTCCAGAGCTTATGTAACAACCCACAAAAGTGTACGTAATACGATTGAATACACAATTTTTCATATAATTACATTTTGGCATAAGTTGCCAGAAAGTTACAGTTTTTCTATTTTAGGAGATCACAATAAAATACACAAAAATCACATTTATCAAGTACAAAAAAAAAATAAAATAATAAATATAAAATACTTTGGGCTTTAATTACCATAATTAACATTCACTTAAAAACGCTCGCTGGTAAATTTGCACAAGCACAAAGTTTGAAAAACATTTTCCGCCTTTTTTTTTTACCAAGTACAATATGCAGCTAATCTTACATCTGACTTTGAAAGTCTATTCAAATATTTAGGACTGCCATAATTTCAAAAATATTTACGAATTTATTATACCAAAAAATATGTAGAATATTTAGTAATAAAAAAAAAACACTTTTATTTCCAAAATAAATACAAATATATACCACAAATTTTGCAACCTGTAAAATGCTTTTTCTGTAGCATAGCCTTCTTTGTCTATGGTAAGTGTATACAATATCATCCTCATATATCCAATTTATATCAAATATTTGTTGTGACCAGCAAGCTTATATAACTTTCTCTATTAGAATTTTTGAGGAACATATTTTAATTTGAATTATTTCTTTATCTTCACCACACCTCCAATTAAATGATCCAACTGTTGAATTAAACTTGTGCAGTTAGGTGGCAAAAAAAAAAAAACATTTCTAATTTTCATAAAGAAGACCTTTTGTCTCAGATTCTATTTGATATGCTTTCACTTGGGGAATGAAAGAATTATAAAACCATTCCGAAAGTTTAAAGGCAACCATTCAACCTTTCTTAGATGTGTATTAGTCTACTGAGGGAATATTTTTAATAGAACGCGGCCTGTTTTGATTGTCTTGTAGCCACAATACGCAATCTATGATGACCAAACTTAAACAACAGAGAAAAATAGCCTATTTATTGGATATTTTATTTCCTGAAACCATCTTTCTTTATCATGTATCCAAGTGTGAAAAAAGTGTTTAAAAAAAAAAACGCAACTCTTGTTTGAAATATTTAATAATATTTTTTTAGTGGCAACATGTCATAAGTCACTTGTGACGATACGAAAGCATTTGTTCCATGGCAGTGGCATGGGAATCTATGACGACTACCAAGAACATGAAATTTAAGAAAATTTATTGACATTTGTAAATTAAATCTTCTTTTGTGTCACTCCGTGAAGAGTATAAAAAAAAGATTAAGATCTCAACTAGCTCAAGGTCTTAGTTGCTTCAGCTTTAATGTTGTATTTTAGAATTAAGTTTTCTATTATACAATAAATAAATAAATAAATAATCTTTTATCTCTCTCTCTCTCTCTCTCTCTCTCTCTCTCTCTCTCTTACTTATGCATAAACATTCATTCTCTACGCTGCATTGCAATACGTCTCTAAAGCATCATCACATTTTGATTTCCGTAACTTTTCAGTTTCATATTTTTTGGATTTACTCCCCTTTGCTAAAGAAGTTTCACTTCAAAAATGTTAAAAATTTGGTTAAAAAAAGTTCCTGTATCTCGACAACAGTTGGACCGCCACCTACCGAGCATAAACCATCTTGGTGACCCCATAAGGACAACAAAAAATGATCACAATTGGCTCAGCCGTTTTCGATTGATGAGCGTACATACATTTTTTGACGTTCATTTATATATAGATATCAGAGTTCGGAAATTTCGGAATATTGTTAATATTTATTGTTTATTCTTTTAATTTGTACTTAATTAATTAATTTCTTAGGAACATGTGGAAAGCGAATTAAATTAAATTTGGTATTTTATCAATGCCATATTATTGTGCAAGGTAAGTGAAGACAAATATTTTTAATAAAGTGAATTTTTAAATTGCTTTTCTTAGCCGAAGGAAATAGCAGCCAGTGCTCCCCATCTTTTAGTTATGTTAAGTTTTTACAATTTAAATAACTACAATAATAAATAAATAAATCGCCTTTCTATATGTATGTCATAATTTCTAACTGTCATCATCATCATCAACAACAAACTGCACACAAAGAAGAATAACAATTAATATCGGTAAGTAAACAAAAAGGGCAAAATTAAATGTAGTGCATTTCATACAATTTTTAATGTTTATTTTTTATTTTTTCATAATTTCTCACAAAGACCTGCTTCCAACTCTGGAAGAGTGAGAGAAGGCGACTGCACAAGAAGCAGGCTCTCAAAAGAAAGCACGGGAAGCTGGTCAAGGAAACATAGGAAGAATAGCGTTGAAAAAAACAAATTTTTTTTTTTATAATATTTAGATTTAAGTTGTAAAAAATGAATAAAATGTAATATTAATTTAAAATCTTTTTAATTTCAATTTTAAATTGAGGAGCTTCAAATTTCAGAAATAGCTAGTCCCTTTGGGACCGGTGCCGCGCAGGTGCGGAGCTGCGCTTATACTACTGGGTATGGTTGATTACACAGCACAACAAAGTAATCCGAACTTAAAACATAGCAGTTTTCGCCACAAACCTTGCCATAAAAAAAAAGACCAAAAATAAATGGCATGGTCCGCCACAAATATTTAAAAACGAAAAATAAATCACAAGGTCTTTTTTTTCATCACTTCACGCGCAATTTTTATTTTCCCCCCTTTGAAAATCATACGATGCAATATATGTATGTAATAATTTTGTATATTTTTTTCAAGTTTTCATTTTTTTTTTTTTGTACAAACTATTTTATTGTGTGTGTGTGTGTGTGTGTGTGTGTGTATGCTTTAATTTCTTTTGCATGTGTAGGCAGGCATATCTTCATGAAGATATATGTATGTTTGTAAAGTATGTGTGTATGTATGTGTACTCATATAAGTGTGTGTGTGTGTGTTGTGTACATCAAAAGTAAATGGGAAACACAAAATATTTATCTAGATTATGTGTTGGTACAATTGCCTTTCATTGGATTGTGTACAGTCGCTTTAGTAATTGTGTATGTACGTGACTGTACTAGTTGTTGTCGTTCGATAATTTCTTAGTACTCTCCAAGTATTTATTCATTTCCTCTATATCGGATAATTGCAGGAAACATGATGGAACGTAACAATAAGGACATGCACCATGGTCCTGTAAATAAATGGTGTTTTTATGGGCCGGGCAAGGTATACGCACACGGCCGGTAAAGAACTTGGAGTAGCAAAGACACTTATATATTTTCTCTTTGCGACGGCAAATGCAGTCCGGAGCAAAATCTTCATTCATTTCTGTCGTAGGATGGCTTAATATATAAATTAAAATATATTTATTATAAATTACAAAATAATTTAAATTTTTGCTCACCTTTATGCAAAAATTTAAGTCGAAAATGAAAAAAATTACTTTCTCGTTCCTTCTCTCGATGACACAAATTTTAATATCAAATTACAGATAAGTAATAATCTGACAGATAAAAGTTAGTTGTCAAAATATGAAAAAATGAAAAAACACGACAACTCTGGCGCGCGGCTCCAACCTTAGTAACTTTTCAAATACCGATATATTTACGATACTTTGTTTAATTTGTCAAAAAACATTTTTTCATTCATCATTCATTTTTTCTCACACAAAACTCAATAACGTAATTTATAATTTTTGAAAAAAATTTACACTTTATATTAAAATGGGAAATTATTTCATGAAAAACCGCAAAGGGTTACGTAAGGGACCCGTAACGAAGAATCCTTTTTTCAATTTTCTACGCGATTTTCGGGTGCGAAATTCTCATCTGACCATGTTGCAAGCATCGCGTGAAGGGGCCATAGTGTGGGGAAATATGAGCCCCAGACAAAAAGAAAAATATATACAAATGGTAAGTTGAACCTTTAGAAACAGGCATTTTTACATTAAATAAACTTATATTTCTTACTTATGTTATATTATTAATTTCGAACAAGGCCAAATTAGAAAAAGAAAAACAATCGCTTCACCCACGCCCACGCCAACACGCCATGAGGATGAGAAGTCGTGTCAACAGTCTTCAGACTGAATCAAGCTCTAGTAAGTTGGATTCAGTAAATTAAAGAGAACCTAACACTTTCTGGTTATGTCTTGTATAATTGGTAAGATTATGCTTCAGAAGAAGTGGTATATAATTCTATTCTACAATATATTTTTGATCTTCTTCTAAAGGCTTATCTAGATGCTGTTTAGTTTAATTCGTCACACATAATCGTTTGTTAAGATTGGTTAGTATCAACTATACTTTCGATAAAGTACAATATGTGAATTACTCTATATTATTGTTCTTCTTTCAAAGGCTTTATGTATTTGAAGAGCTTCGTTTCTGAAACTTTGTCGTTTTCGTATAATTGGTAAGGTGTTGGTAATTGGATATGCCTTAGAAGTTAGTTAGTGGTGTTTTGGTAAGTTGTAAATATTATCTGAGAAAGTCTGTATCACTAATAATAAGTTGAGTTTTGTATTTAGGATGACGTTACTTTTCTGGATAAAAAATTAACACAATTACAATACTTTTGGAAATCACTACGCACAAAATTTATGTGGAGAAGTTCGGCAATTTGTTTTGGTTTAAATTTGTAGTTAATAAAATTAAATTATTAAGTTCATTTAATGTGTTATTATTTATTTCTTTATTTACAGTTTAGGTGTAAGGCTACAAGGCCTTCATCTTATATACATATATATTATATTTTAAGTTTATTGTACAAAAAGCAGCAGATATTAAAAATGGCCTTAATCTTGTTAAGAAGATCTATAATTAATATTTTATTTAACATCAGTGATCTCTTATTACATATAAAATAAGTATTTATCCATAGATGCTAAGCTCGCAATCTGTGTGTTTCTGAGTATATACTTATAAGTGTTCAGTAAATAATTTGTGATTTTGACAACATGAGGAAGTTGGATATAGTCTATCCATATTCTATTGAATTATTCATCCGTCCATTCCCCTTTCTACGTATCTATTTATCACTTTTTGTGAATTTAAGTCGTCTCCTTGACGGAAGGATCATGTTTCAATGCATTCATCATTTTATTCATTCATCCATTTATCCAGTCTCGTACACCGAACCAGAAACTTCGAGATTCCTGAAGTGAACTAACGAGTAAGAAAATATTGTACATATGTGATAACAAAATTAATTTATAGGAATACAAGTACATATTGTATGTAACATCAGAAGGACAGTCCAACTGATCTCTTTATTTAATTATATCTTTCGAACATCTTCAGACGCCACAAGTATCTAGTGACGTCGAGATCGTAGACCATACCTATTTCTATCTCACTGAACCCATTTAAAATTTTTTGGAAAACTTAACGTCAGACGACGTTGTAAAAATTTCTTGAGGATTTGAAGACGAAATCAGAATTGAAGCTTCTGGATATTTATTAAAAATAGAATAGAATTTTATAACTACCATTAAATTTTACCAATTAAAGCAAAACTTACATTATAATAGACTAGAGAAGGTACTTCCAGAGCAAGAGATCAATCTACAGAAAATCAAACTGAAACTCATTAAAAAAACTTATAAAGGATAATCTTGTCATTGAGATTATGCTTACGAAGGTTGATCCCAAAGATTCTCAAAACATGTTTCAACAAATTAAAAAGAATTTTATTAAAAACAAAACTCAAGAGCTTAACTTAATAAAAATCCCCTTGTCCGATTAAAACCTAATACATGCTGCTGGTACTTGTAGTGAGAACATGAAAAATTGACGACTCCTATAACCTTATAATCAGAGATCGATAAAGCATCTTAAACTTAATCGGGACTTACCAAGAATCAGTTCACTCTGCCACTGATAACACTTCACTCCAATATCCAAAGTGGCATTAGTTCACAAAAAGCCTAATACGCCCCCATTTTAATATATGGTTACAATATAACGAAGCCAACATTATCAGAATTGATAATTTTATAATAAAATTAATCAGAAGACACATTCAAAGAAGCTTAGAATGTGAAGGAAACAGTATAATCAGAGCGCCATACTAAGCAAGCAGTTTTGTTCCGCCCGAAGCCTTTGTATGCCTAGACAAAAATCAACTAATACAAGAGGAACAGGGAATCCCTATAATATACCATAATTTTAGAAGAGCCAACACTAAAACTTTATATTATGTTTTTCCACCAAATAACAATCATAGGTTCGACAAAAGTCTATCAAATAAAGATATTAAGTTAAGTAAAAAATTTAACCAAAGCAAGCCCTGGTGGTGGGTGGGGCAGTTAAAATGTAAATAGATACTAGTTAATCGAAATTCTTAGTTCTATGTCTTTCTAATCTAACTCTTTTCCTGTATTTTTATTTAGTTTAAAAAAGTTAAAATATAAGTATTGTTTTTCTCTAGGCCTTTTCATTACAAATAAACTTTAATCTCAATACAAAATTTAAATTGTCATTTAAAAAAGAAAAATATCCGAAAAAAAATATTAATAATTAATGAAAAATAAATAGATACTAGAGAGGTCGTATAGGGACACTCTATGATATTATAATTAAGATACTAATGTTTGTAATAGTATTAAAATTATATTATTTAAATTTCTGTAAATAAACATATTAAAAACAAAAAACTGTTCTCTCTTTTAGCACGAATTACAAGACAACAAATTAGTAAAGCAGAATACAAAATATAAAAATATCGAAATGATCTGTGAATGGTTTGGTTTGCATATTTATTGTCTATACGAGTATGTTGAGAAATAAAAAAATTAAAAACCGTCAATTTTTGTGGCTATCTGAATAGGCAAATTCCCATACCCTCTTCCAGTCACCCACCACCCATTCCTACGGCACTGTTCTTATTATCATTATGTCCTATAAAGTTATATATTATATTGTATTTATATGTCCATCATGTGGTTACATCAAGCTATTACGTATATGTGAATCAGCTTCAAAAAGAGAATACATCTATGTTAAGATTATGGTAGTAGCGGAGGTCGATGGGGAGGTGTGTTAATAAGGTGGCCTCCGTTAACTACCGTTACAGCTCTAAATTTAAATAAATTTCTCCATTTTGCTGATTTTTATGAAAGAGCCAGAAATTACGAAGCCTAAAAGTATGCAACAAAAGACATCAGCAGGCAAACAAAGAAAGATTTCTCATGCTTTTATCGAAAGCTTAAAAGTATGCAACGATATGTTTGCACATGTTTTAATTTCATGATTACGACAAGGTCTACTTTGTACTAACTTTGTACTAAAGACTTCAAGTTTTCAGCTGGTGAAAGGCCACCTTTTTTCGATCTACTAATACAAGTTGTGCTGTGTTATTATAAATAATTTATGTCAATAGCTAACTGGACTGTAATCTTCTATTTTATTTTTCAAAAGCATAAAAGTTTGCTTCAATTTGGTTTCTAGCTTTGTATCTTGCACCATTTGGACTTTCGAAAAGCTCTTTGTATGGTAAAAGCTAATGAATGGCACACTGGGGCAGATTGCCAATTTTTTGACATAAATTTCAAGTAATCTGGCAAATTTTATGGACACCTAATTTATAGTATGTAAAAGACCATATAATGCCAAATTGCTGCAAATAAATGTTATTAGATTGACTCATTGAATAAGTGAATTGTTATATATTTTTTAATATTCACTTAGTAATCTAAGTAAATTATAAGCATTATCTTTGTATACATAATTTTTTGTTGGCATAGGAACTAAAGGCCGTCAGGAGTGCTTATTACCCACTTCGTACAGTACGATCCAACAGGTTTTCCATTTCGTTTACAATAATTGATTGGGGTGAGTTTTAATGAATTTCCGAGCGTTGTATTACCGAGCAAAAATACTGGAGCACTTCGGGGCTGAGGGTTACCAAAGAAAATAGTTGTTTTGCTCATTTGATTTGACTCCTTCGAAGTAAGAATATGTTCCTCAACTTATGTAAGTGGTGTATCTTTACTTTTTTCTTTTTGCCGAAACTGTTGTAACATGTAGAAGATATGCAGCTAATCTTTTGATAAGTCTATTCAAATATTTAGGACTGCCAAAAATATTTACGAATTTATTATACCAAATAGAATATTTAATAATACAAAAACACTTTTATTTCCAAAATAAATACAAATTTATACCACAAATTTGTACAAATGCTTTTTCTGTAGCTGTCTATGGTAAGTTATACAATATCATCCTCTATATCAAATATTTGTATGCTATATAACTTTCTCTATTAGAATTTTTAATTTGAATTATTTCTTACCTCCAATTAAATCATCCAATGTTGAATTGAACTTAGGTGGCAAAAAAAAAACATTTCTAATTTTCATAAAGAAGACCTTTTGTCTCAATTCGATATGCTTTCACTTGGGGAATGATAAAACCATTCCGAAAGTTTAAAGGCAACCTTTCTTAGATGTGTATTAGTCTGAGGCAATAGAACGCGGCCTGATTGTCTTGTAGCCACAATACGCCAATCATTAAACAACAGAGAAAATTAGCCGATATTTTATTTCCTGAAACCATCTTTCTTTATCATGTATCCAAGTGTGAAAAAAGTGTTTAAAAAAAAAAACGCAACTCTTGTTTGAAATATTTAATAATATTTTTTTAGTGGCAACATGTCATAAGTCACTTGTGACGATACGAAAGCATTTGTTCCATGGCAGTGGCATGGGAATCTATGACGACTACCAAGAACATGAAATTTAAGAAAATTTATTGACATTTGTAAATTAAATCTTCTTTTGACTTGTCACTCCGTGAAGAGTATAAAAAAAAGATTAAGATCTCAACTAGCTCAAGGTCTTAGTTGCTTCAGCTTTAATGTTGTATTTTAGAATTAAGTTTTCTATTATACAATAAATAAATAAATAAATAATCTTTTATCTCTCTCTCTCTCTCTCTCTCTCTCTCTCTCTCTCTCTCTCTTACTTATGCATAAACATTCATTCTCTACGCTGCATTGCAATACGTCTCTAAAGCATCATCACATTTTGATTTCCGTAACTTTTCAGTTTCATATTTTTTGGATTTACTCCCCTTTGCTAAAGAAGTTTCACTTCAAAAATGTTAAAAATTTGGTTAAAAAAAGTTCCTGTATCTCGACAACAGTTGGACCGCCACCTACCGAGCATAAACCATCTTGGTGACCCCATAAGGACAACAAAAAATGATCACAATTGGCTCAGCCGTTTTCGATTGATGAGCGTACATACATTTTTTGACGTTCATTTATATATAGATATCAGAGTTCGGAAATTTCGGAATATTGTTAATATTTATTGTTTATTCTTTTAATTTGTACTTAATTAATTAATTTCTTAGGAACATGTGGAAAGCGAATTAAATTAAATTTGGTATTTTATCAATGCCATATTATTGTGCAAGGTAAGTGAAGACAAATATTTTTAATAAAGTGAATTTTTAAATTGCTTTTCTTAGCCGAAGGAAATAGCAGCCAGTGCTCCCCATCTTTTAGTTATGTTAAGTTTTTACAATTTAAATAACTACAATAATAAATAAATAAATCGCCTTTCTATATGTATGTCATAATTTCTAACTGTCATCATCATCATCAACAACAAACTGCACACAAAGAAGAATAACAATTAATATCGGTAAGTAAACAAAAAGGGCAAAATTAAATGTAGTGCATTTCATACAATTTTTAATGTTATTTTTTCATAATTTCTCACAAAGACCTGCTTCCAACTCTGGAAGAGTGAGAGAAGGCGACTGCACAAGAAGCAGGCTCTCAAAAGAAAGCACGGGAAGCTGGTCAAGGAAACATAGGAAGAATAGCGTTGAAAAAAACAAATTTTTTTTTTTATAATATTTAGATTTAAGTTGTAAAAAATGAATAAAATGTAATATTAATTTAAAATCTTTTTAATTTCAATTTTAAATTGAGGAGCTTCAAATTTCAGAAATAGCTAGTCCCTTTGGGACCGGTGCCGCGCAGGTGCGGAGCTGCGCTTATACTACTGGGTATGGTTGATTACACAGCACAACAAAGTAATCCGAACTTAAAACATAGCAGTTTTCGCCACAAACCTTGCCATAAAAAAAAAGACCAAAAATAAATGGCATGGTCCGCCACAAATATTTAAAAACGAAAAATAAATCACAAGGTCTTTTTTTTCATCACTTCACGCGCAATTTTTATTTTCCCCCCTTTGAAAATCATACGATGCAATATATGTATGTAATAATTTTGTATATTTTTTTCAAGTTTTCATTTTTTTTTTTTTGTACAAACTATTTTATTGTGTGTGTGTGGTGTTGTGTGTGTATGCTTTAATTTCTTTTGTATGTGTAGGCAGGCATATCTTCATGAAGGTATATGTTTGTAAAGTATGTGTGTATGTATGTGTACTCATATAAGTGTGTGTGTGTGTGTGTGTTGTGTACATCAAAAGTAAATGGGAAACACAAAATATTTATTTAGATTATGTGTTGGTACAATTGGCTTTCATTGGATTGTGTACAGTCCCTTTAGTAATTGTGTATGCACGTGACTGTACTAGTTGTTGTCGTTCGATAATTTCTTAGTCAAGTATTTATTCATTTCCTTTATCGGATAATTGCAGGAAACATGATGGAACGTAACAATAAGGACATGCACCGTGATCCATCAAATAGGTGTTTTTATGTACCGGGCAAGGTCGACACGGCCGGTAAAGAACTTGGAGCAGCAAAGACACTTATATATTTTCTCTTTGCGACGGCAAATGCAGTCCGGAGCAAATCTTCATTCATTTCTGTCGTAGGATGGCTAATATATAAATTAAAATATTTTATTATAAATTACAAAATAATTTAAATTTTTGCTCACCTTTATGCAAAAATTTAAGTCGAAAATGAAAAAAATTACTTTCTCGTTCCTTCTCCCGATGACACAAATTTTAATATCGAAAGTTACAGATAAGTAAAGCAATAATTAGTTGTCAAAATATGAAAAAATCACGACAACTCTGGCGCGCGGCTCAGTTTGATATAACCCAGTGGACAAAATCTTTATAAGCGATATCGCGACGTAATCGGAAAATGATGATATGTATGATTAAATAAATAAATAAATATATCCCATTTCCCAATCACATTGTTTCTCCTGTAATTGGTGAGGAGCGTCTTCTAGCAAATTTGATCTTTGAAAACAACTTACTCACCCGGTCCTGACAAAATACCTACACAGTTGCGTCCTAAGTACTGTCCTGAGTGTTTATGTAAGCCGCTCCTGAAACTTTTCAATTTATCACTTCAGTGCGCATTTTTTCCTTCTATTTGGAAAGAATACATAACAAAGGTGACAAAGCTGACATTTACATTTACAGATGTATGTATTTAAATATTTCATTAGTAAATTTCAAGGAAGCCATCTTGACCCATTGTTTTTCAATCTTTTCATAAATGATCTACCTCTTTCCTTGAAATACTCTCGTGTTCTGATGTATGCGGATGATGTCAAACTCTGTCTATCATATATTAGATAACAAGAGGATCTAACCTCACTCCATTTTTGGTGTTTACGTAATCGTATGAAACCTTATTTAGCTTCTAATACAATAGACAATAACTCATTGGTGCGCGTTTCTATTTTCAGTAACCTAGGAGTCATTTTTTACCCTAACCATCAACCATCATATTACTTCAATTATTAATATGGCTAAGAGTATTTTCGGCTTTATTAAAAGATGGTCTAAAGAATTTAGTGATCCCTTCACTACTTAGATTCTTTTCATCTTTCTAGTCCATTCAGTACTTGAATACTGTTTGTGTGGCTTGAGCCCCCCCAATGTAAAAAGCATCAAGACCGCATTGAGTCGATACAGAAGCAATTCCTTCTCTTTGCACTTCGTGGTTTAAATTGGGACCCCAGTGTACGTTTGCCTTCACTCAATACTTCAGCAGGCTTCTTCTTAAAGATATCCCATCATTGAAAAATTGCCGAATAACTCTAGGTACAAGCTTTCTTCACAAACTTATTACTGGTAATGTTGATTCGTCAGTGCTCTTAAGCCAACTTAGTTGCTGTGTTCCTAGTCGTATAACTAGAAACTGTGTGCCCTTAGCAATAGGTACATGCACAGCTAACTATGCCCTACATTATACTTTACAAGTTTTATGCACTCTTTATAATAAGTTCTATCACGTCCTCTCGCCTGAGATCTCGCGCTCTGCGCTTAACACCATTGTCCTTCGTTGTCTTCGGGAATTGAAACAAACTGCTACTAGTATCAAGTGGACATCGCTCATTGCCTCACGCAACCCTTCCGTCCAGCTCGATTATATGTCTCTGAGCACAAATGGCTGTCAGGAGGGGCATAGCTTGTAAAAAAAAATTCCTCCAACGGGTCAGAGATGGGTTGATTTCTTAAATATCTTAAGATTAAAATTAAATAATTAAAATTTGTTGTCTAGGAACTTTTTATTTAACGAAAATTACAATATTAAAATTTTTATTGTTACGTAAATTTATGATGCAATGTAAATCGAAATTGTTATAATGGTAAATTTAGTATAACATTTGCGAGAACATTTCGGTGCCTGAGCATAATTATGGGTCGATCGGTCTGTGAAAAGAAATATTTTTTAATCCATAAGAATTCAGAATTGTTTTTTAACTTACTTTTTGTTACTGATGATTTTATTTTTCTCAGTTTGTTCCGTGGACAGTACCAGTTTCAATGGAAGTAATTCACCCAGACCAAATGTTATTATTACAGCCGACATGGCACAAAAATCGGCAAATTTTCTTATAAGCGGCATAATTTCTTGAAAATTTTTTCGCTCCGACTTTGTAACGCTCTTCACAAAAGTCGAATTTCGACTGATTGAGTTTGATTGTTTTCGCTTGGGGTAACTAGATTTCCAAAAATTTATAAAAATGTAAAACATAAATACGTAGTAGGTAGCAAATGCCTGCTACGACTGTAAATAAGACAAGATTAAATTAACATTGGTATAGAACCTATTGCTCAAGAGATTTCCCAATTAAACAGAGAAGTAACCAAAAATTAAGGTAAATATGTATGACTTGTATACAAAAATAAGATCAGTTGCATCTGCATTGTTTCCATAGGCATGTAATTGGATACTTACATAAAAGGCCAACTCTCTATTTACATGACTATGGTGAGGTGTCGGTTTATCAAGGGATAATGTAAGTTCAAATCACAGGGATAGATTAAGTAGCGTAGAAACATTTGAATAAGTTGAGTAGAAATTTTAAATCCAAAAGCCCTGTGCTTCTCTTCATACACAAGAATATTTATGTTCGGTAGACATAATATAACGGCAATGCCGAAATCGTAAACCCATCCAAGCAACGTGGAAAATTCACTACTTTACAAACAACAGAAAATTTAAACAGCCAAAACTATTATGCTTTATCCATCAGGAAATTACTATCCTCCAAAAATAATATTATATCTTAAATATAGAATAGATGAACAATTTTGTTGGTTCTTTATCCCTTTATATCATAAATGGATACAAAAATAATAATAAAACAAATATAATACAAATCAAAAGCAAATGAAAAAATATGTATAAATTGAATAAAATTATTTAAAGGGATTTGGCCGCGCTTTAAATTGTGTCATTTTACGTATTTCCTTCCAAATTGCAGCTTCTTGTTTCCTCGACTCTTCCTCCTCCTGTAAAAAAGAAATTCATTAATGACAAAAACCAAAAAAAGATAATATTTCTAATAAACTATATATTTGGAAGAGGACTTGTTATGACGTTGCTCCAAAAATAAGAAGGAATTCGTAGAAAACTTGATTCAAAGTCTAAATTAAGAAACTTCAAACATCTCAAAACAAAATACTTAAAACTATCCAACAACGTGTTTGCACTAAATCGTGTCAATGTTAACATTTTCAAAGATAAAATCTTTTTTATATAATCAAAATTTGAACACCCGTAATGGTGCCTTTTAGATCTAGACTTAGGTTAGTTCGAAAAAGACACAGACTCTTAGTTGTAAGTGCCCTAACTTAAAATTTCTTCAGCTCCCATAATTTTCCTTTGTAATTAAAGCTATATAAACAGTAAAAGTCTCTATTCACAAACTTTTAGTAAGTTTAAATAAATTTGTAATATTATTGGTATTAATAAATCTTACAGACTTTGAGAAACAGGTCATAAAAATATAATTTGTGTCTTCATTGCTTATCATCACAACATTACATCCTATTCTTTGTTCTGATTGTAAAAGAATTTTTCACCTAATTTAAAGAACCTTTTTGTATCGTTTTGTGGGCACAGTGCTGTTGGGTCTTCTTAATAGAAAAGTGGCTTGAAATTCTTTTTTGTTATTGGCCACATAAAAAATCTGTTTAGTTCTATTCAGTTGGAACAATATTGCCGTTGACATTATTCCTAGCATAAGCTGAATTACTTAGTTGCTATGAGATGATGCATATCTTGCATATGGTGGTGGCAAATCGATCTTAGTCATTGCTATTGAATCTTCATCCGATGAAGTTGCACTGTCGCCATAAAAACGTGGCCCATAGTGAGTTATTTCAATGTCACCATTCTTTATGTTATCATTTTCCGAGTCATCATCATCATCCTCATCATCATCATCAGAACTATCTGGCGTCTTCACTTTAATAGAAGAGGCAGCAGCAGCTGATATCGATATTGATGACGATTCTGCATTATTGTCCATTGGTGTTAAGGTAGCAGCACCAGCACCAGCACTATAACGTACTATAACATCACCATCTAATTGTGATTTATTTGCACTATTCTTATTCAAATGCTCGTAACAAGTTGTGCATACGCGCACCGGTTTACGGCTTTGCTGCGGCAACAAAAATTTCTTTGACGAACATGATCCACAGACAACAGATCCACAATTACGACAATGATGCCGTCGTACAATCATAGTGAATTGTGTCTTCTTGCAATGCATACAAATGGTTGCCTCTGCATCTGGTACCCAAACAGCAGCATGTTTCTCAACAGGTTTCTTGCCACTTTTACGCAGTAAATCTTTCACACACCTGTCGATGTGAGTCATCCATTCTTGTTTCTCACAGTCTGTTGTCGCATAAACAATAAATGACTTGGTTTTTGTTCGTATCAACCAACCATTGCAATATTGCCCATTGTCTTCGATAGATTCAAGTGAGATTTCCTCCAATGGTATTATATGTTGTTTATTGTATTTCTTCTTGCCAATGAGAACATTGCCATAGACAAGTATATCGTTGAATAGGAAGAACTGACGTGGCTTTGGACGTTTGCGGCATATTTTTGTTAAGACTCCTTCACCAACCAGCACACGTCCCGGCACTGAAAGTGTTACACCAGACCGACCAAAGCAACTATCGATCAAAGAGATGCGTTGAGTATTTGCTTCAGAATTAACCAAACGATCAACCATCTTGATGCTTTTGGATGATGATGGGTTAGCAAAAATAATTACAGGCTTATGGAAAATAGCAAAGGTTCCAATTAGTTTTTTCCAAACCTAAATAAGAAAATAATTTTTAGTTTTACGCCTGAGTTGTGTTAAACTTTCTTGTCTGCTCTTGTTTAGCTTTTGACATTTGTTTCGATTATATTTTGATTTATGATAAA
Organism: Amiota minor; assembly: GCA_037043295.1. NCBI lineage: Eukaryota > Metazoa > Arthropoda > Insecta > Diptera > Drosophilidae > Amiota > Amiota minor. The sequence continues at coordinate 334,273 of JBAMAW010002204.1, forward strand.
TTTTAAATTGTTTCTATTTCTATATATTTATGAAGCCCAGAAAGGTATTGCTATGAGTTTAGTGGGATTAAAATCACCCACTATGAGGTGCACCCATCAGTTTAAATAATTTATTCTGAGCGGTACATCGAACAATTATACCCTTTGAATGATGCCATCAACCAGAATAAACAACACACATTTATGGTAACCTGTCAGACCTTCCGGGACCTTGGTTCGCAACTAACGTGTTTATACCCGTAATGTGGTCCTAACACTGCTCTTTTAGATTACTTAGTTGGTATTAAATTCAACACACTCGTCTCAGTATTTTGTCAATAGTAAGAAGTGATTCTACGAGACGCTTCATTAGGAAATTTTCTTCGAAATGGCAACGCATTGTCATATACTCGTATGCTAACTTTTAACTATGCGTATAATAAATAAAATATCATGTTAAAAGTTGCAAATCGTCACTAAACAATTCATTAAAATAAACCAACTAAACCAAATTAACTTTCTCCTTTACAAATAGGTGACTATTGTATTATGGTATAAGTTCCAACTAGTCATTAAGTTTGTTATCAACTTAAGTAATTTCTACCTGTTTCTTCTGATCCTCGTGTGCCTTTTGGATAGTTGCATTATACTCACGACGCAGTTGTAAGCGATGTTCTGTAGCTAGCCGGAATGGTTTTTGATCCACCACGGTTGGCTCAGGAAGCTTTGGCTTAAAGGGTTCGTCACGTAGATAAGCAACAGAGCGTGGCTTGGGTTTTAGATTGACTTTCTGCTTTTCGGATTCCTCCTCTTGCTAATAGATTGAAATTAGAATAAAAATGTTAATATTTATTCATTTCATTTAATTAAAAACAAACCTTTTGCTTGCGTATTTCCTTGTGGGTACGCCATGTCTTCAATGTCAGAGGAGTTTTTGGACATGTGACAGCGTGAGCGACAGGACGCTGCATTGTTTTTGCATGACATACTTTAAAATTTGGCATTGGTCGACTATGGAATTCGCGTGATTTACGTTCTTCCTCATCGCGCTTGCGCAACGCATCCTCACGTTTCTGCTGATAGATATCCTTAAAGACATAGGCTTTCGGGGGAGCTGCTACAGCAGCAGAACCACCACCAGCTGAGGTTGTCGGACATTGTTGTCCTTTAAATGTAGCATGCGTAGACCACTCAAGCATTATATTCTTCTTGGCCGATTGCTGATTTGTTATCGTGATGGCTTCTATTTCGTCGCCCACTTGAGCAATATCATTAACAATATTATTGTCCCTAATATTCTGTTTAGCATCGTAATAACCATCACCAGTATCTTCGATTTCCTTGAGTGTCCTTAAATCTGAGGGTAGTATCGACTTACGCGGTTGAGATTTTTTATTTTTTGAATCCTTTGTCTTGTCTCTTGCTGCAGATGCGTCCAAAGAATTTCTTGCATCTGCATCATTCAACCTGTGAATTTATTGGTTCTTTGTTCTCTTTGTTTGGTTTAAACTGATATACAATAGTCTCCTCTTCCACCACGTCGCATATACCATTTTCATTATCGAATTTTTCATGTTTAAAATGTTTTTTGCTGCGCAAGTAAATAAAATAATAAATCATAATTCATTAAACTCATTAGGCCAACAAAAATTTACCAAAAAAATTTTGTGAATTATCGAGTTGCAAATTGCCAACATCGATGTCGTCCCAATTAAATTTCAATTCGGTTTTTATATTTAAAGTATTCATTCGTTACAAAACTATGAAAATGTTAATCAATGAAATGAAAGAAAAAACAAACAATATTTATAAGAATAAATTAAAAATGCAATAAACAATTGTATCGAAGCCAAATGAGATAAAATGTGGCGCTTGCTCTTTTTGAATGTTCCGTTCGAATTGTGGCGAATGGCAAGGAAATGAAGGAATGTCAATACAAATATGACATCGCTCTTATTCTTGCATCAATTTCCCATTTACATGTTTTTGTGGCATTTTGGCATTCACACATTCTTGTGTCAATTTGCCAGTCTTGTCGATTATCGATAAGAATTTGTTAAGTTATCGGCTCGACTATTGAAATGTTTTATCTCTTCGGTTTGTATGGAAGGAATTTTTAAATTACCGCAAACAAAATGTTTTTTAAGCCTGGTAATTGACATAATCCTTCAGCCTGGTGGACTGTCTGTTGCTGGCTTCAGGATTTCTTATTTTATCATTGGGATTTGCAAGTCAATTCACTGTACACCTGCAGTCCTCCGTATTAGCTTGCCCTGAGACTTCTGGAGAATTTCCAGGTTTTAGTTGTATTTTTTAATGTTTTCAGCTATGAGTTTATTCAGCATTATTATTATGATAATTTAATGAGGATGAATTATTTATTATTCCATCCACCATTGTCTTTTCCATTCACAATGAATTTATATTTTTTTTATCATAACAATAATCCCACTACAAGAAACAGCTAGCATGGATCCCAATTGAGATTTTCATCTGTGCCGGAGGCATACATTTTCCTTTAATTCTCCTGAAATGTTCAGTGATTTTTCTATGTTAATTCCAATTTGCAGTTTTTGTTAAACAGTTTTGCCCTTATAACATAAGGAGACATTATATTATTAATGTACAAAAAGGGAGAACAATTGAAGCCCAGGTTCAATGAAAACCAGAAAAGGCCGTAAAAACAAAAAAGACCTTCACTTACAGTAAGTTCTTGGTTGTTAAGAGCAAGGCCTCTGCCAAAGTATACGGCTGTCAAACAAGAATGTAGCTAAGAGAAGCGTTATACGCAAGGCAAACACATCACCATGGGTAAATAAATCACGAAAGCCTAATGAGAAATCATTAACACGTAGCATACGGGACCCTGAACAAAGCTAAACTACAATGGCAAAAAATCGAATCCTCAATAGAATCATACACTACTGGTGAAGATCAGTTATATACTGATGGAAGAGCGATCTTAAATCAATGGATTCTCAGATGATGAGGGCTAGAAGAATAATCAGTTAAATTTTGTTTTTTAGCAACTACTTTTGGAAATTGCTACGCATAAAATTTTGAGTGGAGGAGTTCAGTTTTTAAATTCTTCATTCCAAATTAAATTATGGCAACATGATTATCTTTCAAAGGTCCTGCAGACTCTCAAACCAGAATACCTGCCCTTCTACCACTTATACAATCTCACAGCCTATCATCAGTGTATTCAAAAAGAGTTTTCTTTCCATTGCAAGGACCTTCCACACAGATTTCAAGCATTACAAGTTGTAGTAATGAATAGTAAAATGCCCATATAGATAAGTATATTGATTCAGTTCACTGGAGCCTCTCCAATTCGGTAATGAAACAATCATATTACTCATATAAGATTTGTAGATCAATATTCATAAATTGCAATCAAATAGAAATTTCAATTTTTTGGTTCTTTCTTTACATTACAATTTTTATTATTATGTAAGTAATTATAATGCTGTGCCATTCTATTGTATATAAGTATTTTATAAGTAATAATAAAAATAAAATAAAAACACTTTCCTTAATCATCAATCAACATCATCATTGTGGAATCTTTTTGCTTAATTACGATAAATATATTGCCTTTATGCTTGTATCTGTGTATGTGTCCATTGATATTTATAACTATGACAACATTGCATCGATCAATTGTTATATACATGTATCTACATACAAGTATTTTATACGATTTCATATTTGTCAACAAATAATGTAGTTTCAGTTGAATATTTAACTGAAGCCTCGTTATCAACTTGGACAACATCTGTCGCACTAATGGCAGCATATGGCGTCTTTGAGATCAAGGACACTTGCAATGGGAACAAGTCACCGGGTATTGATGCACTAGATCCATTCGCGTGAATCATCAATTATATGTGCCATCATATTCAGCAACCGATGGTTGAACATTCATACTGCAATTGAGTTGACATCACAATTTTGTTAATAAACAGATGTGTGATAAGATTGATTGTGCTTAAACTTACGGCAATGGTATGATAATGATAACATCTTGTAATTCCAGTGTGTTGCCTCAAGTTCTATTCGATGTTGACATCGCAACCGCCTTCACCATTATCCGATGGCCAACAATTTACTACGGAGTACAATTTAAAACACAATAGAAAAGAAGAAATGTTTAGGCACAGTTTAAGATCGTAATTGATTTTTGTATCATAAGATTACTTGTTAATGGTATAGCTGATTCATCTTGGGTGACAAAACGCCATTTGAGCACACCCACATCAGTGTTCAATGGGTATGGCTTTGTGGGATTTTTTAAGCCAATAATTGAACGAGATTTAAACAATTCCTTATCGACATTTGGATGTGTTTGCAATTGTATACCATGTACATCATTGTTGACCAATTGCACTTTGATGCGACCCATATTTTCATCGGTAATTCGTAATGTCAAAAGACCAGATAGTTCAAATTGTTGTAGGCCACCATCGCGACCCAAACGTACAACCAATTTATCTTCCAATTTCAGATGTACACTATACAAAAAATATAAATAGAGATTAGTATTCTTGACTAATTAGATTGGGTCTACTATAAACATGATATATTTTTCGATATTCATATACCTTTCTGTATGCACATCAGCAGCAATTTTTGCCTTACCCACCGCACTAGCAGAAGCAGCCGAACCACCAACAGTAGCTGGTGTTAAATTAGCAATTTTTTCACCTTCATTCTTTAATTGATCAACAAAGCTGTCAACATCTTTTGATTTGCCACCCAGTTTTAAGGCATTGCGTGATGATGGTTTCCTTTTTTTTTTGGAAAGACACAATGATTAATTTAAAGATAAACAAATATTTAAAATTCACTTACTGAGTTTTTGATGAAGCCATTGAGTTATTGTCAAGTTCAATGATGCTACCGCTACCACTGCCAGTACCACTGTTGCTGTTATTTCCACCAAAGCCATCCGAATTAAAGCCACCGCTGCGTGAAATACTACTAACGCCGCTGCCAATACTTGGACCGCCACGTTTATTGTTTTCCATGCGTTGACGTTGTAATTCTTTGGCCTTTTCACGCATTTTTTGACGTGCATCACGTTCCTGCGATTGACGCACTGCCTGATAGACTTCTCCTCATGCGAATCCATTTCGACAAACGTTTTTATTTGCGCCAAATTAACACTTTCCCTGTAGCCCAGAGCTACAATTTCATCGAACGCAAATATCAAATTAAAGGCATTTTCTAAAATTTCTTTTTCATCCAAGGAATGGCAGTACTCAGGTATCTAGGCATAGAATGAAAATATTGTTTTTGTTTTTAGATTTTCTCTCTTGACTTGACTTGTGACTTACCACTTTCGAAAACAATCGCAATGTTTCGAGATCTTCAAGTATATTACTCGCTTTTGTGGTTATTAAAAGCATATAAAGCTTCTCCAATGGCTGATAGACATAACGCACGGAATCGGTTTCAACATAAGTGTGTTGCTTGCCCGGCGACATCAATTTCGGAAACGCAGCCAGCAAACCCTCAATTCGTGCCTTTGTCATCTCAACAAATTGACGTGACAGTATGACTGCATAATAATTTTAATGATAATAACCAAACACAAATGACATTAGTTTTAATATGAGAAGAATTATTATAATAATAATAATATAAATTTATACATATTTCTTTCTTACCTTTCCCATTTTTTGTGCAAACAGCTGAAGCAATGAGAACCTGGAATGATGATAAATAGCAAATAATCCAATTGTATTAATTTCTAACATTTCAAAAACTTACCATATTCACTGAATCTCGAGATAAACAATTAACTACTTTTTAATTAATTTTTGCAAACAGAACAAAATAATAAATAATTAAATAGCGTAGCTGACGTGTTCGTGTTTGTGGCTTTGTAATGGAAAAAGTCAACGAAAGCAAAAACGACGAACGGGTGTCCACTGAGGTATGATTGGCAGCACTTTCAATCTATACATGAGAATGCACTTGAAAAATGAATTTAGTTGGCCATAATTGCAAAGAAAAAAATAATAACACAAGAACAGGGGTCAGTGCTTGCTGCTGGTGAGTTTGAGTTTGTTGTTTTGCAATTTTACAACACTGATGCCTGATATCGCATTGTACGAAAGGCAATAAATATTAAAACGGCGCCAACCACTCATAACAAACAGAACATAGTGATTTTTAATTAATTTAATGTTCGCTTCAAAATGTGTACAACTCAAGGGAAATTTGTGTGCTCGGATTGGAATAAAGGAATCAATGATCGTCATAACTTTAATTTCCATTCAAGTGCATACTATGTGGCGAACCTTTCAAGAGGAAACAAATCCTTACCAATTACTAAAGGACATGTGATGGCAACGTACCAGTCTTGTAAATAGTCTCTTATAAATAAAAATTTAGTATAATATTTTACATATTTTATTTAAGTATATTTCACTCAATTTGTAGCCAAAGAATGCATCTCTCTCAAGCTCTGAAAGGTATGCATAATCTTCGGATGCTGCTGCGATGAATGAAATGAACCAGGTGATGGTGATGGATCAAATGACAGCACTGAGTAATAACATATTTCTACTGGCATTTCAAATCAAATTTTCATGATTAGAAAGCGCTGTGAAAGAGTGTCAAACATGATGATTGTGAAAATGTTGTGGGTAAATCCAGGGAATGAGTGAGTACAATGGCTCTTGTTTGTTAGTCGATGCTCACAATAATGTCAACAAATGATTTACGTAGAAACATATGATGTATGTAACATGTTTCTTAGTCTGCCGTAGTTGTTGATTGTTTAATTTCATTGATCATTTTTTTAGGTATTTAAATTTGACTCCACCGGTAAGATTATTTAATTGATTTACAAGATTCACTGATTATCTTTCTTCTATTTCAGCAGACTTAAAACTTGGCAATAAAGGATATATTGTAATCTCTACACATAGTTTAAATCAACGAGACAAAGCAAGTAAGACGGAACTGTAGCATTGGATAGAATAGGATGAACGCGCTGCACACCACATGGGCTAGTTCACCCAGTTTGTTCTAAGCTTACCTTATCGGAATAGAAGATCATAATAATAGCATAGGCTAACACCAGCATTGTTCTCCGGTTCCTTACCAAGTCAAGGTGGCAATCCAGCAAGGGGGTGCAATTCTAATGTTCTTATACATAATGATGAGACCGAAAACATTTGCTTGAATGTTTCTACAAGTATCGATAAGACAGCAGCATTAATAGTTGGAACAAGTAAACTAGAAGTAGCAGACTCATCAATGAGTGACACAACGAAACAACTAAACTAGAATTACAGTTGTATAGCCTGGTTGCCCACAACAATAACATTAGCAATGAATTTTTCATTATTCCTTTTATTTGTCCAAGCCTTTGGTGGCTCTTATGGCAGCAGCGGTCAATTCTATCAACTACCACCAGTATTAGTAATTGGAACAATATGCTTCAAACAAAATTTGTATTCTCATTGAAAATAAAAAAAAAATAAGCAAATTGAAATGGATAGCAAATGCTACAAATGACGATCAACAAAATCAACAAATGCTTTAACAATGTTCCACCAACGTTTTTGGACATGGTGCAGGTGTGTGCGGATCTTCTTCCCGGAAACACATGACATCAGCAGTCATCTAAGAACCAGTTTAACTAGCCGCAAAGCTGTAATCTCCTCTCCTCCATATTACAATAGCAATCTACGTAGTCGATATCATCTTATGTTCCGTTCGCTGGAATATAACTTGTACCATATTCTATTCTCTTCATATACAATATGTATGTAGGTATGTATGTATTGTCTGTATATCTATTTAATTTCTTGAAAGTAAGTGAGATAGAATGCATTAATATTAGAGAAAGTAGAAGAAGAAACATTAACATTTCCACGAATTTCCTATGTTTCCTATTTATGTTTCTTCCTAAATGTAAATTTGATATCAAAGAAAATACATATTAATCACTTCAAGTTCTTCTTAAATTTAGCATTTAAATCTAAAGACTAATTCGAAATCTCAAATTGAAATTTATTACATATAAATTATTTACATAATAGTCATTCAGTTTTAAAGAATTTAAGAAGTTTTTAACAAACACCATGTCTTGTTGGATGTGTGCATGTGTATAAAATAATACATCGCCCTTTACTCTTTAAGGTATAATATATTTGAGTTAGGTCAAGGGTAATGAAACTATAGGGCCTTTTCCATCCATCAGTTGCTTTGCATGCTAAGCCCTGTTATCTTTTTAGTTGAAATTTATAATAGACACTTCATAATATTGTATTATTCTAAAATTTATTTATTTGTTTTCAATTTGTGTCTCCTATCTTCATGGTAATGTGCACATAAGAAATGTGTGTGAGCTTTATTAAGATCAAAATAAAAGATTTGATTTGAGATTTTTCCTTATCTATTTGTATATAGTTCATAGATTTGTATCTATAGTAATCCGAGCGTTCCGAATTTTAAAAAATAATTTGCTTTCATTGAAGTTTCTTTCTCATTATTTCTAGTGATAATTGTATCTTAACTTAAGAACATATAGAATTTGTGGTACATAAAGATATTTGCTTTGTAAAGGTTTCTATGGGTTTACCGTTTACAATAATTCAGGGACCTTCAACTTAACATATTACAACTTATTAACGACTGATAAAAAGAAATAACTTGTGCATAGTTTCAGATAACTAATAATTTAGAGAATACTAAAAGTGTCTAATTTATATTCACCAACCATGTAAATTTCAAGATCCTAGTATAGTTTTCATACAAACCCCGATTCAAATTCATGTTCTTATTAGACAAATGTTTTTTATTTTCTACACTTGCAAACAGAAATTTGTATAGTATGTTCACAATGTTCACAAACCATGTAAATTTCAAGATCCTAAAAATACTGGATCGCGTATCTCCCATATAAAGAAAACATTTAAATTTAGGTTTTTATTGGATAAACATTTTTCTTTTTCTTTTTATTATCGTGTTGAAATTTAGAAACTATTAGTGTCTGACCCATATTCACAAATCATGTAAATTTTAAGGTCCTAAGATTACTAGATGGTATAGCTCCCCATACAAACCCCGATTCAAATTCATGTTTTTATTAGGGAAGCTTTTTTCTTTTCTGCTATATCAAACAGAAATTTGAATGGTGTAAGTGTCTGATTCATATTCGCAAACCATGTAAATTTCAAGATCCAAGTATTACTGGATCGTATAGCTCCCATACAAACTACGATTTAAATTCATGAGCTTTTGTTTGTTTGTTTTTTGTATTATGGAGTTGAAATTTAGAAACTATTAGCGTTTGACTCATATTCACAAACCATGTAAATTTTAAGGTCAACGGATAACTGGATCGCATAGCTCAAATACAACCCCCGATTCAAATTCATGTTTTTATTAGAGAAACTTTTTTGTTTTCTACATTATGAAATAGAAATTTAGATAATATAAGTGCCTGATCCGTATTCACCAACCATATAAAATTCAAGACCCTAGGATTACTGGATCCTATAGCTCCCATACAAACCCTGATTCAAATTCATGTTTTTATTAAAGAAAGTTTTTTGTTGTCTGCGTTATCAAACAGAAATTTGGATGGTATAAGTATCTCATCCATATTCACCAATCATGTCAATATCAAGACCCTAGGACTATTGGGTCGTATAGATCTCATACAAATATTTCGATCTCAATGTTGAAATGCAGTATGAATAATGACTTTACTCTAAACGTAAGTCAAATCGATAATGTAATATTTTTGTAGGTTCAAAACCTTGAAGCTTCCGCATAGCCGAAAATAACCTTATATTTTTGTTGTTGTTTTGTTTTTTTCTTTTGTAAGATTAAAAACATCTCTTAAAATTTATTACAAATATTCAATTAAATTTCTGCTGGAATTCTTAATCGAATCATTTCTTTTAATTTTTTGTTTCTTTCAGTAATTTAAAGGTTCTAACATGAGAAAAACTTCCACTTAAATAGTATGGTTTATAAGTATATTGGCTGCGTATTCTTGTGGAGTGATTTCGCCGACTGCGACAAATGTTCCAATGATAGAAAAAAAAAATGATATTGTGTAAAATTTCATTTTAAAATTAAATCATTAAAAGTGCGGCTAAAGTGACAATTGTCTCAGAATGTTGGTTATGAAAACTTATGTTTGGTGCAGTATAGCGTTTTGACTACTTGATGCATTGGGCTAACTAAAACTCGGAGAACCTAAACTATACTTTAGAGGAAGCCAACTTCGGTTAAACAATCGGATCTATATTTTACAAACAAGATTAGACATAATGTTTTCCCAGAAACATGACGATCTGTTGTAATGCTTGGCTTCGACTGCTCGAATTTACCTGCATGACGGAACTTACCGATAGCCTACGTTATCTGGCAACTGTACAGGGTCTAGGTACAACGACAAGGTGTCAATTCAGTAAAGGGGAATATAAAATCAAAGTAATTAACAAAAATGGATTTCAACATCATTATGCTCATCCATCGCATCAATAACATAATCATTATCATACAAGTACCTCCTCTACTTAGAAATATATAGAAGGAAAAGTTGCAAAACACATATTTAGGCAACATACTGCTAGCAACAACAAATTTTACTTTGATATTTTGAAATGTATAGAAACATGCAAAACATACTCGTACATACATTCGCATGTACCGCACTAATCAATTTACATTTATACATGTGCACATGTATGTTTATATATATTTTTATATATGTGTGTGTGTATTAATGCAAGGAAATTCTATATAGCCCGCTCCTGGTTGGTTGTTGCTTGTTGACTGTTTTGTAAGGGCGAATGCTATTATCACACATATACTCACAGGTACACACACAATCACAATATAAAGGCACTTCCATACTACACATACTACAACTACTAATTCTGCTGCTGTTACTGCTGCTGCTGCTGCTGTTGCTGCTGCTGCTGCTGCTGATATCAGTAATAAACAATGTTGTGTAGTACAATACAAGTATGTGAACTGATGATCATAGGCAGGCACAACAGCAACAACAAAAAAATTATATTGTTGTATATAGTATATGATATGATATATTAAATGACTGGATGAATTATGAAGAGCGTTAACAGCGCTGCAGCAGCAGAGTCACAACGGCAACAGCAACAGAGCCACGACCATCAACAGCAAAGCAGCAGGTCAATATTCTGTTATAAAACAGCGTTACTCTCACACCAAAATTGTCATTCACCGACAGTTTCTAAACATTAAAAGACGTGATTACATATTTTGAATTCTCAAAAATAAGAATAATTGAACAAAATATTAGGCAACTAACTAACCACAAAGCATCGCATCGCAGGAATCGTTGCATATCTATCCATCAACATAATCAACGAGATCCGTAATCAATCAATTGTTTGTTATATAGTCAATTAATTGTATCTTGTATCCTTGCCGGCATATAATTTACAAATCGACTGACGACAAACGCTTACGAAATTCGTCCTGAATTTATAGTAAATTTCTTTGATTTTGTAATCAATCAAAAGTGTAAAGCAAATTAATTCATTTAAATTTTTAAAAATCAAATCAAATCAATTCATTCAATAAAATGGCATTCACACGTGATCAATTACAAACCGTTACCAACGAGAAATTATGCAAATCGGAGACAATTAAACTCCGTAATAAACATATTGGGTATGTATTAATTATATTTATAAATCAAAATTAACCAAAAAAAAATATAAAAAAAAGAAAGAATTCTATTCGAAAAGGAAAATCTTTAAGAAAAATCTTTAACAAATCATACTAAAGAAAAAAAGAAATAAAAAAAAGAAGAAAAGAAAAGAAAAGAAAGCAAAATGAAAGCAAAAGAAAATCACGACGCCTTTAGAAATTTCATTGTCAAGGTCAAGTGCAACTTGCATCCACCACCACCACCCAGATACCAGTGCACTGTGTCTCATTTTGTCTGCTATTCAGTTATTTTGCTGCTAATGATGCCAACTGATGCAATGACACAAGTGCCCTCTCTCTTAATATTCTTTTATACTTTCTATTGTGCGTTCCTTTCGTTTCGTTTCCTTTGCCTTGCTTTCACTTCCTTACAATGATTTTCTTCAGTCTCATGCTTTTCTTGCTTTTGTTAAAGCTTCACAGAATATATTCTTTTCAATTTCGTTTGACAAAATACAAATTTAAATTTACTTAAAATATTTAGTTTAGTAAATAATGAACGCTTAATTCTTGGGGGAGTCCCCAGCAGTATGCTTTTTCTGTTGTTGTCCTTATTTTGTGGTGGTGTTGAGAGAAATATTAATAAACAGGATTTGATTAATTATTAATTATTAACATTTATATTATTCATTTTTTATTATTATTATTATAATTTTTTTTTTTTATTAAATTTAGCCAAGCATGCCAATTGTTTTATCGTTCAGATCCATTGAAAATTGTTTGTGGACAAGGTCAATACATGTTCGATGAAGAGGGAACTCGTTATTTGGATTGCATCAATAATGTTGCCCATGGTAAGTGATGAACTATTATTCTATTATATTAGCTATTATGGCAAATTATTTAAATTTTTATATCCTAGGACATTATAAGTACTAGAATATGCTAAGTTTTGAATAAATTCAATATAAATTTCTTTATTTTCCGATTTATTCATTTAAATTCATAAATAATTGACAATTTTTGTTGCTATTCAAAAATATATACGCATATGTAAATATTATATAGCTTAGATAAGACTTGTCTCAAAAAGTTCCGAAACAATAAAATTGCTTCAGTCAATGAGCCATCATCATCACCATCACCATCATAATCATTATACGAAAACAGAATTGTATCTCTCTCTTCATTCACGAAACAATTTCAAGGTTTAATCTTTAAATTTTAATTACATTAAATTTTCACAGGCCCCGATTCGTAGTATCAGGCCCCGGTTGTGATGATTTGATTTTGTTTCCCTTGCAAATATATCAAATATATAGCAAATTCCATTCTATTTTGATTAATTGAAATTTTGTGTGGTTAATGTTGTTCGTCATTTCATTCTTCCTAGAAGGTGAGGTGATAAGGATTTACATCCATACTTCCTTGCTTTGCTTTGATTATTAACAGTAACAGAAAGAAAATAAAACTTGCTTATAGCAGCATAACAGAGAGATGCTGCTATTAACAGAGTAAAGAGCAAAGTTTAACAGAGCAGCACAACATTGCAATTAGTAAAACTGTTAAGAAGTAAAAGCATACTTACTACTTAGTATGGATGCACTTGACATGCGTGTGCATTGCTGAAATCAACAATGAAAGATGAAAGATAAAAGCTAGACAAAAAGAGAAGTGAAGTGAAAAGAAAAGATTACAAGAGGGAAAGGAGATATTGAGAAATGGAAAATTAATAATTCTGAAACAAAACAAAGTATAAGGGTATTGCCCGGCAGGTCATTTGCATATCATATTTTGGTTGTTTTTAAATTTTTGTTTTTGGTTTCTTAATTCATTTTTTTTCTTTCTTGTTATTGTTCATTTTTTTTGTTTCTGGTTCTTATGAATTTATCATTAAAATACTGTTAAAATTTTTTTTAAATTGTATTCTTAAAATGAAAACGAAAACAATGACAAAAATAGGCTCACGTGTTTACCAACCAACATTTCTTCTCTGTAATTGTGCGTGGCTTTTATTACAGTGCTGCGCACTTAAAGAGCTACGTCATAAGTCATAATAAAATGCGCAATAATCCTAACCCCATAGTATTCTATAACACACATCCCATGTCATCCAATTCAGTATGTACATACATACATATACTTACGAAAATGTAATTTTGTTATAATCGAGATTTTGTGCGAGATTCTGTTATCAAACAGGCAAACAGGCACTTGAAACCTACCTCCTCAGGCTTGGTTGGGTATTGGGGTTATGAATTGATTTAATAATAATAATAAAAATTTATTTCATGGAAATTTTTTATTCATTTTCACTTAATATGCGCGAAGGGGAGGGCGACTTTGATAAGGTGTTATATTATTTAGTATATTTATTTATAGCTTAAAAATGCTATAAACATAGATCTATCTATTTTTTTTTTTCTTTTAATAATATTGATCTTAAGTATTAAGATAATAATACCATAATAATTAATAATCCTAGCACAAAAAAAAAGAGCAATAAACTCAACATGTTTTAAAAACAAAAAAAAAAATATAATACCTGCATATTTACTACCTGCGTCATGTCATGTTATACGCGTACTAAGTAGAAGGAACAGTAAACCAATAACATCAATCATAATTCATCTGAATTTCAATAGACAGACTTTCTTGTTTATTAAAAGATTTAGGTTTATTTATATTTTAATAGAAAAACCATAATTTGGGTTTTAAAAAGGGACTTAAATTCATAATTCAAAGAAATTTAAAACTAATTTCTAATTTCTGGAATTTGCAAGGTTATATTTAATTAAATTAAAATAGTCTAAGCAGTCAATTCTAAAATGCGCTTAATTACACAATATATTTAAACATATATATATTGTATGTATTATTAAAAAGAATTTATTGTATTATAATTGCAATATGGCACGTTCTTAATATTTTTTCCCCTCAGACCCATTTCGTTGCAAGCTTTCACATTTTTAATGTTTTTTTTTTTTATTTTTATTGATGTTGATACTATTAAGTGAGGTGGGACTATTTTTGTATTTTATTTGATAACATTTTGATGTTGGTGGGAAGATGATAACAGACATACCTATCTACCTATCTACCTACCTTGTGTATACATATGTGTTGTACTTATAATGATAGCAATGACTGTTACAATGTAAGAATTACGTGAATGTAAGTAAGATCTTTTAACTGTTTCACGTGTTATATTTATTGCTGCTGATGTTGCTGCTATTAACATTGCGATGCGTACAAAGTAAAATGTTAATTTCAGTCAACCTGTTGTTGTAGTAGTCTACTAAAACCATATTTGTTCTAGCAATCTGCCTGCAGCCTGGGTTACGTGAGAATGGCGTGTTTTCCAATTTTTTTGTTAGTTTTTATTACATGCGCCATTAGCAGATACTCGTAGTTTATTTCCTTTAATTTCATATAATACAATAAAGTACAATAAAATAAAAACCCAAGCCCGAACGATTGCAATTCCTACTCATCTATTCATTTATTACTATACTACATTTGTATAGCATAGCATAGAATTCACTGGAATCCCTTTTCATCGTTCCTCCATCTCTATCCCTTGCTTATCGAGGAGAGCTTTAAATGCCTCACGTTATTTGTGCACACGCTCAACATGATCTCGTGCTACTTTTTCTTCTGTTTTTGTTTTCAAAGAACGTTGTCGGTTGTCGTCTGTCGTCTGTCGGCATAGTGTCGGAACGGCAGGGGTCTGTATCGGAGAATCTGTGGGTACTTACTTCTATGCGCCTGTTCACTTGAAACGCTCGATTGATTGCTTCTTATCTGTAAATTGAGTGTGCTATGCCGTACGCACATGTGAACGTCTCGTGCTGGTTGTTAGCTGTCTTTGGGACAGACAACTGGGCCGGTCGTCGTATGTCTATATGTCTCCGACTGTCTGACAGTCTGTTTGTCTATTTGTCTGTCTGTCTGTGTGTCGTTCTCGTTTTATATTTTCGCTCATTTGCTTTTGTTTGGTGCTCGGAATGGAAATATACTTGAGATAAGCGTTGAACCCAACTAATATTTACACAACAACAACAACAACAACACTAACAATAGCAACTATTACAACAAACACTATAATTATATTAACGCGCGGTTTATCCGTCTGTCCGTGTAATTTGTTCTCTTTGTCCCATCCCATGCTCTTTCTTCTTCAATTGCTGCCAATCTTCATCAGGTTTTTCCTTTTTGTGGAATGGAAAATTCTGTGCCCGATAAAAATAGTACACACACATAATGATGAGAATGTTTAATGATCGTGTTTACCCATAAAACATACCCGTACTGAACCGAACCGAACCGAACCGGACCGACAAATTGATGGTTGTTTGCAAGGATGGACGGACAAACGGATGAGAAAACGTAGGGAGGGACATCCTAAGAAAAAACTATGTCGCGAAAAAAGTAAACAAAAAAAAAAAAAAAAAAAATAGTAAATCATTTCTTTGTATTTAGTTGTGTTAATCTTCGAAAAGTCTACTTACTATATTTACTAAATAAATTTGGAAAAACTAAGATTAAATATGTGCATATGAAAACAGAATGAATACTGAATACATACAAACTGATAACAATAGAAACAATAATGGAATTTAGAAATACACGTGATCATCACGTTCCACGTTCTAAACGAAACTGTACGCGCACGATTATTCTTTCGATTTTGTTGTTCTAATTTTTTACTAAAGCAATAAACACATTTGTCTCTTATCGTAATCAAAGAAAGACGACTTTGGTCACAACAAATGATGAATGATCATCATCATCATCATCATCATTATCATCATTATCATTATCATTATCATAATGATGAATGGTAGTTATTGCTCAATCAACTCATACAGAAACTGGCACCAAAAACACAAATTATTATACATAAGTACATACTCGCATTATACAATAGCATTGTACTATAGTATGAGATAAGATCGATGAAGACGCTGTTGATGTAGAAAACAACAACAACAACCACATCAACAACAATAATAATAGCAACCATGTGGCGCTGCCAAAACAATCCCATGCTCTAAGGCCCCGATACCAAGTACTCAGGCCCCGATACGCTACAACATTCTGGCCCAGCTATTTAAACAAGCAACCGTGCCCATGTACAAGTAATGTTGTTGTTGTAGAGTGTTATTATTATTACTATGACGCTATTTGAGAGATAACATACCAAGCAACAACAATCAAGCAAGCTACTAGCAAGCAAGCAGCTGGGTATAGATCAACAGAAACCTACATACACTCCGCGCCACTTGAATAGGACACCTAACAACCTAAATTTTTTTTGTAGAAGCTTAATTTTGCTGATCCAGAAGAAAATTATAATTAATTCCAAAACAAATACAATGAAGTACCATTGTCTTACGTGCTCGACCTATCTGAGAAGACTTAAGAACACGGGTGGGTGCCAAACACATGGATTGATAAACGTCAATCAACGTCCCATTGGATATATATCCGCAGGTACCAACCAAATTTGAGTCATATTTACCTTGGTGGGGAGCGAGGCCTATCTTAAAGTTCTGCTGCTCTCTGGGTCACAGCACCCGGTTATATAACGTAACTCCACATCGAATTAAAAAACTTTACTCGCATTTGGGTATTAAACCTCAGCCACGACGATATTCCCACAAGGGGGCCTTACCCAAGGCCAGGACGGAAAGAAGTTCCGTGATCTCCTGACCACCCGTGATACCAGAGAGAGCCTCTGGTCAGACTTCTTACCCGAGGTACTATCAAATTAAACTCTAAAATGTTCATGGTTTGGTGGCCCATTCTGTCTTCGCTTATGTGTAGTAGCCAAGAAATCCAATTTATAGAGGATAACCTGGATCACAAATTATAAGTGAAAAAAACAATGTTCCCTTCAGGAATATGAGTTCTAGGCATCAAGACTTATAGAACTCCAAAAATTTCCCAGAAGGATTTGTTTTTGTAACTGATACAGTTAATTTGTTACACATTTTTTGGTAAATTAATTATAAAAAAAAAAAAAAACGTAGATTCATGCGCCTCTTGAATAGAACACCTCTTCAAAAAAAGCCGTTTATTAGAATTTTGTATGTTTCAAACATGTGTATTTCTTCTTTTGGAGGACATTTAATTATTCGCAAATGTAATTGAAATTTTTTTAATAGTGTGTTGTGCCCCTTTTTGCTCCAAAACTTCACAGATCCTTCATGGATGTGATTCGTACAACTGTGCTAAATAATTGAGTGGTATTGAACTCCAAGCTAGTTTGATGGCTTCTATTAATTTAGGTATGGTTCCATATTGCTGTCACGCTCCATACAGTTTCCGTGTTAACCAATTCCAAATATTTTCGATGATGTTTAAATCCGGTGAGTAACGTGGCACTTTCTAGCTTTCAATATAGCATTTGACGGTTGGGGCAGTAAGGATTGGCGCATTGTCATGTTGATATATCCATTGCAAGGGTCCAAAAAGGTTGTGGAAGAATGGAAATGCATTTTTTAATACACCATTGTATGCCATTGCATTAATTTTTTTTGACAAAAATTTTAAGTCACAGGTGCAGTAATACGAGATCGCTCCCCACACCATTACACCTCCACCCTTGCTATGTAAGCGGTCCAAATGATGGGCTTCCTTTCGTAGATCATGGAAATAATAGGTATAGCCATCGAGTCTATCCAAATTGAATTTTTTTTCATCATAATAGACCAGCTCATATGGTTACGGCAAAAAGTAAGGCGTTGCTCCTTTCGAAGTGCATTCAGTGGTGGTGTTTTTTAATTGTTAACCTTTTTAAATATGCAGCTTACGATATTACACGACGAATAGTAGTTAGGAATGCGTTAAGGCCACATTTTGCTTTGGTTTTGGATATTGAGTCGTGAGAGTTTGAGGCTTTTCTCAAAATAAGTCACCTGTCTGCATCACGGAGGACACTTTTAGTAGTACGGTCTTTCATATTTTTCCTATATTTTAACTCGTTGGCTTGTCGCCTTCTTTCGATTTTTTTTTTTTTTTGCTTTTGTTGCAATAGGTCGACCCTTGACAGCCCTTGAAACCTTTTATTTACCCTTTTCCATTTCCGTTAAGGCTTTTCCTCGACCCATTTAAGTTAAATTTGATATTTAATAATTGTAACTCACCTCAAAAAGCAATTAAACAAGAACACGTATCCACACGGCACATGTAGGAGTCTAACAAAACAAATGTTCTATTCAACTGGCGAAAAAATTTAGGCATGGTTTAAGATGTTTATCAAAAGAAATAAAAAAAAAAAAAAATACAATGGTTTATTTGCAGCGATCAATTTTTTTTCATACAGATAAATAGTCATTGAATAAATATTCAAGAAAAAACCATTACTTTTAATTTAATTTTTGAGGAATTTGCATTCAAACTGACATTTCGCAAAGTGTCCTTCCTATTCAAGTGGCATGGATTGTATGTACACAAATACTTAAGTATATACATAAGTTAAAAGTGACCCATTCCACTTCTATTATTTTATATAAAATTTTATTAGACTCCTCGTACTTGTTGACGCGCTAAATTTGGGGGTCAATCCGCAGTCTATTGGATGTTGATAAGACGCTTTGACCATGGATCACGTGAAACACACGCGATACCAAACAGAAAGTGATCCGAAGGCCCATATTTGTATTCGTAATTTTATTGTAATCACGTTTCTACAATATACTTATTATTCGAGTATGTACAAATAACCTCGGTTCTATTGGTGTCTCATAATTTTTATTAATAGTTTCGTCGCTGATAAACAAACGAAATCCGATCTGATTATATTGTATTGTATATGTAGCATTGTATGGGTATTTTTAGAGAGTGTTGGGGTTTGCTTTGGCCTCGCTCCCTGTTCCGCACTTGTACCTATGATTAAGTATTTGATTTGATTAATTTTTTATTTGTTAATTGCTAGTATAAACGAGGATATTTTTTAGAGTTTGTTTTTGACCTATTTGACTAAGTATGTGAGGTTTTTTTATACTCTTAATAATTTTTTTCTTTCTTCTTTTTCTTACAGTTGGCCATTGCCATCCTGAGGTTGTACGGGCCGGTTGTCTTCAAATGGCAACTATTTCAACCAATAATCGCTTTCTGCATGATGAACTTGTGCAATGTGCCAAAACTTTGACTAGCAAAATGCCGGATCCGCTATCGGTTTGCTTTTTTGTGAACTCCGGTTCGGAAGCGAATGACTTGGCACTGCGTTTGGCCCGAAACTATACCAAGTGTCAAGATGTCATCACCTTGGACCAGTAAGTACTTATGAAAATTTAGCATAGAAGTCTTTTGCTGATTATGAAAGTTTATTCTCTTCTCTTGCAGTGCCTATCATGGTCATTTGACTTCAGTTATGGAGGTCTCACCCTATAAGTTCAATCAGCCTGGTGGCGACATTAAACCTGATTATGTACATGTTGCACCCTGCCCCGATGTTTATGGTGGTAAATACACTGACAAATCATTTCCCAATTGTGACATGGCTAAGATCTATGCCCAACCTATTACTGATATATGCGCCAAACAACAATCATCTGGCAAAGGTGTAGCTGCCTTCATTGCGGAGAGCCTACAGAGCTGTGGTGGTCAAATTTTGCCACCTGATGGTTATTTTGCTGAAGTCTATAAGGCGGTACGTGATGCAGGCGGTGTGTGCATCGCTGATGAGGTCCAGGTTGGATTCGGACGTATTGGAACCCATTATTGGGCCTTTGAAGCGCATGGCGTTGTTCCCGATATCGTTGCGGTTGCCAAACCAATGGGAAATGGTCATCCTGTTGGCGCTGTGGTCACCACACCAGCTATTGCGGATGCCTTTTATGCCACCGGCGTTGCCTATTTTAATACTTATGGTGGCAATCCTGTATCATGTGCAATTGCTAATGCCGTCATGCGTGTCATCGATCAAGAAGGCCTACAAGAGAATGCACGCAAACAGGGTGAATATCTGTTAAAGCACTGCCGTGATATGATGTATGAATACGAGTGCATTGGTGATGTTCGGGGTCTTGGACTCTTCATTGGCATTGAATTGGTTAAAAATCGCGAAACGCGTGAACCAAACACAAAGGCTGCACGTTGGGTAGTTAATCGCATGAAAGACATGCATAAGGTGCTTGTCTCATCAGATGGCCCAAAGGACAACGTTGTTAAGCTAAAGCCACCAATGTGCTTCAACAAAGAAAATGCTGATCAATTTTTGATCGCTCTCCACGAGTGTTTAACACAATTCAAAAAGGATGCCCGCAGCATTGAGGCCAATTTTGTTGCGACGCCAAGTGGTGTGACTGTAGCCGGCTTCGATAAGCTAACGAGTAAATCAACAACGATTTTCGAACGCCAGGATCGTTTGATAAAGTCGGTCTAAATCTTAAGCAAAAGATAGCCCGATCCATCGTAGGATTTACTCGTAAATGTTTACATTATTATTATTATTATTACATACGTTCACATAGTGCTGGAGAATAGAAAATTTGTTAGACGGGATGGCTTAAGAAATAATATGATCCAATCCAATCCAATCCAATCTAATGTCTTTAATTAAATTTGTTTGTTTTCCTATTTTACCAATCTTCCCCCGAATATTTTGTTCTAAGTTATATAAAATACATATATATATGTATGGATATTTTTTTTGTTTTTTTTTTTCTGCCAGGGATTAACTTTAAAATTCTATCTAGCAGAAATTTCTTTAAGTAGTCTCCAGTGTTATTAATATACATATATTTATTTACTTTTAGATTATATTAGGATTATATTCTCTTTTAGTTCTTAAATTTATTACATAATTCCTTTTCTTTTTGTTTTTTCGCTCTTATTTTTTATATGTAGATTTAGCTACTTTTAGTATCTAGAATAATGAACTCATGATTTATAAAGCTTTAGCATGATTCTTAAATATTATTTTCTTTTTTTTTTTACTTATTTATATACAAACAATCAAAAAAAAAAACAAAACAAAAAAAAAATACAATATTTTACATAAAAGCATACGAATGTGTCCCATAATCCCATAATAATTATTTAACTTTTAAGAAAGAAATCTATCTCTACAATTATATAAATATTATTTAACCAAAACAAATTTTTCAATTAACTACAAAAACAATAACAAAATATATATATATAAATAGCCTCCATAATATGGGTTCATAATTCTATTTAGGGTACAAGTCTGGCATTGGCATCATCGGTAACATAAGCTCCGCTGTGCAAGGTGGTGGCATCCAAGCAGCTCTCGTCCTCCACCATGGTTGTTGGTATGTTTTTGGACTGGTAGTACATCTTTGATACTTCATTTGTCTGAAATAGAGAGAGAGAGTGAGAGAGAGAGCGAGAAACTGAGTCATGCAAGAAACCGAGTTATGTTTTAGTAGAAGAGTTTAATTGACTTACGCTCTCTTGGGTCGTTTGGAGTAAATTTTCCGAGTCCAATGTTTTAGGTGGCGAAATCCGTAGAATTCGTTGTAAGACCGTCTTTCCGAATTGCGGCGGTGGTTCAAGTTCAGCGACGAATGAGGCTGCTGTTGTGCCAGTTCCGTTACTTGTATTATCGCCACCTCCCCCTCCACCTCTGTTGCCAGTGGAGCTTTCATAGTCGGATGTGGCAAGTGATGATTTATTGTTGATTGACGCCAAAGGATTCTGAAAATGCAGGTTTATATTGAAATCACGATGACCCCGTTTAAAGCGACGATAGTACATCAACGTGACCATAGCGCCGATCAATGCTAAGAGCAACAAACTAAGCACAACCACAATGGTGGCAATATGCGATGAATTTCCTTCTTCATCTCTTGCTTTACCATTCTCATCATTATCCTTAGCACCATTTGATCCTTGCGAGAGTAATGCACCATAACGAATTTCATTGGAATTACTCAAAGCACAATGATCATCCTCATTAACAAAACTGTTGCCACACATACATTCGTAACCATGATCGGATTGCACACACAGTCCCGAACACTTCGCCATAGTGCAGTGATTACGACCCAACGGTTGTCTGGATCTACCATCGACTGTTATATCCTTAGCATTGAGTATATTCAAATTGAATGCTTTACAGCTGCGTGAAGCAAACAGTTGGCACCGAACGGCTTCCTTGGCACCAATGTTGACAATGTATGCATGATTCTCATAGATGGTCAAGCCAGATGGATGCATTATTGCATTGTTTTTTTGTATGAGCAAACGTGGCTTATGATTGTCGCCATCTCTATAGCTAATGACCTCCAGTGTCTTCGTATGCATATCGACATAATAGAGCAATTGCTTATGTGGATCAGCAGCCAATGCTGTTACATAGCCACTGTGCTTTCGATGCAATACTTCGCGTTTACTGCCATCTAGATGCGTTATAAAGATTTCCGAGAATCTTTGGCCAAATGACTCTGAACGTACCGTCACATAGAACAGATGCCTTGTATAGGCATCAACGACTAAAGCCTTAATGGTGGAATGTGGATTTGTTTCTAAAATTCGGCTGCACATCTTTGCCGCAAAAGAGCAAACTTTTATCTCATAAGTTTTAGCACGACTAATGACATACACATTATCCGTAATCCAATCGACGGCTACTTTTGTCGGTTGCTTTATACTTAGACCAGCTTGTACAACACCAGTGTCCATGTCTACCATATACAGTATATCATCATTATCACTACTAAAGTATGCAAGACGCTTGCGTATATTGATATCGAAACCATTAATTTGAGAATCATTAGCTGACCATGCTACTCGCAATGTAATTGGCTGCTCGCTCAAGCTGCGCACTTCATTATAAGTTGTGAAAAACAATGTTGAACGTCCTTCAATTGATTTACAAGTAATACGATCTTGACGCAACATAAAATCAGGATAGCAATGGCAATTGTAGCTACCGTGCGTATTTTCACAGAGCTGGGCGCATGGTTCCGAGTCCACACACTCGTTGATATCCAAACAGGTACGTAAATCTGCATCGAGTTTGTAGCCATCAAAGCAGGAGCAGACCGCCCCAGTTGGTGTTGCACGACAATTGTGATCACAAATCGGATTGTTTTCACTACGCTTGCATGCGGTCAGACATTGTGTGCCCTCATCGTTACCCGCTTCACAATCGGGAAAACCATTGCAAACACGTGACATATCCACGCACTCACCATCTTTACAATCGAACATATGAGGCTTACATGCCCGCTCCGATGTCATTGCACCTATTGGTAATGAACTGTTCTTTGAATGCTCACAATCTATTTCATCAGAACCATCGGTACAGTCTTTTTCATGATCACAACGGAACTCTTTGCGTATACATTTCTTTGAATTTACACATTGAAATTCATAAATGCTACAAATTTCACCACAATCAGCCTCATCTTCACCGCGTGGACACTCAGCTGTACCATTACATTTAGCTTTTAGTTCCAAGCAAACACTCAGTGCACTCTTGCACTGGAACATTGGTGTCTCTCCATTGCTATCATTACATGTGGTATTTTGTTTTTTCATGCCTGACGCCAGGTCGCAGTCGAGTTCGTCCGATTGATCGCCACAATCGTTATGACCATCACAAACCAAAAGTCTATCGATACATTGACCCAGCTGGCATCTATGCATACCAGTTGGGCACTGCTTCATATCGCATTTGTCATGCTCATCTGAGCTATCAACGCAGTCGATTTTACCATCACATTCCCAACTGCTAGCGATGCATGTGCCCGTATTGCATTGAAACATATTTTTACCGCAACTGGGACGCTCGTTGGTTCCCTTATCCTGCATAAATTTGCAATGAGACTCATCCGAGTTGTCGCCACAATCATCAATGTGGTCGCACATGACGCTTACATCTACGCATTTGCCATTATCGCAAGAATGCTGATGTTGATGGCAACGTTTGTTCTTATCTGAAATAGAACAAAGGATGTGTTATCAATTAAGTATGTGTTTTTAAATAAACAACTAACCAAATTGTTCGCAATGTTGCTCATCTGAGGTATCATCACAATCTTTTTGACCATCGCATCGTTTTGCATTCTCAATGCAATGTTCGGCATCATGACACATAAACTCACTAATAGCACAGATCACCTTTGGACGCTTCTTTTCATCTGTGGAATCACAATTTTCCTCATCTGATGCATCCGGACAGTCTTTGCGTCCATTACAACGATGTGACGTTGTAAGACATTCACCAGAACGACAGCGAAACTCGCAATCCAAGATTTCGATGCAGGTACGATTCGAAGAATCACGAAATACGTAACCTGCTGGACAAAGGCATGCACTGGTATATTTGGTCCGAGTAACACACACATGCGAGCATCCACCGTTCATTTGTTGGCATGGGTGATCTGCCACAGAAACCGGAATACTAGAAAGCAATGGAATACGTACAGGTAACGTATGAGTTAGGGAATCTCTTGTCCCTAAAACTTCTATGCGTTTCAATGGACCCATATTGCTTTTATGGGTCCAGTATATGAACGATGAACGTAACTCTGTCCAGAATAAATCCTGATCAACAAGTGCTATTGAATATGGGCGACGCAAACGACCACGGAATGTATATGCATGCAAGTTACGATAATCACTAAATGAGATGCGACCCATATCACTGTCTGCCCAATAAAGTGTATGCGAATCCGCATCAATAGCAAATTCGATATCATCATCACCAATTTCATCTTCAAATACATGAACATGATCTCCCAGGCCGCTTAACTGCTGCTGATCGATATGCATGTGGCGACGTGAACGGAGTGCCACAAACATTACGCCATCTGTTGGTACTACGGCAATGCCAACAGGCGTTTCCACGCCTGAGAAGAAACTTACAATAGAACGTGCATTTGTATTCAATGAAAGTACTTCGATTACATGACGCTCGGAGTCAGTCCAATATATGGTGTGTGACAGATGATCTAAATGATGATTGGAAAAAAAGATTGTTGTTTAAGTGCAAAAAAAAAAAAAAAAAAAATATGGGAAATGAGTTCACTAACTTTAGATTTACCAAAGACGACACCGTGAAAGGTAAAAACAATATCATTTAAAAACATAGGAAACATTGAATACTTTTTTGTACATACCAAAGGCTAATCCTGTCACATTTCCTATGTTGCCATGTGTCAAGATATTTAAAACGTTGGTGGTTGGATTGAAATCAACTAAAAGACGTTGTATGTTATCAGCAATGATGACGCTGCTATTCACATTATTGAATGCCAATTCACTGATATAGTATGGCAATTGATGCGATTTGGAAATTTCATGGCGGCCAAATGCCGTGTGTTCTATTTCGAGTAGTGTATTTCGGATACCTACAAAGAGTCGTTGCCTCTTGTATGTTGTAATGCAACGGCGCTGATCGGCGGATAGCTCCATGTTGTCTGGACAGGCGCATGTAAAACTATTGTTATCGGCTAAGAGACATAGATGTGAGCAACGCGCCTTTTGACAGGCATGTGACACCATAGGCTGTTTCGCCGGATGATAGATGTGTACAGCATAAATAGTGCGATCCTTAGCGACGACTTTGTGATCCTTGCCTGTGAATTTATTGCATTCGTGGATACTTTTAATGCCCCAATCCGACCAGTATAACTTATCCTCGAACACAGCAACGCCATAGGGATGTTTTAGAATTTCATCGAGTACAATGCGTCGATCTGTGCCATCAGATCGTACGCTTTCCATGGTACCAATCTTGGCATTCACCCAATAGATGCGATTGTTGTGCATATCTAAGGCAATGCCATTCGGCCACTGAATATTCTCAGAAACAAGTGGCATTGAGCGGCTGCCGTCCATAGATGCGCGCACTATCATTGGCTTAGCTCCCCAGTCAGTCCAGAACATTTGACCACGTTGTGGCCAAAGCGCAATACCACGAGGATGATGCACATCGATTGTGACCAATACAACACAACTCTTGCCATCACTTGAACAGACCGCAATGTGTCGCATAACATTATCCGTGAAATAGATATTGTCTAGTGAAAAATAGAAATTGTTTATCAATAGAAGAATCAAAAATTAACTTCGAAATTCACCAGTCAACCAATCAACGGCTAAATCTTCGGGTGCATCTAAGCCAGAGGTCAGCAGTACCTCTTGTTCTGTGCCATCAGTATTTGCCCGTACAATGCTTTCAGCTTCATTTTGTATGTTGGTCCAGTATATATGATCGCCGTCATATGCAACACCAATTACTTTGGAAAGATTTTTCGCAACTGTGAAAATACGCATCGATCTAAGATGAATACCCAAAACAGCCACTTGGGTTGTATACAGTAGCAGCGGTTCAGTGTCATTGTTAGCACGACACGTACTGTTGTGTAGCGTCGTACTGTCCAGAAAGTAGCCATCATCGCAAGAACATTTGTAACCTCCTGAAGTGTTTTCACAGTTTTCACTACACAAATCATACTCTTCCATGCATTCATCTATATCCTGACAAGTATTTAGCACTTTTGAATGACGGAAACCAAACGGGCAGATGCATTCGGGACCATTCCTCGGCATCATTTGGCACTTGGCTGCCGTAGGACAGTGTTTGTTGCTACAATTAGTCATTGAAGATATGCAGAGTTTTGATTCGTCACTGCCATCAGAACAATCAGGTTTACCATCGCAAACCTGACTAACACTAACGCAAGTGCTGTTATTTTCACATTTGAAACGTCCAACCTCTATTGTACAATTATTAACTGCAAAAGAGTTAACATGTTCACTGGATGAATCATTAAAAATCAGCAAAGACTTACCGCAATTACGTTCATCACTACCGTCACCGCAATCATCAACCCCATCACATACCCATTTCTTGCTCTCTAAACACTTTTTATTTGTACAAAAGAAGCCGCTGCAGCTGGCGGCAGCCTTTAGGCAACCAGCTACTTCATCAGAACTATCACGGCAATCACTTTTGCAATCACACATAAAATCAAGTGGTATACATGATTTATCCGTTTGGCAAGTATATTCGAATTCACTGCAATTGCGTTTGCCGCCTTTCTTCCAGTCACTTGTAGCGTCTCTCATACTGGAGCTACGCATTACACCACTGCTAGAAATTGGTGTGAAATAGAAATATTTTTATATATTTTGAGAATATCGTGAAGAAGTTACAAATAGCGGAAACGATGGGAGTGTGGAAAAGCGAAAAAAATGATATGATTGATCTCTGAATCTGAGAAGTTTTTGACAATGTTGGTTGAGATAAGCCAAGGTATCTCATGGGCTCAGGAGTCGCGTGAACAGTAGGTTTGCACAGACCAAAAAAATCTCGAAAAATGTGTTCTTATGTATGGGTTATGATCGACATGTTCTTTTTTTACAAGAAGTGCATTACTTAATCTCCAGAATCTCGGTGACTGAGAGAAAGCTAAACATCTCTACAACTGAGTGGACTCACCGACTAATGTTCTAAATTAATTTCAGTTTATAACATAAATAACAATAATCCCTCTGCAAGGAACAGTTACCATTTATTTCAATTGAGATTTTCATCTGCGCCGGTGGCATACATTTTTTGTTCAGACTTGCAAACCCTATTAAGCAAGCTTTGCCTTATTACAAAAGTAGACGACTTACCTAAATTTTACAATGTCTCCCAGGTTTTCTACTCCTCATCTAAAATAAACTATAGTGCCTTTTATTTTGAATTTCGCTTTCTTAGTTGTGGTTTTCTTTTGAGTAAAGTAAATAGAATTTGTAAAGAATTCGTCGTAAAATAAACAAAACAACAAAATACTTAAATACTTTTTGCATCTGCACTTATAGTTTCATGACGATTGATAGTGCCTTTGAATCCCGTAGGATTAGATCATTCCCCATTTCCATCCTTACTCATTTGAGGAAAAATCAAAAAATAAATGTTAATTTCATATAATTTGTTTTTTATTATCATGTCCTGAAAGTTTTACATCTACAATATGTATATGAACGCGTAGCTCGAAAGTTTGTTACACTCACCGTGTCCTTGAGTCCTTGAGGAGTCCATGTCCATTTGACCATTTGTCGAAAGAACTAAGTTTCGATAAGCAACCTTAGTAACTTTTCAAATACCTATATATTTACGATACTTTGTTAAATTTGTCAAACAACATTTATTCATTCACTAGACACTGACCTAACTAGTTTTACTGTTTATTATAAATTTATAAGTTTTTAAAAAAATAAAAAAAACACATTAAATAAAAATGGGAAATTGCTTCACAAAATACCGCAAAAGGTTACGGATGGGCCCAGTTACCACAAACCCTTACTTTAATTTTTTGCGCGACTTCCGCATGCGAAATGGTCATCTGACCATGTTGGCAGCATCACGAGAAGGAGCCATATGCTGGCGGAATATGAGCCGCAGACAAAAAGAGAAATATATACAAATGGTAAGTTGAACCTTTAGCAACAAACTTCTATTTCTTACTTATGTTATATTATTAATTTCGAACAAGGCTGAAGCTGAAAAACAAAGGCAATCGCTACGCCCACGCCCATGCCAAGGCCAACGCCAAGGCCGACGCTCACGCTCAGGGGCAAGGAAAACCCGAAAAGGCCATAAAAAACGACCATCGGTCACAGTAAGTTCTCGGCAGCCAAGGGCAAGGCCTTGCTCAAGCAAGGCTCTGCAAAGGCGAACTGGCAATGTCCTTTCGAAAAGGACAACGCGAATGTCTATTGCAAAACGCAATCTGCCGCCGTATAAGGCTCCCAAAAATAATAACAAGCTGAAGAAATCTTCAAATGGTAAAAAAAAAAGGAAATGTTCGAAATTCACTACTGGTGAAGAGAAAACATCAAATGTAGGAACAAGCAGTGACTCATTGTCGGGAGTTGGAAAAATTGAACAGAATAGCCAAAATGCGTCCTCAGATGATGAGGATAAGAAGTCGTGTCAAGAGAAAAATCAACCATCTTCAGACTGAATCATGCTCTAAGTTGGATTCAGTAAATTAAAGAGAACCTAACACTTTCCGGTTTCTCTTTTCTGTTTTCGTAAAGTGTCATGAATGAATCTTATATCTTGTATAATTGGTAAGATTATGCTTCAAAAGAAGTGGTATATAATTCTATTCTATATTTTTGCTCTTCTTCTAAAGGCTTATCTAGATGCTGTGTAGTTTGGTTGACTGCTAAATTCTAAGTATTGTATTGTATGTCATATGTAATCGTTTGTTAAGATTGGTAAGTATCAACTATATCAACTATACTTTAGGGAAAGTAATGTGTGAATTACTCTATATTATTGTTTTTCTTTCAAAGGCTTTATGTATTTGAAGAGCTTCATTTCTTAAACTTTGTCGTATATGTATAATTGGTAAGGTATTGGTAATTGGATATGGCTTAGAAGTTAGTTAATGGTGTGTTGGTAAGTTGTCAATATTGTCTGAGAAAGCCTATATCACTAATAATAAGTTGAGTTTTGTATTTAGGATGACGTTACTTTTCGGGATAAAAAATTAATAGATTTAAAATACTTTTGGAAATCACCACGCACAAAATTTATGTGGAGTTTGAGTATCTTAAACTTGTGAATACAATCAAATATTTCTGGATTCTAGGATGACGTTACTTTTCGGGATAAAAAATTGATACATTTAAAATACTTTTGGAAATCACCACGCACAAAATTTATGTGGGGTTTGAGTATCTTAAACTTGTGAATACAATCAAATATTTTTGGATTCTAGGATGACGTTACTTTTCGGGATAAAAAATTGATACATTTAAAATACTTTTGGAAATCACTACGCACAAAATTTATGTGGGGTTTGAGTATCTTAGACCTCTGAATACAATCAAATATTTTTGGAGCTCCATATCTAAATAGCGGGAAAAAAGCGAATTCCATTTGCGATGATGAATTGTGGAGAATGTGGAGAACGTGGAGACAATATCTTTCTTTACACATGAATCACTTGCGTATACATGCTGATCTATTGTGTCCATTCTAGCTTTAGAGAGATCTTCCTATAATTTCCATTTACTTATCGCACTCACTTGTGTATTTTTCGCTCGAGCAACACGTGTGTCTGTCTTCATTGATTGAATCATTGATTGCTCATTCACCACATCGTTTGAAATTTTAGAAGCTAATTTATAAGAACGTCTAACAGTGAAAAATTAATTTTTGGTTAACAATTAGAAAAAATTGTAGCCTAAGGAACAAGTCCTGATGCTTGAAAATAAGGAAGCACTTTTCTAGCGCTATTCAAATAAGTTTGCCCATTTCCCATTCGTTCAGCACTTATAAACCATATCAAAATATTGTGCCCATAGTTTTGCTGTAGGTCCTCATTCTTCATTTTCCTTTAGTTTTTGATTCAACTGATAAAGTAAAGCTTCAGCCATTTCATCACCGTTTTCAATATTATCGTTTGCAAAAGTATTATTTGGATTTGAATCCATCTAATCATCAATGGGAAGTTTTTCTTCTTTTGATATCATTGTTGCCAAAGTGACATGAATTACTGTACGAGATTTAACAGCTTTCGCGTAACATTGAGTAGATTTTCTAATGAATTATGTGCATGAATTAAAGAAATCACCTCTTTTTTTTATGACTGGCAATAAAACGGTACTGGCCTCTGATGAATTCGAAGTTGAGGATTACGATATTGTCCGGGGTGACTCAACCTCGGACATGCAAAAGCAAATGGGCGAAAAATGGACCGTAGGGGTGAAGTTGTCATCGAAAATGCTTTCCATGAGTGTCCAACGGAAAGAGTTGGGAGGTGTGGATCAGCAGTACACAAAGCAGTATGAATGTTCGTGATGTGAATTCGATCCAACAAAGGCAGGTATAACAGCGCAGTAGTTTGTAAACAAGGTGGAACAGCTGAAAATTGTTTATGAAAGGAGTGACGATATAACTTTGTTCGCAGCTCAGCACAAATTGAAAGGGCGGCAAAGGTATAGTGACAGCATTGAGTCCATTCAAAAGCAATTTTTGCTTTTTGCACTGCATAATTTACGCTGTGATCCCAATATTAACCTTCCATCTTCCCATAGCCGTCTCAAATTAATCCGCCTTCCTTCTTTATCCAGTCTTAGAATTACTCTTGGTGTCGCATTCTTCCACAATATAATTGTAGGCAGTATTTTTCCCAATCTTCACTTGGTAGTATAAATTTCAATGTCCCTTCTCGGGTTACAAGGAATTATTATTATTCGGTCTACAACCGAGTGTGGGACTTTAACCCACTAAAAACTACCACACCATGTCCTATTGTCCCCCCGGAACTGCCTTTAAATACTTCGTCGGGAGGTTGTTAGTACGTGAAGGACTACTTATTTGCAACATGATCCATTTCGTGTTTTATGTCAATCATACAACTTATAGTATGACCTTGTATCTATCTCTATTTCTTCTGTTCAACTAAAATCTAATCTGTTAACTTACCTTAACAGATAGCATTCTTTTAACTGATGAACGTAAATCTTTATAATCTTCACGGAAGTGATTAGTATTATAAGTTTGTCATGAAGTTTGTAACAGGCAGAAGGAGACGAAAAAAAAACCTACCAAATGAGGATTGTTCTATTGAGGGATTTAATATTGCAAGTCGTTTAAATGGAGAATGTCAAATGGGCCGGTGCCGCTCACCAAATGGCATATTAATCTACTGCAATAAATACCTATCAGAAACACTTGAAATAGGAGAAATTGTTAGGAACAGGATGCGCCTATCAAATGTTAGACGTAAAAACTATGCATATGACAGTGGTAAGATGCAGGATTCCCACATTTCCCCTGCCGGGGTTCAGACACATAATTCTGAATGATTTGCATCAAATTGTGGGTCGAAATAGGAAAAACTCAACATTTGTCGCGCCGCTGTTTTAGATGAATTGGAAAATTAAAATGGAAAATTGCTTCACAAAATACCGCAAAGGGCTACGGATGGGCCCAGTTACCAAAAACCCATACCAAAATTTTTTTGCGCGACTTCCGCAGGCGAAATGGTATTCTGTCCATGCAGGCGGCAACACGAGAAGGGGCCATATGCTGGCGGAATATGAGCCGCAGACAAAAAGAGAAATATATACAAATGGTAAGTTGAACCTTTAGCAACAGGCATTTTTACATTGAATAAAC
This sequence comes from Amiota minor, assembly GCA_037043295.1. Classification (NCBI taxonomy): domain Eukaryota; kingdom Metazoa; phylum Arthropoda; class Insecta; order Diptera; family Drosophilidae; genus Amiota; species Amiota minor. The sequence goes on from JBAMAW010002204.1 coordinate 367,040, forward strand.
TTATATTTCTTACTTATGTTATATTATTAATGTCGAACAAGGCTGAAGCTGAAAAAAGGAAGCAATCGCTTCGCCCACGCCCACGCCAACGCCAATGCCGACGCTCACGCTCAGGGGCAAGCAAAAACCCGAAAAGGTCATGAAAAACGACCATCGGTCACAGTAAGTTCTCGGCAGCCAAGGGCAAGGCCTTGCTCATGCAATGCTCAGCAAAGGCGAACTGGCAATGTCCTTTCGAAAAGGACAAGGCGTATTTCAAAAGCAAAGCGTAATCTGCTGCCGTATAAGGCTCCCGAAGTAATAGGAAGCTGAAGAAAGCTTCAAAGGATAAGAAAAAAAGCAAATGTTCGAAATTCACTACTGGTGAAGAGAAAACATCAAGTGTAGGAACAAGCAGTGACTCATTGTCGGGAGTTGAAAAACTTGAACAGAATAGCCAAAATGCGTCCTCAGATGATGAGGATAAGAAGTCGTGTCAAGAGAAAAATCAACCATCTTCAGACTGAATCAAGCTCTAAGTTGTATTCAGTAAATTAAAGAGAACCTAACACTTTCCGGTTTCTCTTTTCTGTTTTCGTAAAGTGTCGTGAATGAATCTTATATCTTATATCTTGTATAATTGGTAAGATTATGCTTCAGAAGAAGTGGTATATAATTCTATTCTATATTTTTGCTCTTCTTTTAAAGGTTTACTACACAGCATCTAGTAGTTTGGTTGACTTCTGAATTCTAAGTATTGTATTGTATGTCATATGTAATCGTTTGTTAAGATTGGTAAGTATCAACTATATCAACTATACTTTAGGGAAAGTACAATGTGTGAATTACTCTATATTATTGTTTTTCTTTCAAAGGCTTTATGTATTTGAAGAGCTTCATTTCTTAAACTTTGTCGTATATGTATAATTGGTAAGGTATTGGTAATTGGATATGGCTTAGAAGTTAGTTAATGGTGTGTTGGTAAGTTGTCAATATTGTCTGAGAAAGCCTCTAATAATAAGTTATTTTAGGATCCGTAAAAAATAATTAAAATCTGGAAATCACCACGCACAAAATTTATGTTGAGTATCTAAACTTGTGAATACATCTGGATTCTGGAGGTTACTTTCGGATAAAAAATTATAATTTAAAATACTTTTGGAAATCACACGCACAAAATTTATGGTTGAGTTCTAAACTTTGAATACAATCATTGATTCTAGGATGACGTTTTGGGATAAAAAATTGATACATTTAAAATACTTTTGGAAATCACCACGCACAAAATTTATGTGGGGTTTGAGTATCTTAAACTTGTGAATACAATCAAATATTTTTGGAGCTCCATATATAAAGAGCGGGAAAAAAGCGAATTCCATTTGCGATGATGAATTGTGGAGAATGTGGAGATAATATCTTTCTTTACACATGAATCACTTGCGTATACATGCTGATCTATTGTGTCCATTCTAGCTTTAGAGAGATCTTCCTATAATTTCCATTTACTTATCGCACTCACTTGTGCATTTTTCGCTCGAGCAACACGTATGTCTGTCTTCATTGATTGAATCATTGATTGCTCATTCACCACATCGTTTGAAATTTTAGAAGCTAATTTCTAAGAACGTCTAACAGTGAAAAATTAATTTTTGGTTAACAATTAGAAAAAATTGTAGCCTAAGGAACAAGTCCTGATGCTTGAAAATAAGGAAGCACTTTTCTAGCGCTATTCAAATAAGTTTGCCCATTTCCCATTCGTTCAGCACTTATAAACCATATCAAAATATTGTGCCCATAGTTTTGCTGTAGGTCCTCATTCTTCATTTTCCTTTAGTTTTTGATTCAACTGATAAAGTAAAGCTTCAGCCATTTCATCACCATTTTCAATATTATCGTTTGCAAAAGTATTATTTGGATTTGCATCCATCTAATCATCAATGGGAAGTTTTTCTTCTTTTGATATCAATGTTGCAGCATGATCCATTTCGTGTTTTATGTCAATCACACAACTTATACTATGACCTTGTATCTAACTCTATTTCTTCTGTTCAACTAAAATCTAATCTGTTAACTTACCTTAACAGATAGCATTCTTCTAACTGATGAACGTAAATTTTTATAATCTTCACGGAAGTGATTAGTATTATAAGTTTGTCATGAAGTTTGTAACAGGAAGAAGGAGACGAAAAAAAAACCTACCAATTGAGGATTGTTCTATTAAGGGATTTATCATTGCAAGTCGTTTAGATGGAGAATGTCAAATGGGCCGGTGCATATGACAGCGGTAAGATACAGGATCCCCACATTTCCCCTGCCGGGGTTCAGACATATAATTCTGAACGATTTGCATCAAATTGTGGCTCAAAATAGAGAAAAACTTATAATGGTCGGAGATTTCAATGAACTGGAAAATAGCTTAAGGCAAATGGGTATTGTTTCCTTACTGGACAGAACCGCCACAACAAAGCAAAAAACAGGAATCGATTCGACTTTTAACAATTTCGGCGAAGGAAGGGTAAATGCTTGGACATACGAAACACCTTAAAGTGACCAGGACGGAGTTTTCTTAGGAAAAAAATATTGTGGATTAGGCCTATTGGGGAAACCACAATGGAAAAAAAAAAAACGCGCCAAAAGCTCTACCCCATGGGTGGTGAGGAAATGAGTTTAATATTAAGTACATACCTTCTGACAATAAAGTACCCGGAATTTGTCATTTAAATTGCTCGCATTAAGTATTTTTCAGGTTCTCTTTTTTTCTGTATGTTTTTCGAATAAAAACCTGAATTTTAGTGGTGGGTTTGTATATGAGGTTCCTTTCCTAGGTGGCCGATTTGGCTGATTCCAAGAGATATGAAGCGTCTATAACAAGAACTTATAGTGTCTAAATTTCAGTTCGATAAAACAAAAAAATAAAAAAGTTTTTCGAATAAGAACCTGAATTTTAATGGGGGTTTGTATGGGAAGTACCCTCCTTAGTGGTGCGATCAAATTGAAATTTCGAAAATATAAGTTTCTGATGTATAGCCACCAACCATCCATCAAGATCATGAATCGTATAGCTGCCATACAAACCAAAATGTTTTTTGAAAATATTTTAGTTTTAGTATTTGTTGCTGATGCCCGGATAGAACTACTACACATTCTTTGAAAATTTCAAATCTCCAGCCATTGCGGTTTATGAGATATGACCAGAGGACGGACGGACGGATGGACGGACAATAAAGTCTCTGCAATATGGTTCCTTTTGGTACCCTTTGGGTCCGGAACTCTAAAAATGACCTCAATTTTGGCATAGTAATTAAGGATAGTCCTACCAACTTACAGAAAAAGAAACCTAAAAAATACTTAACAGGAAATTTAAATCACAAATTCCGGGTAATTTATTGTCTTAAAGTATGTTCAATATGTGATTTGTATGAATAAAGGATCTTCCCTAAATAAATGCTGATTGAATATTACGATGAATTTGAACTGATCATTTAAATAATTTCAAAAATTTTGTAAAAGTACCATTAGCTACTCGTTAAGTGTCTGTGAAATACTATAACACATCTGTTATTTTTGTCGGTGATTCTCAATATGGACACAATGGGATCCCTCAAACTGGTTATATTAATACTATTACCTATGCTGATAATAATAGCTATGAGAAATAATAATGGCCAACAACCCACAAACTTTTTCTGCAAATCACTCGAATTGATTATTTTGATAGACAATTTATTACATTAAATAAACCAGAAAAAAAAAGAAAAAAAAAAGAAGAAGAAAATGGGCTGTGTTACAAAATAATCTGATGTTGCCTTCATTGTGATAATCGCTTAGTAAATGTAACCACCATTTGAGCCATATTGTGTGCCATAACCGCCAGAGCTTCTTGAGATATGAGCAATTCTTGCTGGTGCTGAATAGGAACTGTGCACTTGGGTAGCTGCGGGCCTTGGGTAGCTGTAACCACCATTACTAGCATAAGTAGTTCCCGAAGAATAACCAGTTTTGTAAGATGGTTTCACATATGAGTTATAATTATTATGTGAACTAGTGGTATAGGATAATGTACTAGGAGATGTAAAGGACACAGGGGAAGCAACTGGTGCTGAGTATGAAGCATATGAATTGGTTGCTGCCGGCGCTAAATATTTGCGTGAAGGCTTTGCATAGCTTTTGGCGGATGAGGACGAATAGCTGGAATATTGAGCATTAGCCGCTGGACTTAAATATTGATGAGATGGTTGGGCTACATGACGATGCTTGCCACCATATGAATTTTTAGCAGTGGCTGCTGGTGCTGAGTAGTATCCATTGCCACCACAAGGCGAAGCCAAACCAAGTGATGCCAAAGCAATAATAATGCAACAAATATTGACTGTACGCTGGTGGAATATGAAATTTTTGTGATTTTTTGTTTGTAAAGAATGAAAAACTACTTCAACTTACCATTTTATACTTTGTTATTATTGTATTACTGGATTGGTTCTGTTGTCTTCTTCAACGAAGTGCGTTGATGAACTGATCGGCGGATAGCTCCATGTCGTCTGGTCAGGCGCATGTGAAACTATTGTTATCGGCTAAGAGACATAGATGTGAGCAACGCGCCTTTTGACAGACATGTGACACCATAGGCTGTTTCGCCGGATGATAGATGTGTACAGCATAAATAGTGCGATCCTTAGCGACGACTTTGTGATCCTTGCCTGTGAATTTATTGCATTCGTGGATACTTTTAATGCCCCAATCCGACCAGTATAACTTATCCTCGAACACAGCAACGCCATAGGGATGTTTTAGAATTTCATCGAGTACAATGCGTCGATCTGTGCCATCAGATCATACGCTTTCCATGGTACCAATCTTGGCATTCACCCAATAGATGCGATTGTTGTGCATATCTAAGGCAATGCCATTCGGCCACTGAATATTCTCAGAAACAAGTGGCATTGAGCGGCTGCCGTCCATAGATGCGCGCACTATCATTGGCTTAGCTCCCCAGTCAGTCCAGAACATTTGACCACGTTGTGGCCAAAGCGCAATACCACGAGGATGATGCACATCGATTGTGACCAATACAACACAACTCTTGCCGTCACTTGAACAGACCGCAATGTGTCGCATAACATTATCCGTGAAATAGATATTGTCTAGTGAAAAATAGAAATTGTTTATCAATAGAAAAATCAAAAATTCACTTCGAAATTCACCAGTCAACCAATCAACGGCTAAATCTTCGGTTGCATCTAAGCCAGAGGTCAGCAGTACCTCTTGTTCTGTGCCATCAGTATTTGCCCGTACAATGCTTTCAGCTTCATTTTGTATGTTGGTCCAGTATATATGATCGCCGTCATATGCAACACCAATTACTTTGGAAAGATTTTTCGCAACTGTGAAAATACGCATCGATCTAAGATGAATACCCAAAACAGCCACTTGGGTTGTATACAGTAGCAGCGGTTCAATGTCATTGTTAGCACGGCACGTACTGTTGTGTGGCGTCGTACTGTCCAGAAAGTAGCCATCATCGCAAGAACATTTGTAACCTCCTGAAGTGTTTTCACAGTTTTGACTACACAAATCATACTGTTCCATGCATTCATCTATATCCTGACAAGTATTTAGCACTTTTGAATGACGGAAACCAAACGGGCAGATGCATTCGGGACCATTCCTCGGCATCATTTGGCACTTGGCTGCCGTAGGACAGTGTTTGTTGCTACAATTAGTCATTGAAGATATGCAGAGTTTTGATTCGTCACTGCCATCAGAACAATCAGGTTTACCATCGCAAACCTGACTAACACTAAGGCAAGTGCTGTTATTTTGACATTTGAAACGTCCAACCTCTATTGTACAATTATTAACTGCAAAAGAGTTAACATGTTCACTGGATGAATCATTAAAAATCAGCAAAGACTTACCGCAATTACGTTCATCACTACCGTCACCGCAATCATCAACCCCATCACATACCCATTTCTTGCTCTCTAAGCACTTTTTATTTGTACAAAAGAAGCCGCTGCAGCTGGCGGCAGCCTTTAGGCAACCAGCTACTTCATCAGAACTATCACGGCAATCACTTTTGCCATCACACATAAAATCAAGTGGTATACATGATTTATCCGTTTGGCAAGTATATTCGAATTCACTGCAATTGCGTTTGCCGCCTTTCTTCCAGTCAATTGTAGCGTCTCTCATACTGGAGCTACGCATTACACCACTGCCAATGCTACTTCCACAGTCCATTTCATCTTCTCCACCGGCACAATTCTGGATTCCATTACAAATCAATTCCCAAGATAAGCAAGCGCCATGAGGTTGAGTACATTGAAACCAGTGCGGTTTTCGGCACAACTTTGCATCTAAATATTCATATGTCAATGAGGTTATGTACAACTGTTTAGGATTAGAGATTATGGCACTTACCACAATCCAATTCGTCCGAGTTATCTGAACAATCTCGACGTCCATCACACATCTTCTCACGTAAGATGCAGCTTCCGTCTTGGCATTTGTATTGATCTGTGGAGCAAAGCTTCGCCGCTGTTGCCGCTAGCAAAAACGACTGCACCAAAATGTATAACATTAACCATATTTCCAGTTCCAATGGTAGACTTCTGTCTAAGGTGCTTAAAACTTAAATGAAGAATGTCGCCCCTGAAATGTACATACACACAAGTGTTATATGAAAATTGAGGTTATGTTTACTCCCTTTGATCCCGTTCAAACTTATATTTATGTATTTCTTTTTTTTTTTGTAAATATTTAAGAATGTTTTAAGATCAAATGGAATTTCTTTTTATAACAAAATATTTAACATGTACCGTTTATGAATACATTCAATAAAAATCTATATATATAAAAGAAAGTCGTGTTAGTTACACTATTTATAACTCAAGAATGGCTGAACCGATTTGGCTGAAAATTGGTGGGGAGGTAGCTTAGAACCAGGAGACGGACATAGGATAGGATAGGTTTTTTTTCGTCCATCCGTCTGTCCATCCCCATACAAGAAACATTTTGATTTGTATGGCAGCTATACGATCCACGATCTTGAAATTTGGATGGTTCGTCGCTATACATCAGA